>OW203728.1:15002985-15509324 GCA_934045075.1 Yponomeuta sedellus | reverse complement strand
ACACGTTCCACATCTTTATCTTTCTCATCACAAAGGAATTTGTTGATTGTTTATTATTGATTTTACTTAACACATTAATTTAATGTGAATTTTGATACATAACAAAAAAAAAAAAAAATAAACGTATCTTTATAATGCAAATTTCTACAACAAATGCGGCCTGCTGCTAACTTCCCCGTTACGTCAACCCAGGTGGACCAGTGATCCAATTTTCACTTCAATAGCAAATAAGTCGTATACGACTCTGAGGTTTGCAATTCTACGTGAAAAGTCAAGCGGCAAAATGTGTATTCTGAACGTCATGCTAGATTGAATTCGAATGAGAAAATAAATGTCTAATGACTCTGTCGAGTTATCTTATATTATTTCTATATGACAACTGTCTAAGCCTTCGAATATTTTGCGTCTACGCTTTCAATTCGCATGGACGAGAATCGGCCCCCTGGTCCCTTTAATCTCGCCCATTGCTCTCCACCTGCTTTTCCAACATCTTTGCTGTTAGATTAACAACAAGTCCATCTTCCAGGCACGTTCCTCGGTGATAGCGATCAGGAGCGGGATACGCTTGGCGTCTACCGCCAGACCACTTCCCTCTGGTCCTGGATGAATCAGCCGGATGAGCTGAAACAGTACATCAATCCTCTCTACGACCCCACGCCCACCGTCATCTGGCCTTCCGTTGCACCTATGAGCTACGTGATTTGGGAAGGTGAGTCAGAGCTCAAGTTGCGCTGGTTACTGTATAGCAAAAATTAACTTGTCGGAAAAATACAGGATACAAGTAGTGATTTTGAGGATAATCATCGCATCGCATCTGATAATACACCGGTATTTCTTAATGTTTCGCGATACTCATACATAGTTATGTATTAAACGCGCGAGACCGTGCTGGCTGGCGTGGAAATGAAGAGGCCTATACCCAGCAGTGGGGTTTACCGGGCTGATGATGATGATATATTAAACGGGTCTAACCGTTGACACCGGTTGCCGGGTATCCATGGAGCCTGGGTGGCACTTGCCACCTTGAATTGGGCAATTCAAGCGATTTTTCTGCACTTTCGGAAACTTCACACTCCTTTTGTGTTTGGGTGAGATAAAGACAATACCACTTCCTTTTACAGAACTGTACTTACGCTGGCTGGTGCCTCAGAACACAGAAGAACGCGAGGAGCAATATCGCGCGATCCGCACTCGAGAACAGCAGCTGCGGTCGCAGGCGCAGACTCTGCGAAGGGAGCTTTTCGAGCTGGCAGCCCAGTATTATGGCGAGACTGCCAAGGAGGAGGTGAAGTAGAACTGCGGATCTTATTTGTAGTGTCGAAAGGTTTATATTGCTTTGAAACCGGCTTAGTAGTTGGGGGTTGGCAATTTAGTGTAACGATGGTATGGCAGCTCAGTTTTATCGCGAGGCTGATAAGGAGTTGATGTAAAGTAGAGCTGTGAATCTTACTCGTAGACCCGGATGAATTGTATTGCTGTGAAACGAGCTCTGGATCTAGGTTTAGTGCTTGGGAATTGCAGCTTTATATATAAACGAATCTGTTACGAACTGGAAATTAAGCCGTATGCTGGAAGACTGCCAAATGAGAACAAAACATAGTTGAAGTCGTAGGTGGTATTGCCGCAAGAGATGTTATTATGAAGGTTGTTTTGTATAACATTACGCTAAATTGGATCATTCGACTTAGCGGATGATATTATAGCGGCGGAACAGATGAATTGTAAACTAATGAAGTGTGTTTTAGGACTGCCAAATTTCTACCAAAGGCAATGTTCTGAGATTATATTAGTTTTCTTAGATGGCTATGCATGTGCCTGTTACTAAAGAAGCTGTGCGAATTTCCTTAGCGAATATATTATGTGCAATTTTATCCTATAGACTTAATTATATACAGTTTCGAACCAAAACGACATTGGCGTGGACAGAGGCCTATTGATCTAGAATATAAGAGTACACGGTAGAATAGATTTTATAAAATTTTCACTGGCAATGGTGCTACCAAAGGTAAAAAGCAAAATGTTGCGAGAATTTAATTCTTAAACCTAAAGTTTTTATTACCTATTCATACTTTTATATTATATGCATACATCGTCACTTTGGCAGCTAGTGTAAAAAAATTGCGCTAAAAGAAAGCACATTGCTTCGCCAGAACAATTACCCGAGTTCAAAATCAACCAATATTGTCTATCACAATGGTTAATTACTTTTTTTAAATCTTGCTTATATCACCTTTATCTTAATGGGCCCAGGAGAGCTATTAGCTGGTTTATCGCCCAGCTAGGGCACAAGAGCACAAGGTCAAGATAAAAAATTATCTCACTATCAAGTGCGGCATCTCGCCTTACTCGGTGAAATAGAGCAAGATGGCGCTTGCCATCTTGGTCTATTTATATAAAACTTTTATAATGACGTTTTGCTCCCGTAGCAAGTTGTTGTGGGGCCCTTCCAAAAAGATCTGAAAAAGTTATAAATCCAAATCATGTAATTGGAGTATAAAAGTGTCGCTATATGTGATGCCCAAGACCTAAGCATTAGTCAGAATCTTAGACCCGCATTACATAATTATTGAGTAAGGGTACGAGACCTGATTGAGCCATTGAAAATTTAGTTCGTAAGTAGCCTCTGAGACTGCATCTGCTTTCTATACCTTTACATTTTCTATTATAATAACTAGTAGCATAACGTCTTCGTTTAAACGTGGATGATAATTGTTTATCGTGTACCTTATAAAGTTACCATATGATTTTGTTTGGAACTACGCTTCAGAACTACGTTTACTTAAGATTACATACATTTAAGATTAGTTTTAGTACCAAATTCCCTACGTGCGGATCACAATTCGGCATACCAAGACATTGCAGGGTAAATAGCTTATCTTGTGCTTAAATAACCATAATATCTACCTACGTAATTTAGTCAATCATAAGCACTTAAATTCACCTTATTGTACTTATAATTGTGGCCTACGTTTGTAGGTCAGGTCTGGATGAAAAGTACGAAAGCTCTTTTGAATCCACACTATTAATCAACAAACCATCAGATTTTCCTGTGCAAACGATACAAGAACACTGAAAAGTTTGCCTAAAAATCTTGCAACGCTGAGTGCGTAGTCATAAGTTCCACATGAGAGCAGGTGCTAGAATGAATGGCGATGAATCCCCATTTGACCCTTACCGCACGAACATTTAATTTGTAATCTGTGAACCCTCACCTGGCCCTATCATAGCTTTGGACCCGGTCCGCAGCAATTTACACATCATCTAGTTCCAGTAGGCCTAGGTCATTCATGTACAGGTGGCCGATTCTCAGAAGGCGGCACAAATGGACACTTTCGAGCCACAGATTGTACTCGGCCAGTGATTTGGTAAAACTTCATAAAGCTGCTTCATGCTGTATCCCACAGGGATATAGTCGTGTGTCAATATCCTCTTTAACCCTTTTCCAGTAACTTGCCATAGCAGCTGGTGTCTGCAGTTGCGACCGGGTCATTTTAAAACAGCAAGTGCCACGTTTCACAAAACTATAATTCGTAGTTTATTATGGCAATATGGTGTACATCGTATTGTCACCATTTCTTGAGCTGGTAGGGGCGACGGCCCACCTACAGTGGTTGTTAAGCTGTGTATTCCAGCGAGTACCTATCCATTGCCTGATACATTATCAATACTTAGGAATTGCGTTCTATTTGTTTTTTATTAGTATGAAATGTCATTTTATTATGTACCAGGTCCCATGTGGTTGCCTGTAGTACTTCTTAAATTTACTTTAAGAATAATAAATTATGTTATATTTACCTGGCCTAAATATAATTTTAATCATGACAACTTATGTAAATAATTATCAATCAGCCTTTTGGCATAAAAACTGACTTTTTTGTATTTAATGAAATTTGTATTTAAAAAATCTAATGTTAATCATGTTCCTTTATTTGTATGAATTGTAATAAAATAAGATAGAAAAATAACGTAAAACTGCCGTTATAAATGCTGTGTAAATGGGTGACATGGATGTATACAATTTTTTTATTTTATAAGAATTGATAATATGTCATAATATTGTTTGAATGTCAATTTAAGATGAGAATTATTTGTTGGTCAATTAAATGAGCGCAGCATATATGGCAGCTTTTCAATTTTATCGTTATGATGTTATGTCTGGATTTCGGTCGGTGTATTTTTATAATCCAATCATTAGTCCTCCGAAAAAAAACATAAAACACCTAAAATGACAACATCACAGTAAAAATAATACCCAAGGACGTTTTACCCAAACATCCTTGATAATACCCCATCTCTGATAGGACAAAAACATTTTCTTTTTCGATTGTCTGTAGTTAGTGGATGAGAAAGTGTTATTTCCATGTTGCTGGTTAGGAAGCGCACGATTATTACTGAAATTTTCATCGGGAATCTGGTGCTACTGAAAAAGGTGTTCAGCAAGTATTACTGAAATTGTAGTTATTTTGTTGCTGGTCAGAAAGTAAGCATTACTGAAATTCTAGTAATTTTCAAAGTATTGCTGCTCAGGAAGCAAGTGTTACTGAAATTCTGGCTATTTTATGTTGTTGCGCCTCAGCAAGTAAGCACTCTGTATCCAAAACATCGGGATCTTAAACAAGCCTAGCGCTCGTTAATACTTACGCTACATGCCATAACAACACTTAAAATTACTCGCCCATAGCGTACTAACATTTTAATAACCTAAGAGTAATACATAGCATTATAAGGATTTTAGAAAAAGAAAAACATTTATTTACCTTCACACAGACATTTTACAAACCAGAAAACTAACACAAACAGACAATGCTGAAGACATAAGATAAAAAATAATAAAGCACATTAGCTACGTCTTGTCATTCGGGGGTAAAACGACCTTAGGCTCAGTATTTGCTGTAGGTTTATTGCCTCTGCACCACTGATTCTCGTCAAGGGCCTTGTCTAATGACCAGTCATGTATGCCTGTACTTTGTCGTCAAGTGTGCGTTGCTTTTGGATCGGTTTTTTAACACCATGTAAGTATGCCTGACTGCAGAAAGTCCACGTCTCTCGACGAGGTTTACTGTGGAAGCGTCGGCGAGGGAACGTGTGGGGCGTGCCAACAATGGCCAGATCGGACGATAAGCCCGCCGAGACCGTATCTGCTCTGCCGCGGTGCTTGCACACTCGGCGAACGAAAGTTTCCCAGTACATTCCAATGTGAATATCCTTATATAACGTTTTATTGGAACTCTTGTGGCGAGCACATGTCAACTCTGCGCGCGCACTACAAACTCCAACATTCCTACATCGCGCAATCAGTGTTTCAATGACATACCATAAACATAACGTCCAACAATAGTTGGACCGGCCGTCCCCAGGCATTCGATCTGCCTGGCGGAAAATTTCCCTTTATAGTGGAAGAGCACGATCACCCGCTCTGCCCTATACTCTCTTTACAGTGCCGGAGGTGACGCTACTGACCAGGTCATGGATTCAAAGAAAACATTGTCAAGCTTTTTATTTCATTGCTGCTTTAAGTTGATTATGTGTGTTTGAGATGTCAATATTTTAAAACAAACATGAAATATAAAGTCATTGAGGAGCCAATGTTATGAAAAAAACTTGTCGAGAGTTAACCCCCAATTTGTACTTTCAAGAATAAGCTCTTAGGACAAGTACTTCTTTAACTTTTCGGGTAAACTTAAAATAACTTATTTAATTAACTTACTAACATAAAGTATCTCTTAAAGGGACGTTAAGCCGGTGCCGGCTGCCGTCGATAGATGGCGGACGTTAAGCCGGTGCCGGCTGCCGTCGATAGATGGCAGTCGTTCAGCCAAGTCAGACGCCTTAGGGCGGGCGGGCGGCTTGAAAAGTTCTGACAGTTAGACCAGCCACTTGTCTTGTAAACCTCCACCAATAGACTTGCCCCCGGGTTGGAGTATTGCCTATACCTTCCTTAGGGAAGAGACCCGTGCCCCTCGGTGGGGACATAATCAGTGAGCCTGATGAGAATATATCGATGCCATCATGGATCTGTCTTGGAACTCCATACTTGTTTGACAATATTATTCAATTCTAATCTGTCCTTGTAGAATTTTGTAAAGAAAACCTCTATTCTTATGCAGACTTGGAAAGGTGGACTTTTTTATTACAGTATTTCAATTTCAATAGTAAAGGTGTAAAGAGGGCTTATAATTGTTATTCCCAACTTCATTTTTCTACAGTTCTCTGATTGTTACCGTTTGCCGAGCCGTAACACAAAGAACAAAGTAGGTACAACACAGGTACTATGCTCGATAACACAAGAGATACCAAAACTGACGTACAAAAGCTTAGATTGCTTTTGTTATACTGAAAAGTCTGTACTTACATATTGTCATTTAAATTGCTACTTACTATGAGCGTTCTTTGGCCAAGTTAATAGTGAGACCAGATTTGGCTTGGATAACTATAGTGCCTTATAAATAGGTACAACCAAAAGCCTCTGATGTCAATGCCCTGACTTGGGTCATTACGTCTTCGAGTTGTCACTTATTCAACCCTCTTCATCAAATTGTTGAAGACAAAGACGTCATATTGAAAGAGATTTATTAGTCTGCAGGCTACGATGCTAACTATTAATTTTCGTAGCTATAGTTAAACATGAGTAAACACAGTTTTTATTTCATAGACTAGGTACTATCAAAATAAGTAGCCCAGGGTAATTTTTTTTATTGAATACGATTTAATGAGGCCCCTATACAAGTTGGCTCGATCTAGTCTTGTTGTGTTAACAATCGACTCTTTTTGATTTACAACTGGCTACAAATCAAGTTTAAATAACGTACTGTAATCAATATAATCATACAGTGGAATAAACAAACCAGTTAGACGGTGGTACAGTTTCGCTTCAGGGATTTCCCGTCAAAGTAAGAATATTTTTACGGCAGGATTATTAAAGTGGATAGGTCCACGAGCGTCAATTCATATATAGTAGAAATGTGAAACAAACAACATAGTCATTTTAATTATGTCACAAAAGCATGCCTTAAGGCCTGCGCAGACGAGGGACTATCCCCCGGGTACTTTTTTGTCCGTCGATATAGATCTCTTATAAATTGTATCGAATAACGCACGAAGGACTAAGGCTGACATTCAGAGACGAAAACTGAAACTAAGACCGGTCTCAGAAATATCAAAATGTACGTGATTTGGACATTTGTAAGACCAGTCTTTGCTTAGTTTTCGTCTCTGAATGTCAGCCTTAGAGTAGGTAACCCGTACAAAAAGTCCCTCTAGTTACCGAGGACATCAAGAGACCGGACTGGACAAAAGTTCGGTGTTTTCTTTTAAAACACCTTTTCTTTTTCAACTTCATGTAAATTACAATACAACGTAATCTCAGAATATTTGCTTCCATAGCGTACGCTTCACTTAATTTCCGGGGAACAAATGACCGCACACCGTAGGCAGTGATTCCGCGACAAGTACTCGGAGGACATTATTTACGATTCAGGGACTTTTGAATAGTCCCTCGTCTGCGCAGGCCTATAATATTTCCCAGAAAAATGAATTCAATTTTGAAGAAGTTATTGTAAGAAAAAACTAGTATAAAAGCTAAATCAACATCGTATTTTATTGATGTAGTTTTAAAGTACTAGGTACCTATATAGGTAAAATAGAGTATCTTTGCCATATTTCGTCTTCAATTTGGCATACTATTTTTTCGTCTAAAAGCTAGGACAAGAATGTGCACAAAACATTTTAACAAAAACAATCTATTATTCTGAAACTTTTGCTCATCAAGGAACGGCTGGACGAATTTGGATGCAGGCAGCTAGTTCATAACTGGAATTGTGTTTATCGGGTACTTTTTACTCTAGAGATTGTGTTGTTTTTCCCGTTAACGAGTCCGCGAGAATTAACTAGCTATTACTCATATCACAACCAGTGAACATATAAGCCTAGACTGAGGCCATTTGTACAAATGAAGAACGCCAAAAAAGAAATCTAATAATGTTAAAAAAGAAACGGAAAGTCTTCCTCCACAGTGGTGCCTAGAATAAAGGTAGAAATAGCAGGTGAACGACCGAGGGGCCGGCATTACTGAAACCACATCATTACCTGGTGAGCGCGGCCGCGCCGCAACCATTTGATAGGTACAGCCGGCAAGCCTTTTTTATCCAATACTCGCTCCTATGCTGATTGCAATAGAATCTCCCGTGAATGTCACGAATGTCGCAGATTGCCCTAAAGCTTACTTTTATATCTGACTAGGAGCTATCAAAAATATCTACGCTGTACTGAAGCGTTGAGAGGGATCGCCAATGTACCTACCTACCATCAAAATTGTTGAACGCGAGGTGCTTGTATTTACCCGTAACAAAGACGTAACATATATCCAGCGTCTATAGTCTATTGACAGGTTTCTGAAAACCAACTCAGATTTTTCGTTGGTCTTTAATAAGTACTCAGAAAGTGATGTTGTGTTTTTTGTTTTTTTTTTTTTCTATAAAAAGCAAATATAATTCTTTTTTAAAGTGAGCAGCCAAAACGCTCTTGAGCAAGTTATGGCGTCGCACAGGAATTAATGACGTCACTGGTCAGTAAACAAACAAGCGTCGAGTCAACTCCCGGGTTCTCGGATCGCTATATTTACTGAGCTGTGACATCATTATCGATGCGACCAACCCGTTTTCAATAAAATTCATACAGATACAAAGTTATCGAGTTTTTTTTTGCATAAATATATATTTTATTTTTTTAGTTAATGTGCCTTAAGTCGGTTTTAAAACTCATAATAATAGATACAAATGTATATAATGAATACTTTTTTTCGCTCTTCAAAGTAGCCTACTGCCATCATAGTAATTAAGTTCCTTCATCATAAGTTTAGCATAAACCTCCGACCCACTCCGGCGCGGCGTCCCTTGCTGGTCCCCTCAACTGTTTCTCACATAATCCGAACGTTTCATGTAATAAAATTAAATACTAGATGATCCCTTGAACTTCGCACCATCATGTAATGTTGAACCCTGAACGTGTAAAAATATAAAAAATGCCCAATAGGTCCATCCATTCTCGAGTTATAGTATAGCGGTACCAACAACCAGCAATATTTTTTTATATGTAAGCATAGTAAGTTAAGAGCCTGTTGGGGCCTATAACTATCTACCTACGAGTATATCGTTGATTTAATTTGTTAAAACTCATTGAAATAGGTAAGCTGTTTGTAGCTAAGTATCCAATAAGCAATAAATTCACATTGTTAACTTGCTACTATTGAAGTATAAAACATGAGTTAATTAAGTCAAAAAGCTGGCCTTGACTCGGATTTACGACAGTATCCAAATGAAGCGAAGGGTCTGTATAAACTATAATACATTCAACAGAACTTGCATTGCCTCATTGGTTCAATGCATTTGGTTAAGGAGCTTTGGAGTGTTAACTAACGCCATCAATGGAATAAAAGTCAACTTGTTTTATAATACTTCTTTTCCAAAAAATAAACATCATGAATCTTTTTTAAAAACCTATTTAGAGGCTAAAAATTTCACCCATGCCGGGATTCGAACCCGCAACCTCTGGCTATCCGTACCAGCGCTCTACCAATTGAGCCAATGGGCGACTCACGGCATCAGTGAAATTTCGAACCTCTTTACAATATTCTCTGTATTACGTACAGGCAGCGACATCTGACTTAAGCAAATTGCATTACTTACAGCCCCGACTACCTACTTTGCAGTTAGGTTTAACATCGGAACGATATCACTGTACCCACATGATTACACTATTTTTATTTTTAATGCACTAACCCGTGCTAAGGAACAAATTTAAAAACCTATTTAGAGGCTAAAAATTTCACCCATGCCGGGATTCGAACCCGCAACCTCTGGCTATCCGTACCAGCGCTCTACCAATTGAGCCAATGGGCGACTCACGGCATCAGTGAAATTTCGAACCTCTTTACAATATTCTCTGTATTACGTACACATCTGACTTAAGCAAATTGCATTACTTACAGCCCCAACTACCTACTTTGCAGTTAGGTTTAACATCGGAACGATATCACTGTACCCACATGATTACACTATTTTTATTTTTAATGCACTAACCCGTGCTAAGGAACAAATTTAAAAACCTATTTAGAGGCTAAATTTAGTGCATTAAAAATAAAAATAGTGTAATCATGAATCTTAACCACTATGACAAGTATTTTTTGAACTTACAGTCTAGTAGAATCTAGGACTTAGGACTTTAATCGTTAGCATCCCAAAGCTTTAGATGTACTTCTTAAAGCTGTTAAGCGGTTGAATAAATTAAGTATTATTTATTAACTTCTAATGACGGCCTCGTGGTGCAGCGGTTTGGCACGCTGAGTGTAAAACCAAAGGTCTCGGGTCAAACTCGATCCCCGGCCGGGTCAAACTAGGAAACGAACTTTTCAAGTTTGTCCCGGGTCTTGGATGTTATCTATCTATTTATTGTGTATTAAATCTTTAGTCGAGTTAGCACCTGTAACACAAGTAATTTTGTTGTACTTAGTATAGGGCTAACGAGATCTGTGTAATGTGTCCATGAATATTTATTTTATTTATTTAATTTTGACTTTGTTTTCTAGGTTATGTAGGTACATTTGTGAAGTTATAGATAAATAAATAAACCGAGGCCGTCTGTTTATTTATTTATCTATGTATTATCGTTTGTGTAGGTTTTTATAATTGACTGGACAATAGGGACTGAACAATATTTTTAGTTATATTATTTTTCCTTAGCACGGGTTAGTGCATTAAAAAATAATATAATCATGTGGGTACAGCGATATCATTGCGATGTAAAACCTAACTGCAAATTAGGTACTCGGGACTGCATGTGATGCAAATTACTTCAGCCAGATGTCACTGCCTGTACTTAATACAGAGAATGTTGTAAAGAGGTTCGAACTGATGAGTCGCTGATGAAGCTGGTGAGTCGCCCATTAGCTCAGTTGGTAAGAGCGCTGGTACGGATAGCCAGAGGTCGCGGGTTCGAATCCCGGCATGGGTGGAATTTTTAGCCTCTAAATTGGTGTTTAAAATATTTTTTATTATTCAGCCCCCCCATTACCCCTGTAGGTATAAGTTATTGTATCTTCCTATGTTTATGTAAGTTTATTACTGTAGTTCAGCTTCTTTTCCTGCACTCCCCTTTGCGAGTCTCTTTAACACCAAAGGTTTGCTGGAAGAGATTGCTTCTTTCATTAAGCATGACCTTGTACATTTACTCATGTAATTAGTGCAATAAAGAATTGAAATAATAATAATAGTGACATTCGTGTAGGTGTTAAAAGTTTTTTTAGTATTCTATGTATTACCCAATCGGAGCTTACACAAAATATAGGTACTTGAACCTGAGTTATGAAACAATGCCGATAATGGCTTTAATCGGCCCTTCTGTTGTAGGTTGTAGGCTGAATATTTATTTTGTATCGAAGGGCAGATATCGAGATAACGCAAGACAATGGTCCAATTCGATTGGCAACACAGTCATGGGATTTGATAGCTTTGGATATTATTATGAACGCTCGAAACAAAGGCTTTGCTGCCTTGCCCTATCCCAGTCTCGTTTCTCTCCGCCTATCACTAAGGCACAAAAATGCAACAAATGGAAAATAAAATATGCTTTGCAACCGTTCTATTTTAATTAGGTTTTATTAGAACCGATTTTGTCCAAAAATTCTCTTCGGATCATGAAAAATTATTATTCTTAGTCTGATGTACTGTGCTACTGCATCGTCCTAGTCATCCTACTAAGATGACTTGAGAACAAGGATGTTTTAAACGTTCTTGCTTGAGAAAACATGGTCATAGTGAAGTTTTTTCCCCGCTGCCTTTTTCTCCGGCAGCGGCTTACATTTTACATTGACAGTCAGCAAACAGAATGTAAATTCTTTACGTTGAAGTAAATTGAATTGAACTAATATTATGATGGTTTTACTCGATCACGCAATAACCGCTGAACGGATTTACATGAAACTTGGCGTACAGATAGACTAATATCAGGATACCTACTTGATATCTAGTAATGTGTTCTCGTGGAATAACATTAATTTTAAGTTTAAAATAGATCGCGCTGTGCGAGCGAATATTGTCGTTTCAAATTGTTACCGTAACCACAGAGGAAACCGTAACCTTTTTTCAAGCCAAACTCTAAGAGATTAATTTTTTGCGTTGCCATGGTAACAAATGGGTTAAAGTTAGTAGCTAAATAATTAAAAGAAAGTAGGTACTGAAAGCCGGCTACCTTTTGTGGCAACAGGGACATTCCATTTGCTGTTATTTTACGTGTTTTATTGTATCATGGTTTTATTTTTGTACCTACTATACTTTAGTCTCATTTATAAAACCACGATTTCTTAAAACACTCCTCAGGTGCAGTATCGCGCGGGAAAAGGGTGAAGGTATCGAGTTGAAATTAAAACCATAATACTCAGATCTCAGTCCCGCGCAGCTGTAAAAAATTCAAACTTGTAAGTGGACGTAAAAAGAGACCGGTCGTTTATGCCGCAAAAAAAAAAAATTCGACACACAGGGGGAATCAAATTTTATAGGGTCCTGTCCGTTGACCTAGGACGTTGAAATTTAACAAGTAATATCGTCTTTTACTACTACAGGAAAAAACTATGCATATGTAATTAAATTAAAAAAATTAACATAAAAATATATAAAAAAAAACTGAATTTCGGGAAAAACTCGGAAAAAACTGCAAGACTCGATTCCTGAATTTTTTATCAAATGTACCAAATAATTTGTTCGGCACCCTCTGTGGGCGAGTCCGACTCGCATTGTCCAGTTTTTTGTAAAGACGCGATAAAATGATGAACTGGGTAACTGTAATAGGAATTACTCTTTCTACGGCCGCCTGAGTACGTTCATTGCGAGTACAATACAATAGGCTGCGCCGGAGTATCGGAGGTTAAAGTTCGCTGCGCTATCGGCTATCTGACGCCGTCTGTGTTGCCATAACAACCAACTTATCCTGAAGCTGGAACAGTTATGTTAATTTAGATTCGTAGGTATTGAGAAATATTTGTTTTACTTACTTTGCTGTAAACGATTCTTCCTTACTTTTTACTGAAAGGTTTATGGTGATATTAAATAGAATCATCTTGTTTATTTTCCTTTATTTATTTATTAATTTATTTATTTATTTATTTATTTATTTATTTATTTATTTATTTATTTATTTATTTATTTATTTATTTATTTATTTATTTATTTATTTATTTATTTATTTATTTATTTATTTATTTATTTGTTTGTTTGTTTGTTTGTTTGTTTGTTTGTTTGTTTGTTTGTTTGTTTGTTTGTTTGTTTGTTTGTTCGTTCGTTCGTTCGTTCGTTCGTTCGTTCGTTCGTTCGTTCGTTCGTTCGTTCGTTCGTTCGTTCGTTCGTTCGTTCGTTCGTTCGTTCGTTCGTTCGTTCGTTCGTTCGTTCGTTCGTTCGTTCGTTCGTTCGTTCGTTCGTTCGTTCGTTCGTTCGTTCGTTCGTTCGTTCGTTCGTTCGTTCGTTCGTTCGTTCGTTCGTTCGTTCGTTCGTTCGTTCGTTCGTTCGTTCGTTCGTTCGTTCGTTCGTTCGTTCGTTCGTTCGTTCGTTCGTTCGTTCGTTCGTTCGTTCGTTCGTTCGTTCGTTCGTTCGTTCGTTCGTTCGTTCGTTCGTTCGTTCGTTCGTTCGTTCGTTCGTTCGTTCGTTCGTTCGTTCGTTCGTTCGTTCGTTCGTTCGTTCGTTCGTTCGTTCGTTCGTTCGTTCGTTCGTTCGTTCGTTCGTTCGATCGATCGTTCGTTCGTTCGTTCGTTCGTTCGTTCGTTCGTTCGTTCGTTCGTTCGTTCGTTCGTTCGTTCGTTCGTTCGTTCGTTCGTTCGTTCGTTCGTTCGTTCGTTCGTTCGTTCGTTCATTCATTCATTCATTCATTCATTCATTCATTCATTCATTCATTTATTTATTTATTTATTTATTTATTTATTTATTTATTTATTTATTTATTTATTTATTTATTTATTTATTTATTTATTTATTTATTTATTTATTTATTTATTTATTTATTTATTTATTTATTTATTTATTTATTTATTTATTTATTTATTTATTTATTTATTTATTTATTTATTTATTTATTTATTTATTTATTTATTTATTTATTTATTTATTTATTTATTTATTTATTTATTTATTTATTTATTTATTTATTTATTTATTTATTTATTTATTTATTTATTTATTTATTTATTTATTTATTTATTTATTTATTTATTTATTTATTTATTTATTTATTTATTTATTTATTTATTTATTTATTTATTTATTTATTTATTTATTTATTTATTTATTTATTTATTTATTTATTTATTTATTTATTTATTTATTTATTTATTTATTTATTTATTTATTTATTTATTTATTTATTTATTTATTTGTTTGTTTATTTAAGAGTGCCCATTTAATAAACATGCAGTATACATAGAACTTTACGTAGAAATAGTGGAAGTAGGCTGATGAAATATGCCGAAACCGACAGATGGAAGGTTACAAACGTGCTCTAGTGGAGACCACGGGCTAGCAAACCCAGCTTAGGACGTCCACCAGGTTGTTGAACCGTCTATCTAAGGCAGATTTCTATCAGTGGCCGAATAAGAGTGGCCAAGGATGTGAAGAAGGGAGGCCATGACCACCAGGAAGCGAATTAAGACTGATTGATTGAATTCTCAGTAAAAGTGTATCTTGGGCTCCGCCACCAATGGACTCAGATCTCAAAGGGGAATACTGGAGGAGGCTCAAGAACGATGTGTTTTATTATGTTTATTTATATTTGGTTGTTATATTTGGTTCCTCAACTACTGCAATGTGCGCGACGAGTGGAAAAAAGTGCCATCTCCACAAACCTGACATTGGCAGAATCCTAGGGGTGCCATAAAGCGAACTGAGCAGACTACAAAACAAAAACCCGTCGCCCAAGGCATCAGGGAATGCTAATGGCTTTGGCTAGGACATACACTTCAAAGACCCATCACCTCACCCCGGTGGTGGCACTGATCTAGAAACCCGCTGAGGTCTCGTGACGACCCGGAAGACCGTTCCAGACGTGGAAGAGGTGCGTTCTCTTCTAGAAAGGAAGAAGCTAACCTGGTTAGAGCTCTAGAGCTCTAGACTAGAGATCTCTAGTCATGAACAAAGATAAATGGAAAGCCCTTGTGTCAGTCGCAGACTCCACGGAGGAGTAAAGGGGCCAAAAAAAAGATAGGTACATTTACATTTGGTGTTCAGTCAGGTTTTAGAACGCTAAAGGCATACAAATATGTTTTTACAGAAACTGTAAAAACATCGAAATTTAAAATTAAGAAAAATAATAAATATTGAGGTCGTACTTTTCAGACTTAAAATCCAAAGACTGGCAACCCCAGATAGAACTACGCCGCAGCTATAACCGGCGCGGGCGCACGAACGGAGCTTTCTCCACGCCTCCTTATAGTGAACTCTAATATAGCTTTGTAGTTACATGAGTATGACTAGCAAGTCAGTACGGTCATTGTGCCGACCGATGCTCCACTATTGCCCATGTTGACTGCGGGGGGCTGTTGTTTTGAGTTGACTTTTAAGCTTTGGAGTTCTACAAAGATATATAGTAGGTACCTGATCTTAACGATGTGATATTTATATTTCAGAAAACCTGTATTTTTTTTCCTTAGAATCGATTTAAAGAACTTCAATAAGTAAATCAAAAGAAAACAACAATGTTTGGAAGACAAATTCACCGGGTCAATTTTGAACCTGTATGAAAAGTATGGAAACTATGTAAATAAAATAATAATTAAAATAATTTTAAAACTTTTGCTAATTGGAAAAAAGTTTAATTTTCGATGAGTCTTCCATGTTTGTGATATCCTTGTCTGGGTTACATGGCACGTGGTATCCTAGTTTTGGATCACGACGAGTGATTGTACTCGTATTGTGTAGGAGTTATTTAGAATTTATTTCCATATGTATTTTGTATCATATTTTATACTTATTCATATTTTTGTAGACATAATATTATTATGCTTTTATAGTTTTCCGTACTTCACTTGCGATAAAAGCCACAAGCAAAGCTTAACATTCACATCTTTCCAAAAAAAAAGCAAAACACTACATTTATTATTAGCGTAGAAACAGTCATCTAAAACAAACACCTCTCTCTAGAGTTCGACCATAAAAATGTTTACAAACACGTGTGCGAAGTGCCTAAGGAGTGCGAGCTTTTATTAAATGATTTTTACTGTAATTTACTGTTGCATTTACGATCATTTCTCTATTACAATGGTGTGTAATATCGACTGCGAAAGTGCTTAGAAGGTAAGTCACCAGGGGCGGATCTTGAATGTGTGGCTGAAACTACTTAGGGGCCTATCTAGGTACTCAACTAATAGCCATGTCAAAAAATTGTTTCTATAATTATAATATATTATTATTATATATTCTTTATTGCACAAAAAACATAAATATTCATTAAATCTACTCAAGTAGTAGTAGTACAAAAGGCGACCTTATTGTTGTGGGCAATCTCTTCCAGGTAACTTTTTTGTGAGAGAAATCAAAATAGTGATATATAATTATACAAGAATATAAAAAACACAATAAAATAATTTTATTTATTTATTATGAATTAGTAAAAGAACTTGACAGGTTAATTCAATTCATAAAAGTATGCAATTTTTCATTAATGTTTTCTTATGACGTTATCACGTAAAAATATCGTCCGTAAGCCGACTTTACAGACAACCATTATTTAAATTCAAATTATCGCCTACTGTGTTTAGCGGGATCTGGGGCCCCTTTTAAACTCGGGGCCCTGGGCTGCAGCCCAAGCAGCCCTTAGGTAGATCCGCCCTGTAAGTCACTACAAGTGGCTACATGTACGGAAGGAATAGAATAGAATATTTTATCTGCTAAAGCGTAGTAATTACATATCATGTAGGTAGGTGGTATCTTAATATTATGGTACAGGCATGCTCTACCCGTCAGGGTGCTCAAATATTACTTTGCTTGTGAAAACAAAAAGCCTACCTGTTGCTGCTGCAGAATCCAGGCCCTGGTTAAATGGTATTTAACAAAATAATAATTTAATTACTTAGCCAAAATATACGTTTACTATTTTCTATGTTCTAATATTCTAATTAAAATTGAAATGCATGAAATTTATGCATTTTATGTTTTAATAAGAATAATGCTATTTCTTATAAATATGCGTAAGGCATGGGGTGGTTGTCGTACCACTCGCTGACTGTAAAAAACTTCATGAAGAAACCATAGTGTCTTGAGGTGCTGAGGCATGTAGCACATGCTAAGTACATACAATAAATAAAAAACTTGCACATAAAACGATAACTTGTCTTGCTCCCATACTAAGGTACCCTGTGTTATGGGAACCAGGCAAGTATATCGTTGTCAACCCTTGTATGTCCTCACTGCTGGGGCACGGGTCTCTTCCTGCATCGCAGGAAGGTTAGGCCATACTCCACCACGGAGGCCAAGTCCGGGTTGGTGGAGGATTGTAAGACAGTGGCGGGCCTTACTGTCAGAAGTTATCAAGCCGGCCATAAGCCCTCTGACACGGCTTAACGACTGTCATTACATGACAGCCGGCACCAATGGCTTAGCGTGCCTTGCGAAGCACGGAAACGCTCGGAAAAAATGCCACTAGCGGTAGTCACTGGACGGTCACCCATCCTGCACCTGACCGCGCCTGTTGTTGCTTAACTCAAGTGATTCATTCCAATCACTCGGTTCGGATAGGCCACGAGCGCTTCCTACTTACCTAACCCAACTTACTTAGCGCTAAGATAACTTTTCCATCGCACAGTCCGAGAGCCATAAACACAGCATAACATAGCACCGGAGAGCTTTAAGTAGCCTCTACATCGTGTACTATTGTGTACCACAATGCGGCATGTAATTGCTCGCTGCGGTTCCACTGGCACCTTCGCAGCCGCAGAGTTACTGTAGTAGACTTACATAACACAAAATTACATGTACTACATAGGTACATCTTCAGTTGGGATACTGATGTTACTCCACTAACAGAATCGAGGCCCTGGTTGGAGAACCAGGGCCTCGATTCTGTTAGTGGAGTATAGTACCAATGACACATACGTGGTCAGGCCACGTGGGGTGTTTTTTACCATTGACGCCTTGATATCAAAATTATATGTTGCAAATCTCTTCGTAAAGCGCTCGTGGCCTAGCGAAACCGAGTGATTGGAACCAATCACTTGAGTTAAGCAACAAGAGGCGCGGTCAGGTGCAGGATGGGTGACCGTCCCGTGACTACCGCTAGTGGTATTTTTCCGATCGCTTCCGTGCTTCGCAAGGCACGTTAAGCCGTTGGTGCCGGCTGTCATGCAATGGCAGTCGATAAGCCAAGTCAGAGGCCTTATGGGCGGCTTGATAACTTCTGACAGTAAGGTCCGCCACTGTCTTACAATCTTCCACCAACCCGGACTTGGCCCCCGTGGTGGAGTATGGCCTAACCTTCCTGTGATGCAGGAAGAGACCCATGCCCGAGCAGTGGTGACGTACAAGGGTTGATATCTCTTCTCTTCTCGGGAAACTCCTCGGATTACAGTAATTGTAGCTAGATTTTTAACTTTTTTTTATGTAGGCTTTCCCTCAGAGACAGAAAGAGAGAGAGTATGGGTTTATTTAACACGCGTGCCCACCGCGGATTAAAAATTTGAAGCGCTAACATATTATTCTTTAAATATTATATTAATATTAGGTTTTCCTGAAGTTTTTTAGCTGAGCGGTGGAAGCGGTGGCGGAAATGAAATAAAAAGTTATTTTTGAAAGTAGCGCAAAACTGCGGCCTAATGAACGTTACAAGTCAAAGTAGGTGTCCAGTTCAAAATCTAGATCATTTTGGAGAAAAAACGGCCTAAAAAAATCTAACATTTAGTTTATTCAAACTGACGTCGTCATGATGTCATTTCCTTCACTTTATCTTAAAAACAAAAGGAAAGTGTTTTGTCCAGGTGTTATTGACTACCTCCGCCTTTTTTTAAAACGTTTTCCTGTTTTCATCCGTTCAATGAATCTACTTAAATTTGTTTTTTTCCTTGACACTAGAACCTTCGCGTTATCAAAACAATTTCGCAAGTATAGATCGTCCGACATCTTAGGAGACTTCGGTTAAGGGCATTACCAACAAGTTCTGCTACACTTAATAAAAAGTACCCACAGAATGTATTGCAATTCTTTTCGGGACCGATATAAAGGCTTTTAAAAAATAATGGAATCGTTTTAAAAATATGATTAACGTAATGTAATAGAAGTAGCACCTTCGCATAAAAAATAATAAAAATACGTCCGTACACAAAATAATTTACTTCACTACAATATTTTTAAACAGCTTTGAAAGGCATGGCTACCACTATAAAGTAAAGTCTCAACGTCTAATTGCGCTTTATGAATTTTAACAAGAGAAGTTTGTTAAATGCTTAATTTCGTCGAGTCTCGAATATCTTTATAGCTCAGTGGTACTTTGCCAAAATGGACAGATGGACGAAAGATCCGGGTTATTACTATTAATTTTAAGTGAATAGAACAAATATAACATATTTTAAACTTTCGCGACTTGAAAACATTGTTAGAAGTCGCATGGCTTATCGTAAGACATTGTCAGTGTAGTGTGTCGCAACCCTAATAGTGCTTTGTGATGGCTGATTGAGGGTAGTCTGAAACCTTATCAGCCGAAGATGCGAACGGGTACAAGCCATCAGTCTTCTCGTGATAGTGTTTATATACTCTGTGCTCGTGACCACGATGACTGTAACGTCGTCGAAACGTCGAGGTAAAATAGCAATACATTTCTACGCGATTAAGCCCCGAAAATATTAGAACAAATCGTTATCAACCCTTGTATGTCCCCACTGCTGGGGCACGGGTCTCTTCCTACCCCGCAGGAAGGTTAGGCCATACTCCACCACGGGGGCCAAGTCCGGGTTGGTGGAGGATTGTAAGACAGTGGCGGGCCTTACTGTCAGAAATTATCAAGCCGCCCATAAGGCCTCCGACATGGCTTAACGACTACCATTACATGACAGCCGGCACCAACGGCTTAACGTGCCTTGCGAAGCACGGAAGCGCTCGGAAAAATGCCACTAGCGGTAGTCACGGAACGCTCACCCATCCCGTACCTGACCGCGCCTGTTGTTGCTTAACCAAGTGATTGATTCCAATCACTCGGTTCGCCTAGGCCACGAGCGCTTCGTAGAAGAACAAATATTGGAACAAATATTGAAGTTAAAGGTCAAGTTTTAAAGGCCGCTTGTTTGTAATAAAGTTATTATTATTATACGTAAAATTACGAGCAAAACCATTTACTTTCTGTATTTTAAAATATATACATTTAAGAAGTTAAGTAAGTCTGGAGAGAACGGAATGCAGAAAAAGGGGGGAGGCCTTTGCCCAGCAGTGGGACACAAAACAGGCTACCTAAAAAAAAAGAAGTATAATATAAATTCTGCACAATATGATAATTTGACAATATGATGCACAATTTTTTTTATCTCTTGTGTATTTTTTATAATGGTCATGATGTATTTCTGTAGCTATAACTATAATATAAATATTAAAGCGGGGATCCTAAACGTCCGAAGAAACGTGATTATTTTTTCGGTTTTTTATTTTATTTTTATATTAATAACGGCAACAAGCAAATATTCTGTGAGTATTTACTCGTTCGTTTAAATATTAATAATATATTCGTTTTAAAAATAAATAATGAAATTTAAAGTAAATAACTATTTTAGGGGGCTCCCATCCAACAAACGTAATGTTTTTGCCGTTTTTCGCTCGATATTAATAACGGCAGTTAGGTAGACACTTGAAATATTCAAACAGTACGGAACCCTGCGTGCGAGAGTCCAACTCGCACTTTCATAAATACTTTTTATTTTACTTAAAAGTAACGCTATTCTCGTCCAGTAATAAGAAATTTTCACCGAAAACTTTGGTTCTTTGTAAGGCGTTGTCTCACAGTCACGTAGATGATCTGTACGAATAGTAACAAAAAGTTGTTTACTACAACGTAGGCCTCTAGGTTGTGATGTCATTGTCCAGTCCACCATAAAATGGGCGGACTTACCAAGGTTTTTGAACCAAAACAAGCCGTAAGTTAGAGCAGTAAGAGTCATCGTATTACTAAATGTTATGGGGCCATCATCATTACAAGACAATGTCGGTATTTGGACAATGGAGTTGCGAAGTCCAATTTAGATATATTTGGGGTTATTATTGACTTACCGTATTCCATTTACTTAACATTCATCCGTGCATCGCAAGCTATGTCAGCAGCCTTATGGGCGGCTTAATAACTTCTGACAGTAAGGCCCGCCACTGTCTTACAATCCTCCACCAACCCGGACTTGGCCCCCGCGGTGGAGTATGGACTAACCTTCCTGCGATGCAGAAAGAGACCCGTATCTTAGCAGTGGGGACCGTACGAAGGGTTGATACCATTCCATTTACTTTACAAGGCTGCCTTGCACACTTCATACCTTACATTATAGTTTTTAATCGAGTTTTACCTAGGTATATAATTTTTAAACTGAATACATCAAGACGATAACTCTATGCTATGTGTATTCTGTCCATCCGCATCTTAACCTGCGGTACTCAGGCCTAGTCTTTGACCGAACATCAGAAGGCAGACTCAATTTTTGCCAACGGGCGATGGACCGCATCCTGGGTGTTAGACAATGTAAGGAACAATGACTGAATCCGGAACACCACGGTCTTCTCCAGAACCAAACTCGCGCCACAAAACACGTGACTTGTACCATCGTATACCCATGCTCTGTGTTGGAGTAGTTTTTAGTGATCAGCTTTAGCTTAGTAGGATCCGGTTTTGGTGCGAGATCCATGGCGCTTACACCTCGACGTACAGACGGCAGTACTTCTTTTCATTTTCGTTGAATACTGACCCGAAACGTAACTGAATAGAGTGCACGAATGTAAAGCTCGAAGTGCGGTTAACTGTACCTTCCGGTAAATATATAACTATAACTATAATATATAACCGGTAAATATAATATAAACTACGCAGTCGACATATGTATTGATTGAGGCTTGAAAAACAGCTGCGAATTTATAATATGTCATAGTAGAGCTCGGGAGGTCGCGGGTTCAAATCCCGTCATGTAACTTCGTTTCCTAAGTTATGTGCATTTGTGAAGTTAAGTACCAACAGCACTCGCTAACTCGCTGTGAAGGAAAACATCGTAAAGAAGCCTAAGTGTCTAAGGTTTTTACATACCCCAGCACTAGAAATTGCGAATCCACGATGGGCACGCGTGGTAATTAAGCCCATACTCTCTCTCTATCCGGGTGAAGGTCTGTGCCCTACAGTGGGACGCATATAAGCTTCCCGAAAAAAAAAATTCAAATTGCTCTACTCTTAGGTAAATCAGTTCTACAGCCCTTTTCTCTGACCAACCGTGTTTTTATGCGTTTTTCGAGGCTTTAGGTTGTGCAAAAATTTGTTTACGTTAGCTACTTGATTATAACAGCTCTCGTCCGAGAGCTAAACTTCGCAGTGATAACTCTATATTCGTTAGAAGTACAAAATAAAAAAGCCTCCGAGTGTATGCATTGATATTTATAGGTATGCATACTTTCAGAAAACAAATTAAAAAGTACAAAGGCGAACTTAATGATAACAGCATTATCTTCCAGTTAACCTCAGTGTTGCTATACTAGAAATATATAGGGTAGGGCGTGCATCAGTATAATATATACTTATTTTATTTACTTATAGATATACTTTTTAAGATTTCAAAACCAACATAGAATATTCGTGCAAGTTGCTTCCGACTCGAGTTGTATTACAAAAATGTTGTCTAAAAATACTTGGCTAGCAACAAACCAGATTTATGGGTTCAACCCACCAGGTAGACGATGACATTGTTGTTTCATAACTTATGGTCTTATGATTACAGTCGAAAATCTATCGACAGTAAGACAGACGCCGCATCGTCGTGGAATCAAATTTTAATAGAGATTTAATAAGGATTCAATAACGAGTCGCTTCTTTTATTGCGCCCGTCTAGAGAGCTAACTTCGCTTTATCATGCTGTGGGTAGTTTATCGAAGATGTCCTCCAAAAACAGAAGAGGGATGAAAGCATGTACAAAGTCTCTAAAGCACAATTGAAGTATGTTGACCTTGAAAATTTAAAATGTTTTTTGGAGGAGCACTGCTTATCCTAAGCCACGGGTTGTAACTTTATTATTAGGCAGCAGACCACTGCCATAGAGATAGGGTGTTTATAAAAAGTTACATGAATAAATATATTTTAAGTGTTTATTATTAACTTAACTTTATCTAATCTGCTTACAGTTTTTCCACCTACGATGATGGGGTGATTTAAATGTTGTTTAAAATAGAGGTTTCTAAGTATGACTTATGATCTTAAAAATAAATGGTTAAAACTATACACAAGTGAGTCATAAAATTGTTATTTTAACCTAATAATAATTCTTGGGCACCAAGTAACCTTAAGAGGACCTTCTCTTCACTGTTTAGAAACTACGATTCGACATGGAAGTTTTTTTTATTGTGGAAACCGTTTAGTTAGAAAGCAGTTTAGTTTCATTCCAGAGACTCCACCGTCTTAGTCCCGCTGGAACCTATTATCATATTTGCGTGATAATAGGTTCCCAGTATGATATTAATATCATTGAAGTGATCTCATAGATTATGAAATGTAGATATATTGTTAGATCAGGTATTTAGGTTTATTTATTTATTTTCGTTTATTTAGGTTAGGCTATACCTACAAACATAATAACATAATAATTTAGGACATAGGTACCTACAAACATAATAATTAAAGTGACTCCTGCATCCCGGATAGGTAGACAGAAACCAGAGTTTGCCTTTAGATATTATGTACCTTATAAAGTTATAATTCACATCTAAATTATTAACGCTAATTAAAGCTTCCTCAAGCCACGTCAGAGGCCTTTAGGGCGGTTTAAAAACTTCTGACAGTGAGACCGCCCACTCGACTTTTAAGCCTCTACCAATCCGGACTTGTCCCTCGTGGTGGAGTATGGCCTATACTTTCCTCAAGGAATAGACCCGTGCCCCTCGGTAGGGACATAATGGGTTGATGACGATAAGCTTTTTCAACTTGAAGTAGGTACTTAAAATGTCAGTACTTGACAATAGAAACAGCAACCAAACAATTTCTCGTGGCTTACTATACCCATTAACTCTTCTAGTACCGACATTTATTAGCCATGTCCAGTATGCTTAAAAGCGTAACACATCTCGCTAAAGTTAAACATGAGGCGATTAACAAAATACATTCATCGCATAGCATGCACTTAAAAGTTAAGTTATAGCGCCAATTACGGTTCAGAACACGTTTATACGACGTGAATAACACTTTTCTTATTTATGGCTCACTGTGCAACAGTAATTGATACTCAAGAAACTGTTATAGTATTTTTTTGGGGTTCCGTACCCGAAGGGCAAAATGGGGCCCTTTTAATATGTCAACGATGTATGTCCACAAAGGGCTGAATCGGTTGAACCGTAATAGAACAACAAAAAAAAAGGTGTAGGTACCTATTAATAAAAACTACGGCACAAAAAAGCAGTTGCAATTCTCAATTTGATTTTTTTACTTCTCAAACAATCTTAAAACTTAATTTTCCTAGTCATTTTGAAGAAAATTAAATAAAATTACTATAATGTTATCTTTGGTGGCCGCTGGTTTGTTTGGTGGCAGCGGTTTAACTATAAGTACCTACTGAAGAAATAGTTGTCAAGATTTGCGTTTTTCTTCTTCTTCTTCAGGCTATATTAGTCCGCTGCTGGACGTAGCCCAGCACTAATGAGCGCCATAGCGCCCTGTCTTCAGCTTGCCTCATCCAGCATCTGCCGGCAGTTTTTCGCAGATCGTCACCCCACCTGGTCGGAGAGCGTCCTATACTACGTTTGCCGAGTCGCGGTCTCCACTCAAGACCACGTTTACTCCAACGATGGCCACTCAGCTCGCTATTTTTCTGAACTATATCGATAACTTGGGTTCTCTGTCGGATGCATTCTATCCTTCAGAGAAACTCTCCATAGTTTTGCGTTATTTTAATTAAACATTGTATCTTGATACTGAAGACAAAGTTTGGATGGATAGATTTTTGTTTGTTACTCAATCGCACCAGAACGGCTAATTGGAACTGGATAAAATTTGGCGTAGAGATAGATGATAGAACCTACTTTTAATAGCTTAAACATACACATCAAAGTTGCCCCACGAACAAAGTCGAACTCTTTAGCTCTGCCCCTTCAACCATCAACATAACCTAAGGTTAGCTAGAAGAAATTACTCATCATTAGTATTAACCTCGTCCTTGTACGTAAATATGTTTACTACGCAACGGGCAACAGCTACTATAGCACCGTACGGGAACCCTCGGTATGCAAGTCCGACTTGCACTTGGCTGGTTTTTCTTCCTTATTACCGTCCGTCGAACTTTGATTAAGAAGAGCACGCGTTTGTACTGCCTACCTATATGGAGTTATGAGCTATAGATATGCATGCCATGAGGATTTTTGTGTTGCCTTAGCAATGCAATATATGCAAGTACAATTTTTATTTATGATACATTTGCTTAGGTACGTAGTAGCAGTAATAAAACTCTTAAGTCTTAAGCAGTGGTGGGTACGGATCCATGAAATTTTGCACAAATATTTTTTGTACCCACTTAGAAACGATGTTTTTATTAATTATGAATTAATATATCAATATAATGCTTTATGGAGGTTAGGTAAAATAGGGATGAACGTTTTTATGGCAGTTTGTCATGTTTTGAAGTTAGAAATACTACAATTTTATTAGTATTTACGTTTACAACGTATTTTTGCAATTCATCCCCTAGGGGCTAGAGGGAAGAAAGTGTGTTTGAAAGATCGTCGATTTTTAATTTAAAATATAGAAATTGGTGTTTTCTAAGAAACGTCAGTTGTTTTGGAAAATCATCGTGTAGGTTTCTTAGATTTTCTTTCGAATTTTAATACGTATAAGTTGGTTTCTGAGGTAACCTGTTACCAAAAAACTTGAATATTTGAGAAAATTATTAGACATGTTGTTGCAGGGTAATGCTATAAATAGGGGCTAAACCTAAAACAACAAAGCAACATAAACTTCAAATTACAATAATAATATTAAATAAATATTTCAATTAGACTTCTTCCGCCTTATTATAAAAACCTGAATAAGTCCTGGTTTAAACCAAGACTAAAAGATCTAGGATTGTTACGGTATCAAAGTTAGACCCAGATCAAATGTGTGTCGTTATTACAAATAGAAGACTATTCGAGGATCAGTTAAACCAGAGATCAGCCATGGTTCAACTAATATTCACTGATTCGTTCATTCAGCTTTCATTCAATGCTGCGTTCCGTTTCACTAAATGGATATTATCTTCACATTTTAAAAGCAAAAATATTCATTATTGCGTTTAAAATCAGTGTTGCCAACGTGGGCGATTTTTCGCCGTTTAGGCTACTGGGATAGAAAATCGGCGACGAAAAAATGTCAACGGCGACCGGTCGCCTTTTAGGCTATCTCGAGGGCAACTCTGAGATAGCCTAAATAAAGAAAAAAGTAGTGTCGAAACGACGAAATTATTAATGCGGCCAGTACACAATGGCCCATGCTGGCCCACTGCTCGCCATTGCCATTGTGTACATGGGGTAATGGTGTATAGTGGCGGACAATTGCCTATCGTGGCGCGCAATCGGACAGTTGTCAGTTTTTTGGGCACACTTCAAAGGAATCGTGGCGTAGCATGGCCCATCCCTGTTTACACAGTGGCCCATCGTTTAGTCAATAATATTATTGATTTTCAATTTTTTTGATTTTTATCAATCTGAGTCCGTAATTTTGCACCTTTTGCGCCATTTTTTTAATAACTTTGTTGCTGTACATACTTCTGTAATATTTCTTCTTTCTACAGTCTCTAAGAATAGTATATTTCTAAAGCAAATTACTATGTTTTAAATTGTACATTACAATAACAACTTTTTTTTTAAAGTAAATAGCATATAGGGAAGAGCGGGTGATCGTGCTCCTCCACTATAAAGGGCAATTTCCCGCCAGGCAGATCGTATGCCTGGGGACGGCCGGTCCAACTGTTGTTAGTCGGACGTTATATTTATGGTAGGTCATTGAAACACTTTGCGCGATGCAGGAATGTTGGAGTTTGTAGTGCGCGCGCAGAGTTGACATGTGCTCGCCACAAGCAAATATTTTTTTTAAATACTACCTTTTTATTTTATTTTTAACGTTTTGTGTTTAGGCTACTTATTTAGGCTACCTCGGCAAAAATTGGGCTACTTTAGGCTACTTAAGCTTTGAAAAACGGCGATATTATGCTGTGAGTCGTTGGCAACACTGTTTAAAATACCTATACATCGTAAACTGTTCTTTGTTTAGGTTCCAATCTAACTAAAATGAGCACAATTAATTATTATATTGTTATTGGAGCGATTTTATAATCAAATCTCTCGTGTGAAATGGAGTGAAATATTCGAGCACGCGCGCCAATCCGAGACGTCAAAAATTTTCTGATAGTTTCATACTGGGAATAGGTATTATTAATTTTTAAACTTTGGGCGGTTTCGTTGTTGATTATAATAATAATAAAATGGAACATTTGAAGAAAAACGTGAACCTATATTTGTATCGAAAATCTTCGTCACTTAATTTGAAGGGATTCACACGATGACGAAGTCCAAATCATGTCCCAATCGTCCAAATTATCGAAATCCATCTTATCAATGGCGTCCATAATATCAATTATTTATTGCAATCTATCACACACACAAAACCAAACAAATTCAAACGTCAATTTGGAGGTTAGTCCAAAGATAAACTAGGGGTATCAGAAGTTTAACTTTAGTACCATAGATAGTCCATGACGTAGCGATAAACTTCGTTTTGTAATAACATTTTACTTGGTCTATGGTTTAAACCTGGTAACAATCCCAGTACTAAATTTAGACCGCGTTTTGGAATAAGGCTGTTAGTCTTCAGATCATCATCAGGCAGATAGCTCTCTGTCTGGCTGATGATGATCTGAAGACGACTTTACAATAGTTATAATTACCTGGGTGGCAAGAGTCTGCAAATGAGGCCTTTGGCCAGTAGTAGGACGCAATCATGGCTACATAAAAACCCCAACAAAGGATTCTATATGAACCTTAAATAATTTGGCAAGTTGGAAAAGACGCGAAGACGTTCGTGATTGCCGCCGATAAAATTTGCGCACTATTTCACGGACAACACGGTGCCCATACGGCCAGACCACCTAAAGTCAACTTCTCAAATTGCCTCCGAACGGATGGATTTCGCGGAGATATGAACATGATATTCACAAAATGAACTCAGGTGTTAAAACTTGTTGCTAAGGATTTTTTGCATCGCACAGCGCGGCAGTAATGTCTGCTTGGAAATTATGAATCATCAAAAGACAATCGCTTTTGACGGTATATTTTGGAGGACGTACTTTGACACAAATTGTCGCACGCCACGGCAACGGTGCACGTTTTACAAAAAGTCAAAGATAATTTAACATCCATCAGAAAAGGAGCTCGCGTGACAGCCATTGGAGCAAGCACCCAGCCCCAACAAAATTCGAGCCCATCGCTGAGCGTTCATTCGATTCGTATTAACGCTCAAGTAATGTAACAAATAAAGGGGAGGTCGTTGCCCGGATGGCGGCTCACCACAGCGCCTGCCACAAAAGAAATAGTTAATATTAGAGTTCGAGAGCGAGCTGTGTCATTACAAAGCCACGGAGTCATTCCATCCGTTTACTATTTGTCAGAGGCAAAAAACGCCTTGTCCACAATAATTACGGGACCGGCTCCGGAGAGCGCTCATAATTCGTCATGTTCTGGTCGGCCGCTCCGAAGCTGACTGATGAACGCGTCCATAATTCCATGTTTCCCGCCAAGCGGTCACGAGAGAGCGCGGGAAAATATGTCGCCCGCTGGTCAAATAACCACTTAGCCCTAAACAGAAATCTCCACGAATTTTGAAAAGTACTTAAGATTAATCTGACGGTCTTGAGAGATCTTAAGATTACCATTGGCATTTCATTACCTAAACAATAATAATGCGTGATACTTGAACAATGCAGTTTGTACTGCATCGTCCCTCATTTTTCTCACCGTTCATGGTAAAAACAAACTCGCAACACGCCGTGGTCTACCTGTTCGTCCAATGCCTTATTCAAAACGTCAGTTCATCAATCTTTCCTCCCCAACTGTTCCATTCGAGCGCGCTTAGACCGGCCACCAGGCACTTTCATCCAAATCAGGCATTATTTCGAAACCTTTCCCGATTTATCGAATCGGACACGGTACGGAAAGCAAACGGCGTGTAATAGAGTTCGCCGACCGCCCGCAATCGATCAACACTCAAGCTGACTAATCAATTGATCACACGAAGATACATTTTGTAAATTATCAAGAAGCATTTCTAGTGATAAGCATCGACACTGATACAGAATTCAGTCAATGGTGTTGAAAAGTTATTGTTTCCAAGGTGTCCATAATAATATGTATTGTTCAACACTTAGAGATTCTGAGAGAAAAAATCTAGAAGTAAAGTATAAACCATTCACCCATTCATCCATTGGTGGGAAATTACATAGCGAATAATTTTCTTTTGCGGAAGACTTCGAACGAACCATTTGATTGATACTGTGCGGACGTTGCAGCGAAAGCAATATCTTGGTTGGTTGCTTTTAGCCGTGTTTATATCCAGTAACTCTACCAACGATATAGTTGTCTATATCGTTGGTAGAGTTACTGGATATAAACACGGCTAGAGCTGCAGAGGAGACAAAAAACACCCGGTAGCCATAGGTGGCGAGCCGCAAACTCTGATCTCTACCTGCCGCTCGGGATTATGACCTCAGTGATTGTATGAGTGTTTTATGTGTAATAAGAATTCGATAACTCCTTTGACAAAATCCTTCTCTCAAAATCCCTCAAAATCCTTTTTCACAAAAGTGTTTTGTACTCACTTCATTTATTCGGAGTCATAATAAATGCATAACCCCACGCCTGTATCCTGGAGGAGGCAAAGCTGACACGATCCTTGCAAATCTCTTTCGTTCGAAATCAACTGTAGAGTAAAACCCTGTTTACTCTTTATACCACAGGCTGTAATTAAAAAAGAGTAACACATCAACGTGTCTGCATTGAAACATTCGTTGTGAAACCTCAAGTTCGTCGACACTACAACCTCACTTACCTATTCGTCACCTGTCATGTGCATTATGGTGAAGAGTTATGTGACGGCTAAAGCCTTTACATCAAGCTGACTTGACAAAGGGGGTTTTAGTAGAGCTCATATTTGTCATCTACTTTATGTCTTGATTCATCCGGCAAACTGTTAAAATAAGCAAGCAAGGCACATGCCTTCTCCCAGAGAGAGGGAGGCTAATGATATGTTCAGATTTAGAGACAATGTAGATAATGCTGCTGCTTTTACCAATCCTGGACTAGTGTAATATTATCCTTGCAATTAAGTATCGCACAATAAACTTCGTAACTGATTCAATCAAATTTCACTGAAACGAAAGGGGCGCACTCTGCCTTTTTCCGTGTGAATATCAAACTAGAACTATGTGGGTACTTTGCTAATAACACTAAACACAGAGGGAGTGATAACAGCATGCGCTGGCTGATGAATGGTGAAGTGAAGCGGCGCGCGCGCCGCCCGCACCGCCGGGTCACGTGACACCATGCGGGCGCATGCGCTCCCCAAACCTAAATTAATAAACAAAACGCTATATCACACAGCTCTGATGAGTGATGCCTTGATGTTTTAAGAGGGGTTATCCAATCATAAAACACGGTATCACACGATAGATTATTTTATATAGATTGTTTTTTTTATAAGCAACGTGAAGCAAGAAAGGTACCTTGCATAGCAAGAAAGGTATGCGAGGTACCTTTCTTGCTTCTACAATTTATCCGACACCTGTGGTATAGATAGATATAGGGTGTTTTTATAAAATGCGATTCTGTTAAAAGCTCCATCAACACAGTATAAATAGTATTCAGTTAAATGATCCCACAGAGAACATGTTGTAAAGACTCTACCATAGAGTTACTGTCTCATTTATAAAAACACCACTACATAGTCCTCTGACATTGTTCTGAGCCTCTGACTCAGTTTAAATAATTCGTACGTCTGTCCCTTTGCCATAGACTAGCACCCCCATTTATAAAAACACGATTTTTCTAAAGATGATTAGAGGGTTTATATACGAGGCTTTTGCTTGTAAAATCTACACAAAAGAGTATTTTAGTCGGTGTTTATCGATTCTTTTAAGGAAACGTGTTTTTATAAATAAGACCGGTAGTTTTTGTCTCCTCCAACATGGATCTCTGACGAAGGACTTATATTATTATCCTAGGGGTCAAAGTAACTTATTTAGTCCCCAGACCGCCAATAGTTCGAGGGACTAAATAAGTCTTTAACCCGAGGTAAACACTGTGCTTGTCATTACGAATACAATGAAAATATAAAAAAAACTTAAACGATCTTATTTATAAAAACAAGATTCTTTAAATCACTCCAAAAACACTGATTCGAATAGTCTGTGATACGACTAGAAAAAACAAAAGAAGATAAGATTGCCGGCTATTATAGTGCGTTCACATTAACTTGACGCGTGAGAGAATTGGTAGCACTGAGATGTTTACTGTTACCATGTTAAATAAGAAATCATTCCCATTACTTGGGGAAAATAAAAGGATTGAGGGCTTGTTTTACCATCTTCCGATTAGGTCCAAAAGCTAATTCACATGTTATGTCCTTGTTACCAATTCTCTCACGCGTCAAGTTAATGTGAACGCACTGTATTTTCATTTTCATAAAAAAAATTGTAAATAATTTGCTCAAATCAGTTTTACTTTAAAGGAATAGTTAACCCATATATGCCCAGTGATTCGAAAACGAACAAAATTATGCACTTTCGAAAATGCATTATGGTTCACAAATTATCCTATAAAAATACCGGTAGCTACATCTGTTATTATTATGATGAACTACGTTATTACCGCATAAATAAACAAATACCCTATGGTGACATTTTATTTAAAAAAAAAGGGTATCATTTTGATGTTGTGCTTTGGCACGTAAAAAACATGTCGGCTCCGAGAAGTAAGTAAGTTATTTTTTAGTTTTCTTTTGATTTCTGCTACTATTATTATTCTAAAGTAAAGTTGAATATATAATCTCATGTTTTTGTAGTAGTAACTGATATTTCATTCAACTATTTATCCATAGATTACCTTGTAATTGTTAGTGTTCGAAAACGATACGTTGGGCAAATATACAGGTGAAACTTGTACTAAATTATATTTTTAGTTTTAGGATGTCCAAGGCTTTGACTACAAATGAAGTAGTAGATTTACTCAACGAATTGGATTCGGATGATGAGGTGATAAGCGCCGACATATTTATTGTTGTCCGTTGTTGTCCGATTCGGACTCAGGAGACGAAACCAACTTTGATTTTGCAAACCCTTTTTGATATGCTCAACGAATTTTTTTTACAATATATGTTATTATTGAAAAATACATCAGCATCGAGGAGTCAATGATACCGTAGTATGGCAGGCATGGATGTAAACAGCATATAAAAAGGAAACCCATAAGATTAGGCGCTTAGGATATTGCTTGTACGCTAATCCATATCAAGGGTGCTACGAACAATACAGTTCCGGATTAGGTCATCATGTTGTTACAAAATTGATGACTTAGATTCAAAAATTCTACGAAGACACGAGGTTCTCGGTTTACTGTGATATTTTTTTCTGGACTGCCCTTAGTATCGTACATGAAAGAGAAAAACGTCCTAGTGACAGGTGCAATACGCAGCAGCCGCATACAGAAGTGCCCTTTGAGAGACGACAAGTCATGTAAGGAACAACGTGGCTACTACGACAGCCGGCTTGACGCAAATAGTGGCATTTGTGCTGTATTTGCGTCAAGCCGGCTTGCCGCTGGCATTTGTGTACGATAACAGTGTGGTCACAATGTTATCTAGTGGGTATGGTGTTCAGCCATTACAATATGCAAGAAGATACTCAGGTGCCCAAAAGGAGAGAATAACTGTACCACAACCGAACGTGGTGTGCCAATATAACAGTTTCATGGGTGGTGTCGATCGGCTGGACGAAAATGTGGGTACTTATCGCATTGCGATAAGTGGAAAAAGTGGTACATGCCGATAATCTTGTGGCTTGACAGATGTTGCAGTCAACAATGCTACCCTTCTTCTTCTTCAGGCTATATTAATCCACTGCTGGACATAGCTCTCCCCTAATGAACCTTCAGCTTGCCGCATTTAGCATCTCTCGGCAGTTTTTCGCAGAACGTAATCCCACCTGGTCGGAGGGCGTCCTACACTACGTTTGCTACCCTGTTAGCTCGGAATTACTGCAAAGATGTAGATACTCTGGAATTTTGGCGCAGCATTGCTAGATCCTTATTGCAAAGAAACGGATGTGAAAAGCAACATTCCAGACCTTCAAAGCGTATTTCTACGCATGAGCCTGCTTCGGTTTGTAAACATACCGCCGAGCACATAATCATCAGGGCACCGAAGAGGATGAGATGTGCGTTATGTACAAGTTTGATGGTCTCTTACTGCGAAAAATGGAAGGTTAACCTACACTCTAAATGTTTTTCGGCATTTCATAGTTAAATTATAAGTATTTAGAATTATTTCTTTCCTTTTTTTCAATAAAGAACATAGAAAACCTCGTTGTTTAAATTACCTATATATCTTGTAGCATATATGCCCAATGTATCGTTTTCGAACACCTAAAAAACACAAAAAATATATTTTTTGCCAACTTAAAATCACCTTAAACTTGTATCTTAGCCTATTGACATCAACATTATTGAAAATGATCAAAATCTAAAACAAAAAAAGTTCTGGGCATATATGGGTTAAAAGTAAATTATAATAAAGTCATTTAAAAATATATAATTCTTTGATTAATACTTATTATGACATTTCAATTTTATTAACATCACGCAATAATTAAGTGGCTGTATAGAAAGTTCCAACATGATTCCACAGAAATGTGAAAATAAAACTAGATTTTTTTTATATAATTTTGTCGGTTGTAAACGATTCTCCTTAGGACTGAAATTAGAACCCTATTGGCAAATTCAGACCTACTTTCTGAACATGAGTAATGCAAAGTACATATCCCCCTGTATAATTTACATACTTCAACAATGATATGTTATTGATCGATCGACGTTACGGCCAATCGTATCATCAGAAACTCCTTTGTATCATAAAAATCAGTCTTGCTTTGTGTGAGGATTTTTAAACAAGAACTGAACAAATCCATTCAGTTAGCTTAGTTAATAAGATTTCGTGTTCTTGTTTTGCAAGTTTTTTTCTAGTCGATAGTTGTTAATCTAAAGCGATGTGTCTAAGGGTTCCGCAGGACATTAAAAACCCTTGGTTGTCTATCCTTTCGGTTTGTGCGTCAGTTCACATGTGAACCTTCAATCTCATAGCGGTTAGAAGCGATGAATGGAATAACCACATTCTATTCATCGCTTCCAAAAAAAAACTCGGACGAGATGTGCAGAGCAAATGTAAAAACTTACCAACTTATGTACTAAATTTTGACTTATTATATTTTTAGCGTTCCCTACATGAAAAGAGAAAAACGAAACTTTCAGAGAATCCCCCTTTTTAAGCAGGATTGTAAGACAGTGGCGGGCCTTACTGTCAGAAGTTATCAAGTCGCCGATAAGGCCTCGGACATTGCTTAATGAGTATGACTGTCATTACATACAGCCGGCACCAACAGATTAACGTGCCTTGCGACACACAAATTTTATTTCTTTTAATTTAATTTTTTGTTATATTTTTACTATAGCATATTACGAGCTGTTTTACATTCACGTAACTACGAAACCCCTCGCGCTCGCATTTGTGAGACACGCTCTTGACAGTTGCTTCTCCAATCAACCACACACTACCTGCTTGCTACCGGATTATGATTAGCCTATAATTCTTTTTATTCGATGGCGCCAGCGAGATTTCAAACACGACTACGAAATTAGTTAACAGTCAGTTTCGGCCAATTCGATTTTCCATGCGGTTCTGATGAGAACTTGCTAGGATGGGATGTAGAGCTCATAAAAAGTGATTTATTCTGGTCCTCGCTTATACGCAGTACGTGCACTAAGTAAAGTTGACTTGGCTAGCTACATAAGACTCTGAGTAGCTTTATTGCGCTCAGAAACGAGGGTCTCGTGCGGATGGTTTCGTAGGCGTACCGGGGCATAAAGGAAAATAGACGAAGACGAACGATGGTATCACACGGGCGTCTCACTCGGAGGGCCGAACCGGTTCGTAGTAACCGGCGTAGGGCACTAGCCGTAGTCGTAGATGTTGATGCGCCTGCGCGTCTAGTGTTGGATGATACAATGTCGATTCATATTGGTGTATGAACTCATAAAAGCTCCAAGTGAATGGATCGTTTATAAGTAAGTGAAAACGAATGTTCCTAAACTTTGTAGTGGTTGTAAATTTACGGCTTTACTTTTTTCGAACTACCTACATAAAACTTTCGTGAGCTCTACATTACCCTTAAATGTACTATTGCAATTTTGTCAGAATCAGACTCACCATCATTACGCTGTAGAAATACAAATAGATAAGTGTATGCGGAATTAAATAAGGTTTAATACTTAAATGTTGAGGGGGTCGCTACCCGAGTCGCCAGTAGAGCTCTAGGGTGCATTGTTTTCCAAATTTCTAACTATGTATCGATATGTGTATCTCAACTGACAAATCTTCAATAGACGACCACTTGAAAACCTCACCAAATCGCAATAAGACCGTTCTTTCAAACACTAATTAAATTATTACGCCTTGGTCTTCCAAACTGGATATGCTCCTAACCAGCGATTATTTTAAAGATCCGATTATTATTTCAAAACCAAACCCTTATCTATGACTTACCTACAGCGGAACACTTACCTATGACATACACCTGCTTTAAATTAATATTGTTTTACCTAAGAAGCCAGCCATCCGCCCATCACTAGACGTCGTTCGCACATCCACAAACAAAGGAGGCGGGCGACGGCCGAGGAATCCGTCAAGTCACGGCCGAGGTATCTCGGTCCACTCCTGCGCACCTCGGCCGAAAACTAAACGATATTATAGCCGTCCACAATTTACTCCACAAGTAACGATATTCAATGGCCAGGGATACTTGAGATTTTATTAAGCGTCTCTTGATCTTCGTTCTTGATATGTACGCATGTACGCACAGTCGACAGCACATCAAGTTTTCTGCAAATTTTAAAGTTTTGCATATATCTATCTCAATGAAATACTGAAATACTGAATGACCTGTAACACAAATCATTCAGTTGTACTCAGTATAGGACTAACGAGATCTGTGTAATATGTCCATTAATATTTATTTATATTTCCTGTGCGGAATATAGGAGCAGAGGCTTAATGCACACCAAATCATTGGAACCCTGACGTAAGCGATAGTATGAAATTTGGCAGTTTGAGGATTGGAATCGTTCAAGATTTGGTATATGTAGTAGCTATTACAATTGTCTAACGGTGAAATTCCACAATAATTGCTATAGGACACGTCAGGATGCTTATAGGATTGGTTGCGCATAACTAGGCCCTTGATCTGCATAATCTCGTGCGCATCGTCTTTGACGCAATTCGTGGTCTGTCTCGGCGCTCTAGTCGTCTCAGCTATCGGCCCCCGCGCACAGCCAAAAACTATCGAAGAATTCCCGGAACTAATCGTCACTAATTACAAAGCCGGGCATCCGCGACGGGTCGAGGAAAATGTTGCGATTGAGCTGAAGTTTCAACTTCTGTCATTTATAAAATTATTCATGGTAGAGATCCCAGTCTTCTTTACAATTATGCACCACATCGCAATTTGCCCGATGTATGACTCTCGCGCGTCACGAAGGCATATTCTTTCGCAGATTTAATGCGTAAAATAGAAAATTACATAATACTCGCAACTCCAATATCGATATCAACACTTTGTACGTCCCCACTGCTGGGGCACGGGTCTCTTCCTGCATCGCAGGAAGGTTAGGCCATACTCCACGTCGGGGGCCAAGTCCAAGTTGGAGGTAGATTGTAAGACAGTGGCGGGCCAGAAGTTATAAATCCGTCCAAAGGCCTCTAACATGGCTTAACGACTGCCATTACATGACAGACGGCAACAACGGTTAAACGCGCCTTGCGAAGTACGGAAGCGCTCGGAAAAAATGCCACTAGCGGTGGTTATAGGATGGTCACTCATCCAGCACCTGACCTCACCTGCTGTTGCTTAACCTTAGCGATTGTTTCCAATCACTCGGTTCCACTAGGCCACGAACGCTTTATAAATACCTATAGATTTTACTAAAATCACCTTTGGATATGGTAGTAATTACTGTAAACAAAGGGAATATGAGCTGATGTTGTAATCTACGTAACTCAGAAAACAAAGTCATTGGTACATTGGTACTCGGGGCTGCAAGTGATGCAAATTACTTCAGCCAGATGTCGCTGCCTGTACGTAATACAGAGTATTGTAAAGAGGTTCGAAATTTCACTGTTGCCGGTGAGCGGCCATTAGCTCAGTTGGAAGAGCGCTGGCACGGATAGCCAGAGGTCGCGGATTCGGTTTTTTAAATTGTCCTTAGCACGGGTTAATGCATTAAAAAGAATATAACACAAGTCATTTAGTTGTACTTAGTATAGGGCTAACGAGATCTGTGTAATAAATCCTTGAATATTTATATATATTTTTTTATATATAATCATTGGTACATGCTGGGATTCCAATCGACGACCTCCCGAATGAGAGGCCGGTTTTCTACCGCTACGCTACACTCAAAGTAGTTACATAGAGAACAATTTTTTGTACCCTACATAAAAAAGGAAATTACACAGATATTTTATAACCTAAAAGTACAGAAGGCGGCCTAAGTAATAAGTAGGTTTAAGTAATATATTTGATGTACTTAAAACGAAGAAGCCGTTACGCCAAAAGCTCACTTAACCCGGATCTTGGCGGTTATTTTTTTTTCGCGCAATCTTTACATACTCTATCAACTTGTTGCTAGCTAGTTTGAGGCTCGGGCAAAAAAGGTGCGAATTCGTTGTGGATTTAATAAGAATGTGTCATATGCGGTGTGTGATTGTTAAGCTGTGATTTATTATTAAAACGCTATTAAATTTTCAACAATATCAAAATATATTTTTTTAGGGTTCCCTACCTTAAAAGGAAAAACGGAACCATTAAAGGATCATTAATTATATACTTTTTAATGCACTAACCCGTGCTAAGGACAATTTTACGTAATACAGAGAATATTGTAAAGAGGTTCGAAATTTCACTGATTCCGGTGAGTCGCCCATTAGCTCAGTTGGAAAGAGCGCTGGCACGGATAGCCAGAGGTCGCGGGTTTGAATCCCGGCAAGGGTGGAATTTTTAGCCTCTAAATAGGTTTTTTAAAAAACATTATAGGATCACTTGGTTGACTGTCCGTCTGTCTGTCACGACCCTGTATCACGCTTGGAGGTATCGAGTTGAATTTAAAAGCTTTTATAGCACCTTCGAAGGTATAAGGGTACAACTTACAAAAATCGAAAAAGAATAATCCCTTTGAAGCAATACAAAGCCGAATAATAGGACATTGAATAAAAAAAATACTTAAAAATGGGTCTCCTGTAAAATATAAAATGTGCAGTTGTGCCCTTGTGACTTGAACCACCGAAAGCGTATGTACCAAACTTCTAAGTCAACGAAAAAACAAAGATATTCGCTCTTAGCGATAAGACCGCCAATTGTATAACGTTACTTAGATTTAAGAATCATGGTTGTAATATTTTTCTTCTTGTGCAACAAAGTGTTCTCTATCTATCTATCTATCTATTATAGTCCTACACTACAAGTAATAGGGAAACTATACATTTGTAACTAAATCATTAAAAAAATACCTGTGTTCTGAAAAAAACCTCCAAGACTCGATACCCTGATCTATTTATAATATGTATCTACAAATTTGTACAGAACCCTCGGTGGGCGAGTCCGACTCGCATATGTCCATGTTTTTTTAATAAAATGGTGAATCACCCATTGGCTCAATTGGTAGAGCGCTGGCACGGATAGCCAGAGGTTGCGGGATCGAATCCCGGCATGGGTGAAATTTTTAGCCTCTAAATGGGTTTTTAAATTTGTCCTTAGCACGGGTTAGTGCATTAAAAATAAAAATAGTATAATCATGTGGGTACAGTGATATCGTTCCGGTGTAAAACCTAACTGCAAAGTAGGTAGTCGGGGCTGTAAGTGATGCAATTTGCTTAAGCCAGATGTCGCTGCCTGTACGTAATACAGAGAATAGTGTAAAGAGGTTCGAAATTTCACTGATGCCGGTGAGTCACCCATGGGCTCAATTGGTAGAGCGCTGGCACGGATAGCCAGAGGTTGCGGGATCGAATCCCGGCATGGGTGAAATTTTTAGCCTCTAAATAGGTTTTTAAAATTGTGAAATCCAGCGGCAACGTTATTTTGAACCTGTTGGCGGGCGTAAACGACATGCAAAGGTCCACATAATAAAAAAATATGTTATGTCTGCATATAATATACCTATTAAGATTAGTCCGTAAATATAAACAATAGTTTAGGATTCATTTCACTTACCTACTAACATTACTCAATGGTCTCTTAATTTTTTTTATGTAGCTTATAAACGTCCCACTGTGCAGGGCACATGCCTTCTCTCACAGAGAGAGAGAGAGTACGGGTTTAATCACCACGCGTGCCCACAGCGGATTGCAAATTTCATGATACATCTCAGACCCTCTTCGATCGTAGCCGAGGCTGCCTAAGTGATCCTCAGTGATCACGAAGGGTAAGCAACAATAGGGCGCTTTCAGTGCATGGATGCGTGACCTTCTATGACTAACGCTAGTGGTATTTTTCCGAACGATTCCGTGCTTCGCAAGGCACGTTAAGCAGTTGGTGAAGCTGTCGTCGATAGATGGCAGTCGTTAAGCCAAGTCAGAGGCCTTTTGAAAACTTCTGACAGTAAGACCAGCCACTAGTCTTGCAAGCCTCTAACAATCCGGACTTGGCCCCCGCGGTGGAGTATGGCCTATACCTTCCTCAGGGAAAAGACCCGTGCCCCTCGGTGGGGAAATAATGGGTTGATGATGAGACCCTCTTCACCTCAGGTGGTCACGATCTTTTCCTTCATAACTTCACAAATATACATCACTTGGAATCGAACCCGAGTCTCTCGCTTCCGAGTCCATTGTGCTACCCACTACCGCCACTCCCTTAATAAGTTTTGTTAATGTTATTTTATCATGACCCGTTGGTCGAAAGAAATTATTTAATAATTAAAAACCAAACCGCTATGTACCAAAGTGTTTGTTTCACCTTCCATAGCGGTTACACCGTTATACGCAACATAAAAATCAATAAACAGCCGTTACGGAAACTGCCATTAAAATATTCTGTGTGAACACAAGCTAAAAAGCTATTGTGTTGTTTCAAATTAAAAATTCACACTAGTGCGTGTGAACGCGGCAGTTCCTGGCTGTATCGACCGATCCCGCAGCGCTGCGTGTGCGCACCCCTATTCTAATTGTACCTTGTGTTAACTCAATGTTCCGCTGTGGCAAACAAACCTCAGTTATAGGTTTAACACTAGCTGTGCCCCGCGGTGTAACCCGTGGTTCATGGATTTTCCATTGGCAAGAACATATTTTCCCGCAGTCAAACGTAGCCTGTGTTAATCCAAGGCTGACCCACACCAAATTTTATTAAAATCGCTCCAGCGTTTAGACGTGAAGAAGTAACCAGTACACAACACTCACAAACTTTCGCCTTTATAAATATTAGTGTGATGTGATACAATGTAATGTATACATCTCTAAAGGTGTTTTACACACAATTACTTATACATTAGAATAGGTAAATAGTTATTAAATGAAATGTGAAAATACTGTTGGATTAGCTAATAAGTAATAAAAGTCTAACGATTCACTATAAGTATTATGTTGTGTGTGTATGCTACTACAATTTTACATGTAGATAAATAGATGGCCTGACTTCCACCTCTTTTTTAAATGTGTCTTAAATAGCGTTTAACTAAAATTCTTCATTTAAATCATTACTTTATAAGTGCTGCAAGTCGACCTTTAACGGCCGCCCGTCCGTCTGTCTGCCTGTCTGGCACCAGGCTGTATCTTGATAGATAAGATGAGACAGTTTAAACAGACGATGTATTTCTGTGACTCCTGCCATCTTAATACCTACCCATGTAGTCTGGTAGTAGGTACGATGACGCTAGTGACGTGTTTTAAAATGTCATAAGTCGCCACTTTCCAAGTCACTTGTAACGTAAACTTAGTAGAGTGAACGCATGTAAAAGTTGATGTGCTGTCGACTGTACTAAATACGAGTAGGGGATCTAGGTTTTCATCAGTAAATCCAAAGTGAACGTAAAATCTTGCCTTTGGGCGTTCCACTTCTCTGACCAGAGCGGAGTTTTTTTTTATCTTTTCTAAAATCATCTTAAATTTAATAAATCAATACCTATATGATAAGATTTCATGATTGCCATTAATAACTTAGTGGTTACAAGACCTATCAGAGGCATTAGTTTTGCTACCTACATTCTAGTAAAGCCGGATTTTAACGATCTAAGAGCTCTCGGATCGAGCGAGCTGGAGTCTAGTTACAAAAAAATTGCTCACTATTTCGAGATTAATAAACATTTTCATTAATTAACTTTTTACTGTCCCCACATCTTGATAACGTGTAGTGTAGATATCGATCATTGCATGCGAAAAGGTCCATTTCCTGTCTTTCCCAGGTAAAAACATGCATCAGGTTTATAGAAAAACAGCTAGAATGTGGCGGTTTCCTGTATCCTTCTTAAAAGCAATCACTGAGGTCCGGACGCGAATCTACTCGGGGCTTAAGCCGAGGGACTTGTGGTTCTTATTGCCTTGGAAACAGGTGGTAATACTATAAGAGAAGGAAACAGTGCAGTTCATCGAACCTTTGCTTTACTATTAAAGTGCTCCATGCGGTAACACGAACGCCACCAATGTAAAAGTTATATATTTTATAGATCGTTTTTGCGAAAAGTGGCAGACCAATCATGTTAATAGTGATTTTTAGAATAACAATAAGAATATTAATTTATTGTGAGCATAGACTAGGGTTACACATTTAGCAATAACAGTTGCTATTTAAAATAGCAGAATCCGCTATTTGACACGTATCAAATTTGACGCGATAAATGAATATTTCCTATAGTATTTAACGTAAGAAACCGAAATATATTGATTTTGCTAAGTAGGTATGCAGGATGGCTGCAAAATTTGCAAAGTAAAAATTTCTTTCTCGTTTTATTCGTAACGGCGAAAACGCTATCCGCCATCTTGAAACCATCTAAAGTATGTAAACAAACATCTTTCAGCCAGAGCCAGTGGACATTGATCTTTTGGCAAGTTTGAGCCAAGGTTTTCGAATGTTAATTTCACTGGGTACACGAATCCACAACTTCCTGGGGGTCTTTATTGACGTGTTTTTTCATTCTCGAACTAGGCAATAATGATAATTGGTATATTTTGGATGTAAATTCGATGAAATCATGGTTGCGTTGTTGTTATTTCACTATGCTCAGAGATCACTTACAGAAAATTGAATGTCAAACTTTGTTTACAATTTTTTGGACTTCAAACCATAGACAAAAATGGCTGACCGCGTTTTTGGCTGTTTACGAAAATGAAGTTTTATAATATATTTTTATGTTGCTTTTAGGTCCTCAAAAAATATACTAAAATATTTTTTGTTCTAATGGAAGAGTTATTTACCGTTTAGACTTACTTGAAAAGAGAGTCAAATAGCGGATTGTAATGATATTTTTAAATAAAAATCCGTAACTGTATGAGATCATCTTAAAAATTAAATAGCTGCGTATCTAATGAGACCCATAACCCTTATGTAAAAAAACTGATGACAAGATATAATTATCGCTTAATTATATCTAGTCCAGAGTCAGTGATCCTAGGTTCTCAATTGTGGCTCCTAAATATCACAATTTATTAACTTTATCGAGACATAAATCTGCCATTTTTTGCAAAATAATGTGACAAGATGATTTTTTCCATTGGTGGCGCTAGCGTTACTGGTTGGAGTTAAGGGGCTCCAACCAGTAACGCTAGCGCCACCAATTGGTATCATGGTGTTCAAGTAGTAAAACTTGAAGTGGTAGTTCTCATAAAGTTTTTGCCAACACGCAGTTCTTGTGATTCCGAAATACGCTTATCTAAGCTATTTGTACTGATTTACATAATTATTTATTATTAATTTACATAATTGTACACAATGATGCTTCTTTTTTCCCGCTCACAGTAGGCCGTAATTTGCATAGATCTTTTGTTTCACATTTTAACACTCAAACGAATTTAAATTGTTTGGCTGATAGCATGTGTACTCCTAGCTGGTATTACGCCTACTACATCACACGGACTTATGAAACATTCACTGTTGTGTATATCCCAGAAAGGCTGCGTTATAGAGACCACAGATATCTATGGTAGGCAGTGAACTTGAGTCTTGTTCTCGGTGTCAGTGTAAAAGTCTGAACCTGCCCGCCGCTTCCACAAAATAGCTCGACGATTGAGCAACCAACATTTTGTCATACACTCCTCAGCATATTAGGTATCTATCTACATGGGATCTTACATAGGAACTTTATATTTTTTGGTTTTTTGTATTTATATTTTTGTAAATTAATCTTTATTTCTGTAATTTGTCTGTCGGTCTTGACTTGGGCTGACTTTGTGACTACAGTATGTTTCATTCTTCGTTATCCTAGTTTTTCGGTAGCGTGGCATCCTAAGAAATATACCTGACTTAGTTTAGGACCCTGTCTTCAACAAAGCACTTGTATTGTACCATATTGTACCACTACTGTTGTACCTAATTCATGAATAGAAAATAAAGATTATTTGTATTTGTACTGTGGCGGTGACCAGCGTTGTTGGGCCCATTCGATTGGAAATCAGGTAGATTATTGACGTTTTGCTTTTAAATATTACTGTAATTTACAATCATCATCATCATACACCCACAATGTCCCCACCGAGGGGTACGGGTCTTTTCCCTGAGGAAGGTACAGGCCATACTCCACCACAGGGGCCAAGTCCGGATTGGTGGAGGCTTGCAAGTGGCTGGTCTTACTGTCAGAAGTTTTCAAGCCGCCCTAAGGCATCTGACTTGGCTTAACGACTGCCATCTATTGACGACTCTAATTAATATATTTTTTTTATTATTACTGCAATTAATATTTTTTTGAGAGTAAGATTGTTGTCGATGCAACATATTCCACGTAAGATGGGCACCCTCTTAATAATTAGCACCATGAAAATGACGAACTAAACCTAATCTGTTCACTAATCGTTGTCTAAGCTAGTATCCAAGTTAGATAGACAGATTAACAGATGTTATACTAATAGCATTTATATGTGGCTTCTAGTAATAAATCTCGGGTACTGAGATCGATCTGACGTGGACTAATTAGTGGGGCCTGAATGCAAGGCTGCAACGTCCGCCTCATCCGACCGTGATGAATTGAAACTGGTTCTTTGCTTGTAAGATGTAAGGGGTCGAGTGCCTAGCTAGATTGAGCTGAGGTTTTCGAATCTTGTCTGATATGCTGGGTCAAATCGGTTGGAGCGCAACGGAAGCTGGTCTCATATTCAATAATGGTTGAGGTTTGTAGATGCACAAAAAAGTCACCAGCATGTAGCAGTATGTAGACTTTGTATTCGAAGTTTTCGAAGAAGTGAGATAATCAAAGTGTCTGCGATGGTCAAATATCTTAGCCCTGGAAACTTCAATCTGCAGTAGGTACGCGTGTTCAGTAAACCCATACTTTGTTAGAGAAGGAACAGGCCTTCTCTAACCGTGGGCGTGTAAAAGCTGCTTATGAAAGTATTCTAGATCTAGTTTTAACAATGATAAATGTTAAAGCTAGACATAGGGCCAGTTTTTGAATAGAGAATTTTGCTAAGTAAATACTTAACTGTAAATAGATAGTGAAGAAGAAGAAGATAGAGAGATAGAGAACACTTTACTGTACATAAAAATGGAAATTCTACATATTATATTATTTTTAATGCACTAACCCGTGCTAAGGACAATTTCAAAAACCTACTTAGAGGCTAAAAATTCCACCCATGCCGGGATTCGAACCCACGACCTCTGGCACGGATAGACAGAGGTCGCGGCCTCATCCGCGGCTACCTTGGTTTATGAGCCTGGGTTTATTCAGATTTTTAACTAGTTTAGGTGCCGTAAATGGGATCTATATTATGATTTGTTTACTTACAAGTAAAAAAACTGAACTCTTAAGAGCTACGACAAAAGCAAACTTCCTAAACCACGTGGTATACCGCCAGGTGTATAAATAGAAAACGCGGGTAGAAGGTCTCACGTGGGCAATACCAGAAGGTACTGTTAGCAGAAAAAAATGTGTAATACGGAGCTAAAACATAAAACAAATGAATATTCATACAATAACATTAGCAACAAGCGGACACACAGTAACATGAATAATTTTTACGATCTGTGAGATAATTGCGCGCGAAACGACGCCGACGCCGGCGTCTTTTGTTTTTTCCCCACACGAGCCTACGAGGAACTCTACCAACTTATCTTTAGACTTGACAGTCTAGAACAATAACACTAAACACTAACCAATAGGCACGTCGAAAGATTTCTAAATCCTCTTCCATAATATTTATTATTTACAAAGAAAACTGAAAGAAAGGCCCCCGTGATGGAGTATTGCCTAACCTTCCTGCGATGCAGGAAGAGACCCGTGCCCCAGCAGTGGGGACATACAAGGGTTGATAACGAACAAAGAAAACTATATTTCAGTAATAAACTAACGTTTAACATGGTTTAACTAAGGTTAAAGCCATTTTTCTAAAATTATTTTATATCTGTGGGAAAATAGCTGGCAGTGTCATGGCGTCGAATCTAACGTCACGCAACATCGTAATAGTACCTAGTCACAACATAGCACGGGTGAAGTTTACTAATGTTAACCTAAGCGTGACGTCACGCGGTGTGATGGGTGTTTCAGTCAAATGTTTCAGCCATTTGACTGAAACACCCATCACAGTAGGTATTATGATCTTTTATTTTATTTAAAATATTGGTATTTTTTTATTACAAAACTAAATCATTGTTTTAAATCCTTTTAACATGTACTTTCCCGTAATATCGTTAAATCTTTGATTATTTGATACTGTTGTCACGCCTACTCTTTGGTAATCTTAATATGACATGTGGTGCCCCATCAACTCTACTAGAGCAGATATGTTGTTCAATTCAATGGAACTTGAACAACTCACGTGGTATATAAGTATGGTTTTAATTAATAGTTCTCAATATGAGCCCTGTAAGAGGACTGTAATTGTCCCACTGCTGGGCAAAGGCCTCCCCCATGAGCCTCCACTCCTCCCTGTCTTGTGCAGTCATCTCCCATCCGGGCAAGAAGGTTGAGAGATCGTCCCGTCCTATCTCCGCTTGGCCGACCGCGTCTGCGATATCCTTCGCGTGGAACCCATTCAGTGGCAATTTTCGCCCATCTGTCTGGACCCATAGTTACAATATTCACCAATAATGTCGTGTTTTAATAAAAATATTAGAAGTAGGTAGGTCACATACTAACGAATCGCTCGTAGCCCCACTGCCTGAGTGACCTCCAAAACCGATCACGAAGGTTAAGCAACACAGGGCGCGTTCAGTGCATGGATGGGTGACCGTCTATGACTAACGCTAGAAGCATTATTCCGAGCGGTTACTTGCTTCGCAAGGCACCTTAAGCAGTTTGTGACTTGCAAGCCTCCACCAATCTGGACTTGGCCCCCGTGGTGGAGTATGGCCTATACCTTCCTCAGGGAAGAGAACCGTGCCCCTCGGTGGGGACATAATGGTCTGATGATGATGAGGTCAAAGACTACTCTAATATGAATAGGTACTTTACTATATCCTCTTTTTTTACTTATATAAATTTGTAACTGTCGGTAAATACGTTTCGGGAGCAATCTAAGAGTTATTTTCGAAAATCGAAGGCTATTCGGGCGAGGTCGTTAAATTCGGGGTTCGTCGGTAACTACATATTGGGACCAACCTAAGAGTTATTTTCGAAAATCGAAGATATTTGGGCGAGGTCGTTAAATTCGGGGGTCGTCGGTTACCACGTATCGGGTCCAATCTAAGAGTTATTTTCGAAAATCGAAGGCTGTTTGCGCGAGGTCGTTAATTTTCAGGGGTCGTCGGTAACGACGTATTGGGACCAAACTAAGTTATTTTCGAAAATCGAAGGCTGTTTGGGCGAGGTCGTTAAATTCAGGGGTATTGGGACCAAACTAAGAGTTATTTTCGAAAATCGAAGGCTGTTTGGGCGAGGTCGTTAGATTCGGGGGTCGGTTGGTCACGGCACGCTGGTCGTGATTCGTCAAGGTGTTGCCAGCGAATGGGAGCCTAAAAAGTAAGCCTCCGCTCGCTTCGCTGAGGTTGTTGAACGCAACTCTATTACGTGCTACCTTGCTACGTCGCATCTCTACTATAGAAACAAAGTGCTCCTTACAAAATTATTTAAAAATCGCTCTGCCCACTTAAATAATTACCTACCTTGATTCAAACACATAGGTTTACAAATAGGTTTTTATTTTATATATTTCTTAATCGGTCCAGTGCTTTGAGTATTCTGACTCTCTTGGCAACATAGTGCTCAAGAAATTACAGATAAAGCTGATTGAACTCAGCCAGTCGATTTCCACGGAACTCAATACTCTGACTCAGTTATTAGGGGCTGTTCACTAGGTAATTACTTCATTAGATAGGTACTAGAGTTCGTATTGCTCCCTCGTACGAAAGAGAAAGTAAGCCTTATATCAACCCCATAGGTGTTTCACAAACTAAGATTTAATCACACCCAAATGTTCTTACGTAATAAATTTACCTTTACAACTGTTTATTTTATATTCAGCCAATTATATACCTACAGCCAAAGGTGTTTCGTCTTAATAACGTGCAACATTAAAATTACTCCTTAGAAAAACCTCTTTTGACCAAAAGGCCTCCTCGGCTGGAGGCTTTTTGGGGCCCTGCGCTACTCCTCGGCTATTGTTAAATGGTACAATTTGATAGTAAATTCGACGTAGCGACTCGTGACGCTGAGTCACGAAGAGCGTTGAACCGGCCGCCATCTTGCGCCCTCGCGTCTTCATCTACCCGCGTACCCTCCGAGGTTGAGCCAAGCCTTCCTAGACAACTCGAGTGGGGCTGAGCGAAATTATTGTAATTTTATTTAGCAAACTCAGTGCAGCCAACTGTTGCAGCAGTTTTTTAAGGGTAATAAGTAAAACTCTTTCCTGTTTGAAGGAAGTCGGACATAGTCGCCAGTTACTACGCATCTACATTGATAAGTAGGATCTATCCTTCTGTGTATTGTGGAGAGTGAGTGACTGTTAACGTTGTTGTAGAGGACAACTTGATTGGACATTATTTTCCAACCAACGACCGCAGTAACGACATTATATGTAGGTACCTAGGTAAGGGGACCGTCGATTGCGTTTAAGTATTTTTAGCAAGAACTAGCGCTGAAAACAGCGATATTATTGGGTGCCACACAGCAACGTAGTTTGCGCAAACTGAGACAGGGCACACTATATCGCTGTATGAAGTCCATGTATCGAGTTATGCATGCTGCCCGGATCGCTGAGCCCCGCAGCAATCATCATCCTTGCGGTGGGCTGGCGATTTTGCGGCGAGCTAGTTTATTGCGCGGTAAATGCCGCAATCGGTACAGATCGAGCGGCCATAGATTAAGAACAAAAGAGGGGCCAATCTGTTATCGAAATTGGAATAAAAAAATATTCTCGAGTGGAGACTACGAACTGCCAAACGGAGCGTAGGACGCCCACTGGCTCGCTGGACCGACGATCGAGGCAGATTGCTGGCAGTGGCTGGATGAGGATGGTCAAAGACAAGAAAGAATTGGCGTGCCTTGGGTGAGGCCTATGTCTAGCAGTGGACGGGTACGGACTTATTAATTAAATAAATCTGTTTATTATTAAAACAAAACCTTCACTTAATTAACTTTAAAGTAATTATTTTAGGAATTAATAGATTATGCAGAGTACAAACTCACAATGAAACGCCAAATTTATAATTTTTAAAAACTTTGAAAATATGAACTATATTTACTAAGAATTAATAAAGTATTATTATAAATTGTGTTTTGGGCACTAAACAGAATGGTCTTGTATACTTTCGTTAACATAATTCTACGGTTTCATTCCGGACATGACAATGTCATTACAGACAGTCTTCTAAATGATCCTTAATGTCAAACACATTTTAGACAGTATTTTCAAACCGCGTAAGACTTACCGCCGAGTCTAATCTTTTATCGTGTTACAGTTATTGTATACATACTCGTACATTTTAGTCATTCCAAACTCTCAGCAGTCTGTAGGGATTGGGTTGGTTTGGGTTAGATAACCCAACCTAAAGTCGTCGTTGTTCTGGTGATCCCTATTCTGTGACGGCGTTGTGAGTGACGTCACATCACAATACAGCAGTTGGTTGATATAGCTGATCACACCATGTTTGTGTAGTGTTGAGCTAAGCTGAGGGCCACTTGCCACCTGCCACTCAGAAATCAGGCAACATTTTCGATTTTGCTTTTCTACTGAAAATCAAAATTTCAATTAAGTATTTTAATAATTTATTTAAATGTGACCTGGCGCTATCGTGGCACTGTGGACTCCTAACCGTTGAATGGCACGGACAGCCAGAGGTCGCGGGTTCGAATCCCGGCATGGGTGGAATTTTTAGCCTCTAAATAGGTTTTTAAAACGTTGAATGGAATTTAATGTAACTTTATTATTATTATTTTTTTCGCCATGTTATTATGACAAAGATGGCTGGAATTAAAGCCAGTTCAGTGCATGAGTTCTATGCTTGATTGAATCATCGTCATCCATTACTTTCTTACGACAATCGGCTCATTTCTATGACTAAAATAGCATTTTCATCCAATTTTAGTTAGAGAATTAACGTTAACATAGCAAAACAATCTGAATTATTAAAAAAAAATTAAAACGTTGCTCTATTATCGTGATATGCAATGAGATCCTTAACACATACTAACCTACTATTTTACTCCCAACAATATTTATTGTTAGAACCTATATTAACATCATAAGGTTCACCATTAAGTCGACAGCACATAAACCTTTACCAACATCCACTCTAATCAGTTACATTAAGGAATTTGCAACAAAAATATAAATATTGAACTGCTGTCGATTGTACCACTGATATCGTAGGCCTAGTCACCTGCTTATTTGGTGAATATCGACTCAATTTTACTCATTTAGTACGAATTGTTCTTCGGGTGCTAAACCCTAAGCCAGCGCACACACAAGGGGCGCGGTAAAGACGCGCAAGACTTTTCATCCACAATGTCGCGTGCACTAACATTGTAAACACGTTAGAACCTTACACTATTTTTATTTTTAATTCACTAACCCGTGCTAAGGAACAAATTTAAAAAACCTATTTAGAGGCTAAAAATTTTTTAAAATTTAATCCCGGCATGGGTGAAATTTTTAGCCTCTAAATAGGTTTTTAAACGTTAGAACCTTGTCACATTAACTTTTCTTGCATGTTGTACGACTTTACTATTGTGACTTTGACAAGGTTCCGAAGTGCCTACATGTTAGTACACGTGCGGATAAAATAAGAATATTCTCTATTGTACACACCAGAAAATAATTCCAGAGACAACAGTTACAAAAGAAGGGGTACAATTGGCGACGGAGGTTCAACGACGACGGGACGCTACGAGGGCGTAATTTCTATACAACGGTCGCGTCTCTTCCACGCCCCGTCCCACGTCCCGTCTCCGTGGCCGCTGGCTAAAGTAACCCCAAGATCTCACGCCCAATTATGCGCAATCACAGCGATTAAGCCCAAGCCCAATACAAGTTTTGATCGGTTACAGTTTTTTTTATTGCAGAATTTAATTGCGGAATGTGTATGCCGATTGCTGTACTGGATTCGTTTCGTTCTTAGTTCGTTAACAAGAAACTTCGCGACGTTAAATTCGGGTTTGCGATAATTCTGGTAGAGCTTATCGTAAAGTTGAATTTAAAGTCGAGAATTTTCTTGTTTATGTTTACGGCCGTGTTACATTAAACAACAATTGGTACTTTATTAGGACATCACGTACATTGCGTATTAAAGTCTTCGTACTTGTTCATCTGTAGGTTAATCGACTTTACAATGTACATTGAATTGTTATAGTGAACCATGAATTCTATAGCTTTATATGAAACAGGACCCAGAGGCGCTATAGTGACGATATAAATGCTAAGAGACTTTTTGTGGCCCTAATTAGCCTATCGCCGTAACTTCTCATCCGAAAGGCTTAATAATGTTTTTTTCGAACCTTCTTAAATTTGGAACTGCAGGAACTATCAAACGCAGCGTAGGACGCCCACTGGGTTGGGTGAGTATCTAAAATGCGTAGTTGTTCATTAGAGTCATATTAGTCCGGTAACGGTCGTTTCATTGGTCGTTTCATTGACCATTAATTGGTCGTTTCATTTAAGGCCCTTGCTGAAAATCAGTGTTGTGGGTGCAAACCCTCAGCTTATACTGAGCATGAGGCCTTTTTTCCGCTGCATCGACATACTGTGTATCGTTGGAATTTATGTTCATTTCTTTCATCTGTAGTTCGTTTTTTCTTATGCTTTTGTTTTACTCCTGCTCTTCTGTATTTTCCTTTTCTGTCAAATTTTGTATGTCTATGTGGCGTTAAATAAATGTTTTTCTTTCTTTTCTGCTTTCTTTCTTAATTCACACTATCGGTAGTCTTAGTAACCAATCGCATTGCAATGGTAAAACCCGCTCGGGCGGCGCCTCGCGCGATTCGATCTTCATCGCGAGAGATGCCTATTTAATTTGCGTGGATTATACCCCTGGAATGACATTGTACTGCCATTGCTTTGTAGACTACCAAATTCAAGCAAATAACAACCATTGTCTTGCTTATATCATTCTAGTTGCATAATCATTCTATTGAAAAACTATGTAAGTATTTGACTCTAGGGCCAGCTTGATGTACCGACGACCTGTGATAATTTGCTGAAGTGGCTGGATGAAGATAGCCACGGACAGAAGAAAGTACCTTGGAGAGGTACCTATGTTCAGCAGTAGACGAGTACAGGCTTTCCGTCGTTATGTTATCTGGAAGACTTTCTTTTAGCAATAAGGCCGCCAATTGTAATTTTTATCTTTACATGTTGTATAATATGTGCTCTGGTGTACAATAAAGAATATTCTTATCTCATCTTACAAGCTGATTGATATGAATCAACTCTTTGTATGTCACCACTGCTGGGGCACGGGTCTCTACCTGCATCGCAGGAAGGTTAGGCCATACTCCACCACGAGGACCAAGTCCGGGTTGTTGGAGCAGGCTGATTGATTGACTAGAATATGTAATGGTTTACTAACAAAACCATTCGCTAAGGGCAAAGAAATAACACCGTGAGGAAACCTAAGTTGTTATAGTTTAGATTAAATTAATCAGTTAAAAACAAAGCTATGGGGTCACTTGCAATGTAATATCAACTACAAATCTAATATTTAAAAAAAACACTTCTAACTTATATAATACAGTTACTTATAGTACTTTTTAATACTTTACTTTATTAAGAATATATTAAATTACTATTAAACGCACCTGACAATTTTATAAAAATATAGTCGAAGTATCCCTTAATTCGCTATTGGCGTTCGCTATTTAAGTACCTGTTAGGAAAACCGAATGTAAATACTTAAAAAATAAATGTCGAGCCTACTCTACATCGTTACCTACAGCATAGTTTAGTTCAAGGTAAACCGCTTGCACCAAGAAATGCAACAGGGACCTTGCGTCACACTTTGATTGAAATTTCTAATGTCTTATGTACCTGATAAATGTGGAGCCCTGGAACAGTGTACAACCTTGAAAAGAGGTGGTTCTGCGCATCAATGCGTTCAACTTTCACTAAGGGATCAGATATTTGAACTAAAACTGTCTTGAGCGCTGCACATTCTATCACTCTATTTGATCCGGATTCAAATCAATAAAGCAACAGATTACCCTTTGTCCAATACGATATCAACCTTTTGTATGTACCTACTGCTGGAGCACGGATCTCGCGCAGAAAGGTTAAGCCACACTCCACCACGGGAGCAAAGTTCGGGTTGGTGGAGGATTGTAAGACAACGGGCATTAGACACTGTCAGAAGTTATCAAGCCGCCCCTAAGGCCTTTGACATGGCCTAACGACTGCCATTGCATGACAGCCGGCACCTCAGATCTGAGGCCGGCACCAACGGCTTAACGTGCCTTGCGAAGCACGGAAGCGCTCGGAAAATCGAATCGAATGCCACAAGCGGCAGTCTCGAGACGGTCATCTATCCAATACCTAACCTCGCCTGTTGTGGCTTAACCCAAGTGATTGATTCCAATCGCTCTGTTCCACTAGGTGATGAGCGCTGGAACAGTGTACAGTCTGTTAGCTTTTAGAATATACCTCGGCCTCTAGAGTAGGTTTCGGTTTTCGCCGAAAGCACACGAGTGTAATACTACTTCGTGCTCTGTATAAAACTTTTCTTCACTATTTTGAAAAGTTACTTAAAATTATAAATAACAATACAAAATAAACCTTACCTTCTTGCAATATAATCGGTCTATCCGATTGTAGCCGACGTATATTCTAAAAGCTAACAACTGTACAACCTTAAAAAGAGGTGGTTCTACGCATCAATGCGCTAAGTTTATTTGAAACTTTCACTAAGCCTTAAGGGAACAAATTTTGAACTAAAATTTTCGTAAGTAGGTACTGCGCGTTATTTGATTTGGTCAGAATTCAAAACAATAAGTTAACAGTTTACCTACACCCTTTGTCCAGTACACCCTATAAGAGTAAAAAGATGACTTGTCACTATGCCTTCACGGATTCCGGTCGCTAAATCGTTATTTTTTACACGTGTTTTGCATTGAGAACGCTACGACAAGGCAAGGTGCCTATAATTACAAGAACACATGAAGCAACTAGGTATGCTGCGGTGTTCTAATAATGCAATAAACTCGTAGATACCATCTTTACTTGGTGTATAATAATAAAGCATATTGCATCATGAAGTGTGATTCAAGAGCGTTGTTTTGTTAGGTTTCACATCAATCGCACCATCCATCTGTAGGGCCCTAACTAGTTTATTTCAACTCTGTACGAGTATATTGGCAATAATTACTTGTTTATTTTATCTTTTAAACTACCTGTCGCCTGATCTCTAAAACAAAATGTAACGATTTCTCTTTTACACACAATCAAATAGTGGCAAAGAGCTCCGTAACGTGGAGAGGAGTGCAAGGATGTATAGGTTGATGTGCGGTCCACTATACAAAGATGTAAAATACACTACAATAAAGGCCTGCGCATGCGCAGGGGACTTTTCCCAAGGCCGGTTCCGGGACTTTTGTCCCTTGGGGACAAAAGTCCCGGAACCGTAAAAAATGTCCTCCGAGTACTTGTCAGAGACTCAACGCCTAAGGTTCATTTTTTGTACCCCGGAAATTGAGTGAAGCGTAAGGAAGCAAATATTCTGAGATTATATTGTGTTGTAATTGACATGAAGTTGAAAAAGAAAAGGCGTTTTAAAAGAAAACACCGAACTTTTGTCCGGTCTCTTGATGTCCTCGGTCACTTGAGAGACTTTTTGTACGGGGTACTTCTAGTCCTTCGTTTGCGTTATTCGATCCAATTTATAAGAGATGTATATCGACGGACAAAAAAGTACCCGGGGTCGTCCCTCGTCTGCGCAGGCCTTAACTTTCCGATCTTGACAGTCTCGACCTTACTGCCCCGGTACACAGCAGCGCAACCATCATAAAATTACAACATAGTTTATTATGACAATTCTATATACATTGCGTAGCCGAGTCTTCCTACCATTTATCTATGGGTTGATCGAAGCTTTGTACGAGTACTTGAAATTGTCATAGTTAACGTTGTAGTTCTAGGAGACAGGCCCTTGGGTCGTGTCCACAGATCACGTCGTACCAGTACCACTCTCCCATTGACTTGTACCGAGAGGTGTCCGAAGTGGGGAGCGCGACCTTGTCGGCTGGCGACCCTGGTGGATGCATACTTTCCTACTTCGTGTTCAATTGTCAAACCGGGCCATATTTCATAAAACTACAATCCATGGCTTACTATGACTATTCGAAGTACATTGCAATGTCAACTATTCAAAAAAAAAATTTAAAAAACCTTTAGTTTAACGTAGTATAAGTATATTAAGTTTAGCGTGCGTATCGTGCAATACCATCCGCACGATAAAAATGTGTTGTAGCCTAACACCGTATTTTAAGGAGTACCTACACATGGGAAAAACTAAATTAAAAATGAAACCGGAACGAAAAAAGGCACAGACCCCGCGTCTGTGAAATTATTAAAAAAAAATCAACTAATCTACAGATTAACTGTTAGGCGATGTATATTGCGAAGCCTTCTTACTAGTTACCTACCTGTGCAATGTACATTGCAAAGGCGATCAAGCCACAGGTAACTAGTAATCGAATTGTCATAGTAAACTTTGAATTGTAGCTTTATGAAACACGGACCACGTATGATATCATACCATCTATGATATCATAACGACACGAGAACATATACCTACCTTGGTACTTATACGCCTTCCGTGCGCAATTTCTAAAGGAAATAAACATCCGGAGCAAGTCCTGACGTAGCGGTGAGGTAGAGTAAAGATACTATTTATACAAGCCTTTCCCTTGCTGCTTTCGCCCTCTCTACACAATTTCCAAGGCTACAGCATGGAGTTATAAATATCTAGTAGTAGAGATTTCAGCCCCTGTTATAAGAACCCCTTTATCGCGCGCGATAAATAGACAAAGAATCGCCATGGCGCGGATTTTTACTTAAGCTCGTCTGCGGGACATCTAACCTAACATCTCATGATGAGACTCTTGTTAGATAGGCCAGATGGTAAAATGAGAAGAGTGGACTGGTTAAAAGAAAGAAAGTAAGAGAAAGAAAACGTTTATTTAAATTGCCACAAATGCAGACACATAAAAACTAACACAATTATGGGAAAGATGAACATCAATAATAGAAAGTAAAAAAAAACAATAACATCTTCTTACAAATTATTGTGCCTCCGTGGCAAGAAAAAAAGGTCACCAACTCAGCATGCATTGCTGGTGTGTGCTGTGAACAACAAAAAAAACAATAACATCTTCTTACAAATTATTGTGCCTCCGTGGCAAGAAAAAAGGTCACCAACTCAGCATGCATTGCTGGTGTGTGCTGTGAACAACAAAAAAAACAATAACATCTTCTTACAAATTATTGTGCCTCCGTGGCAAGAAAAAAGGTCACCAACTCAGCATGCATTGCTGGTGTGTGCTGTGAACAACAAAAAAAAACAATAACATATTCTTACAAATTATTGTGCCTCCGTGGCAAGAAATAAAGGTCACCAACTCAGCATGCATTGCTGGTGTGTGCTGTGAACAACACACCACAGCAAAAGTGATTTTCAGTTAAGTATTACACTAGTTTTAATTTGAAATAAATATAAATCTGACGATGACGATCTGCGAAAGACTGCAGGCAGACTGGGCGCTATGGCGCTCATTAGGGGAGGGCTATGTCAGGCAGTGGACTAATATAGCCTGATAAAGATAAAAGATAAATCGGCAAAGCACAAGTCTGCCTCTTGGCTCCTCGATCGGAACGATTGTGTTGGCAGGAAGCCGCAGCGGCCTCTGTATTCGTTGGCCGTGAATGGCCATCGTGAGCAAAGGCCCCCGCCGTTGTATCGATGACACGCGTATTACCGTAGTTGGATCGTACACAAGGGCCATCTATTAGCGAAGACATCTCCTTTCACAACAGAACTTCGATAATAGACCAGTCTCGTCCCCTGCCTTCGAGACGTTTCAGAAGTACAGGCGTCAGCAGGTCAACTTTTACAATTTTATTGGGTCATCCTTTGCGTAACTGATTAGAGTGCACGTGTAAGGGTTGATGTGTTGATGTTGACCCACTCTGATGAATGCTAAACCGCCACACCTGTGTGTGGCCACAAGTCCATCGAATTTATTATCATAGTAAAATTGTAGTAACTATGGCTAGGACCTTTGTGATTCAAGTAGCCCCTTCAAGTTTCAATTCAGTTACTTTCACACGCCTATTCAAACAGATAGAAGTGTTTTTTTCACTTCTCTACGTTTCTTGTGTTTTTTTTTTTGCAACTAAGTATATTCTTATGCGTGAGAGCTTGATGGTATTAATGGTATAGTTTAAATCTCAAAGTTTCCTTTCCGCATTTTCTGGCCTTTTTATGGTTAGGTAAATAAAATATAATATTTTTTAAATAAACCGTGTGTGAAGTCTTAGCAGCAATACCACTCATGAAATTGTGAAGGAAAACATCGTGAGGAACCTGAGAGGCGAGGGTGTTCACATATTACCTCAGCTCTTGAAATAGCCAATCAGTGGTGGCAATGCGTCGAATGCACTTACTCATCTCTGGGAAGGAGTAAGGACTTAAATCACACAGGCCTTGTGTCCTGCAGTGGAATGTTTATATAGATATCTAAAGAAAATCGTCTATAAACACTAGCAACAGGTTTGTTATAAAAAGAGTGCGGGTTGACTTATAATCTTAATTAAGGGGCTTTCCGGAGCTGAGTACGTCACGGAAAAAATATGGAAAACAATTTACAGTCTCAATAATGCTGATAGCTATTTCTAGAACTTACAGGCCAAACCGAGGATCAAAAGCCTTGTTCCTAAAGATATATTTAGGCTAGTGTGTTTTGCCAAAAAGGGGTTATATGGCGGAAACGGATGAAAATTTAAGGGTCTCAAGGGTCGCATTTCATTAAACTTCAATTCATAAGTTCCTGTAATAATAGATACAGAACACGACACTGAACAGCCAGAAAAAAAAGGATTAATTACATTAAAAAATACAATAATAGTTTTCTTACTTTTTAATGTTTGTGTTGATCGACTTTGCAATTTTATATACATCGAATTGTCAAAGCAACCCTATAATAAAATTGTTTTTGTATGAAACAGGCCCCGCCCCCGGGTACCTTTATCTACGCTGATAAAGGTACCCGGGGGCTATCAAAACATCCACACGCACCTACTAAACCTTGTTTACTTTAGTGCTCCTTTTAAGCAGTCAATGGCTTTTCTAGAAAAATCCTCTTAATCCTTATGAGAGTTCAATATAAAACGGTAAGTAGGTACCTATTGTGCCATTGGTAAGGCACAAGGTCGCGGTCGTATGGAATGGGCACGGTCCACCCCATTTGGACACCCCTTTATCTCCGCCGCAGATTCTACGCTATAAGTGCTTCTTATACAAACCTCCACAAGCACTAAAAGCCGTGCTAGTGTAAGTGCTATTTTAAGCACTCTCTTGTCTTTTCTAGGAATATCTTAAAGTCATTAGGGCAACAACCGTCCAAATGTTTCCAAAAGAATTCACCCGTGTAATTACAATACGGCAAACTTATCCCTTTGCCTAGACGTCACCTTTAAATGTAAGGAAATAAAGGGTAAAATATTTTAACCGCCATGTATTTTAAATTTTGTGAGGCTTTGTAAGTGCTTGCTTTAGATCCCAAGATAACATCACAGGCCTTGTCGAATAGGTAAATTAGACCCTAATGACTGACTGGCCGTTACTGCTTCGAGGTCGTAGCCACAGCTTTGAGAGCCTTACCGTGCCTACATTAAGATTTATTTTAATGTGGGTCCTGCGGCTAAATTACGATCCAATTTTAACGAGCTTAATATTATTTAATGCTTTTTTAATGATTTCTACTTTTCAAGTATTCTTTCAACAGACGTCAATATAGGTATAGCGTATAACGCTATAGTATAACGAAAATTATATTGAAACATTATGTTAATATTGAAACAAACTTTAACTCGACCTACCCGTAAATCTCTCTTCCACAGGAAGTTCTGAAGTCGATACATAACATTAGATGCTCTTAGGTTTTTAGTTTATTTATTAAGATAAAAATGTCAATACAAAATAAAATAGTTACAAAAAAATTCACACTTAATAAGAAGAAGTAGTGACAGCCACAAGCATTAATATGTTTAAAAACAAACTGGATAAATATCTAAAGGAAACAAAACAGACAAGAAGTTAAACACAAATGTACATCTGGATACAGGCTTCACCAGTTCTATATAATTGTCTGCCTTAATTACAAATAATAATAATAATAATAATAATAAAAAAACATGCACAGTACGAAATCAAATAAATGTTCGTCAAGAACACAAAATAATAATAATTTTAACACACAAAAAAAACCCTAACTGGACAAACCACTCCGGAAAATATCAGAATCAGAGGATCCCAACACGCTGGCAGCATTGCCACGCTGCACCACCAAAGAGACCCTCTGTCCAAGATACGCACCGGAGCGGCAGTCAAACCCACGGTCCCTCAAGCGGCGACCCAGCTCCCTAACAAGGATATTAAGAAGATTAATATTTAATGACTTCCAAACAACACAATCACTTATTCTGGTAGGTACCAAACTAGGATACCCTGTGTTATGGTAACCAGGACATCGCTACCATGGAAATACACCCAGACTGAGGCAGGGACGGACTGAGTCTAATGGCAAATGCCACCCTGGCTGGGTAGTATGACGCGAGTCGCGCCTTTTAACGTCAAAAATCGCGACTTTAGTACATTAATTGTCAAATTCTGACATCTCACCGCCACAAAACGCGTGACTCGCGTCATCGTACTACCTATGCTGGCTCTTCGGCCAGTCCGACGCCTGGCCACTAGTACAAATCAAGTACGGCGGTCTCCAGTGGGAATCTAAGCCACGACCTCTGTTTTGAGTCAAGCGTGTTAACCGCTTTGACTGAAAAGCTAACAGACACAAAATTACGCCTCTATACCTACACTGAGAAATCACGGACAGAAGGGAGAGATATTACTATTGCCAACAGATTATGACCAGTTGGCAATAGATATATCTCCGTTCCTAGTTATATCTACTTATATTACATAATACAGCATCTGCCATAAAGTTTAGCAACCAGGACAATTCAGATGCAGAAGCACAGATCTGAAAGATTTGGGTAGATGAGTTGTGTAAACTAAACAAACTTCATAAAGGGCTTAGGGGCCTGTTTCTGAATTGAGTATTTAGCTAAGTAAATACTTATCTGAGTGCTATCTCTTCGGAATTCTCAGCAAAGAGCGTGACAGAACGTTACTTAAGAATTTACTTGGTGAAATTCTCAATTCAGGAACCGGCCCTGAGTCCTACCTAGGTAAATTTAAATGAGACTCTGCACTCCTAGATACGTTACAACTAGCTGCTCGGATTATTGAGTACGAAGGGCTAAGTCAATGTCCTGAATATAATTTCACAGACGAAGCCGTCACTCAATACAACTTTGAACCATAGTGAGTGAGCGTGGTTCCCACCGTGCACCGGTTTGACTCAAGCGTACTCCGTGGAACTGTCTAATGATCAAGCCTGTTCCCACACTCCCTTGCGTTCAGCATTGTCTGACACACTAATTTGAAAGCTCGTAATAGTCGACTGAGGTACATAGTCAACATCACATAAACCTTTTCGTGCACTGTACTCAGTACTGTTACATTTATTTGACTTTGCAACGAAAATGTGACCTGCTCCTGCTATAAGAGCTCCTCCTGCAGACCACTCAGGTATTTACAGAAAATACCTGAGTGGTCTGAGATTCTGGGTTTCTCTGTTTTGGGTTACCGTAGAGAGACAAACATGATGATTGATGATGCTTCTAATGGCAGGAGTAGTCCTCACGCATGGACTCTACTCAGCTACGATTTGTGGAAAAATATAATAGTTAATAAGCTGTCTCCGTTTGTAATCTACTTTTGTAAGTACCACCGCATCATATCATCTTACCCTCAGAACACATTTGTGTTCTGAGATCTTACCTGATATGATGCGGCCAATCTTAGCATGGTTGGAATCGCTCAGGATATGGTGCTCAGAATTCTCAGGCTCAGGCCAGAAATTCGTAGATAAAAGGTACATATGTTTCTTATCTACCCAGTGAACAACAATGGTAGGCCAACAATGGCACTATGAACAAAGAAATGCCTATAATCTCTTACTAAGTTATATGTAGTTAGAACTCCCAGTGCTTGACACACTACCTGAGAAAATCGTTAAAATGGATACAATTCTACTTTGAGTAGGTACATGCACACATAGTCCAGTCAAAAGCCAGTGTTCAGTTTTTATTACGATGACGCTTCAAGTTGAAGTGATATAAAATAAATTGGCTTGCGTGTGCGAAAGGTCAATAAACTTTAACGATGTCTTCAGAAGGCTGGATTTCTTCTGTTTGCTAGTGGCTCAAATTGCCCACTGACTGAATCATTCCGAATTCCCCGATGCGCCTGAGATTTGAGAAAATTGCTGATACAGCGATTCCTACCGACATCCGACATACCGTGTGAATCAATTTCTGAAAAATTTGTGACGAATTGTGTTCAGCTTTCTAAAGACTCACTTCCTTGTTTCATCATTGTTTGTGGTGTTCCGACGATTTTCGTATTTGAATTGAATCACGCAAGAGCAATATCAAATAGTTGAGTGCAGCGTTATTATGTAGTACCTACCACCTACCTTCCTCAAATTGTCCATTGCACAAGTTTTACCGTAGATAACAACCGTCAGCCACGTTCCTAAATCTGGCCATTCTCTCTTTCGATTCTCAATTCTATTTCGATGGCTACAAGATCATTATTTTGGTTGGTCTTAGTACAAGTCCGAAGCAGTACCTCGATTGGTCCCGCCCGCTCGGCAGTCCTTAAATAGTTTTCTGGTTCGTCGACCTCCGCCCATGGCCTTGCCCTTCACGGGCACGGAAACGGGCCATTCCTCACTCCGTCCATCCGTCCGCGGACAGATGACGCCCGAAGCACAAGATTTATGGCCCCACGTGCTACCACGCAACTTTGTCGGGTTATCTTGTTACTACAAAGCCGGCGACTCGGCGAGAAGATTTATGTAGTGGACACGAGACTTTAATTTTACGTCGGAGTTTTTAGTATGGTTATGGGCCTTATGGCTCAATCTTGGGATCTTGTCATTTTTGTACATTATTAAGTTTCGTGGAGTTTTATCAGATGTCCTTGTACGTTCAGACGTGAACATTCTGAAGACTAACTTGCCAAGCTACTACCGATTCCTCGTCAGCTTAGTTACAAGTAGCTACTTAATATTCTCACACTTTTCAAACTACTTGTGAGAAAAGGAAAATGGTCTTCTGAGAAATGCAACTAAATTGAGTTGCTCCTGCGTGGCTCGAGAGCGCCAACACAACATCTAGATCAACAAAAAGGCGACCTGACATTCGCCGTCTCCGCAGATATCCCCGGTTGAACAGGGTATTGGCGTATGTGAATTACATACGGGGTGGCTTAGCAAAAAGCGAGCCTTTATTATATCCCAATGCAGCAAGCGGGCATCCGGGGATGGGATTTTTCTGGGCCGGGTACGGCCCACTCTGATCCCCTCCTAATCTGCCTTTATTTCATTCAGATTTGGCCTACATGTAAATTAACAAACTGCGGATATAAATTGTTAAAATACGGAAAACAATTAAGTATGTCTATCAGGTTGTGCTCGTCATTCATCATTAATTCAAGAAATATCAGTCCATGTCATACATTTCTTGAGGTTGATAGCATTAAAAATATTACATCCGGTCTAAGCTGAATAAAACGAAATATGATCCAGTGGAGCGAGACACAAGATATATTATTATATAGAACACGCTGCCAGAACCAAATTTACAGAATTGGCCAAAGATATTCTATAGATATTCTATTGCGATTAGACCCGTTTAATATATAACTATGTATGAGAATCGTGAGTCACTGAGAAATACTAAGATATTCTATGAATTTCATGTATTTCACTTGCATCATAATCGGCCACCGCTAATATCTCGCCACTCTAGCTGGAGTCTGGAAAGTCTTCCTCTGCAAGCTGTACTGGGCAATGGGTTAACGATAGTAAAGCGTAAAAGTAAAGGAAGATAAAACAGTTTATTTGCTAAAGCATGGTAGATGGTTAAGTAGAGTAAAAGAACGTACATGCTCTTCTGGTGCAAGGTGCGCAAATCTTGCTACCTCATCGCATCAACGTAGTACACGAAACCTTCTGTTGTTACTTGTTTTGTGACCCAAGTGGGGCCGCAGCATTCCTGGTAACCGCAAACCCAGTGTTTAGAAGTCAGTGCCTTCTCCCGACTCTCTGTTTACCCTCAGAGTGTCTACAAACTCGTAACAACTCTTTTAGCCCTAGAGTTTGCACTAGTTGCGCAGTATTTTGCAATGGATTCGTAGGTTTGGGAAAAGGCAGATCGTTTTTACTATTAGGCTTTGTTTGTCTTCTATCCACCTTTGATATTCACTGATGCGGCAGTGATGGGATGATGTCGGTATATACGTTGAATTAAGACACGAGATATTTCTACATTTTATTCTTTATACTTTAGATATTTCAACGTTGAAACCAGATGGAACAATGGATGTAAAATAAATAATAAGTTGTCTTTACTAGCAGTCTGTCCGATAGGATCACTCATCGAAAAATCGCAGGAACATTTTGTTTCAGGAACAGGATGTTGCCGAATTCCTGCACAATATTTAATAGTTCTCAACCCACCTGTTTTCTTCTGCGGCTTGTTTGTCACAAAGCGGGTTTTTTGAGTATATTTTAAGTAGTATATTTTAAGTAAAGTTCTTTTTCACTTTTTAGTTTCACAGATCAGACAATCGTAACCGGGGTGGTTGTACCTAAGTGGTGTCCTGCATTCTGCTCCTACATTACGCGCGACAATCCTGAGGGTTACCAATCGTCTAACCGTCAATTTCCATACTAATTTGACAGTTAGAGGAGTCCTGTTAGCAGGTCCTGTTGTCACACGTTATCCATGTTTTAAAGAGTTTATATACGAGTATAACAAAATCTTGAAATCCGTCCAGCAATCGCAAAGAAAATTATCAACTGTTCCATACTCAAGTCTGCGCAAGAAAGCCTACTAAGGTTTATGTACAAGACAAAAATGTCTAATTATTAACGGGTATTAAAATAATTATAACGGGACGATTGTGTCTAATATAGAACTTTAAATTTAAAATGTTGTTACCTAATTAAGTTAAAAAGTGTTTATAAGCTTAAGTTTCTTTCTCAGTTTTTTCTCCACATAATCTATTAATTGTGAAACTAAAAACTGTAACGTTCAATTAACAAGTGAATAAAATTTTTGAGTTTGAGTTTTTATTTGTGCCATAAATTTTATGGAACAGCTGGTATTATAACGCGTTTTCCCCATATTAACGTTGTTCAAATTGGAGAGGCCGTGCATAAGAATCCCGGCATGTAGAATCTCTCTCTCTCTCTCTGAGAGAAGGCCTTTGCCTTGCAGTGACGCGTAATACCGTGTCACTGCAAGAAATCTGCTGCTGTAGAAATATAAGTTATTTTGTGGCATAAATGGCCTTTGTTCCCAGTTTATCACACAGCTGTGATACTGTTAAATAATGGGATTTTTAAAAGAATATTATGCCAGTTTGTTACACCCCTTCATGTCACACTGTTACCAAATGGGCATTTAGTTAAAAAAATAATTCCCAGTTAGTAATTACCAATCGCTGTTATTTTCTTCCCATTCAGTAATAGGTACCTAGCTTTTTTGGTAGCTACACGAACTTATTGATCTGGCGGAAATAACGCTACAAAATAGATAAAATATTGTTTATCAATAAGTTACGGATTTATTTACTACAATCATGGGCTTTTCTCTGCTTAGAGCTCTCTTTAACTATTTATATATTTAGGTATTAATGTAGTAAATAAATCAGAAACTAATAATATACAGTTTTTAATTACACTAGGTATATCAATATCCATCAATAACTATACAGTTTTTAATTTCAACTCGGTACCGCCACGCGTTTTCGAGACAGACGCACAGACGGTCGGACGAACAAAAAAGTGATCCATTAAGAATTTCAATACACACTGTATAATGTCCTACCTACCTTGAATCCCTTCTTGGGGCTTTGAGCGAGCCTATTTATGAAATATGTTGCTCTCAATAACTAGCAAGTTTCGTAACTTACGACAGGAAACTCATGCATGAGACAACCGGGGCATAGTTGTAACAAATAGCTGCTTACCCTGCAATTAAACTGCAACGCGCGGGGTACATAAGAGTACCTACGACGTGCGCTCTCAATCGAGAACGTCACGCAACTCATAGAATTACGAATAATCGTCACAAAATGAAAGACTAAACAGAGAAGCGACTTGACTTATAATAAGATAAGTTACTAGCCGTGCCCCGCGGTGTTACCCGCGGTTTATCGATTTTCCCTTGGGAATAAGATATTTTGCCGCAATAACAGGTAGCTTAAGTGTGAATCCAGGGTGTCAGCTAACTCCATACCAAATTTTATTAAAATCGCTCCAGCCGCAGCCGTTTAGACGTGAAGAAGTAACAAACATACCATTCGCCTGTATAATGTTAGTGTGATGTGATGTGATGAGATGATAACTAAAGTTGAGGTCTTATTTAAAAAAAACCAGCCAAGTGCAAGTCGGACTCGCGCACCGGGGGTTCCGTGCTACCTCACTTTTTTTGTAAATATATAAAGTATTTAGTGAGTTCGACTCGAGTGTTCATTTTTTATTATCTGTCGTTAGAGTATTATAATAAGTTTGACAATTACGAAAAAGTTGAGACCTACCTATATTACAGTTTTAACGATAAAACATAAATGGCGATAAAACTCGTTTGTTGTATTGAGATTCCGTCTTATTTTTTTATTTGTTAGGTAATCCGCTGTAATAACACAATCAGTGAAAATTTCAACAGGCTACCTACCTATTACGGTTCCAAAGATACAGATAGGTACCTGTAAAGGTCGGACGGACAGACAGGCATACGTAACTTTCCAGTCTATTGGGTAAAGCATTTAAAAGACTCCATTATCAACAGACTACCCTATAAAGGTTGAGACGAAGCTAACATACAGAATACTTACGTACTACACAAAACTTATAAAGAATATCTTACGTACAGTCAGTACAGTAATCAGTTCCGTTGAGGAAAATTTTGCTACAAAAATGTAAAGGCTGACCAGGGCTCTACAATTCGTAGTTTATAATGACGATTCGAGGTACATTGCGTTTCAAATCTACTTGTTAATCTGAGGGATAATCGACTTTTCATTGCACATCTTATTGTCATAGTTAGCCATGAATATTGGTTCTATGGAACAGTCCCCTGCTGTACACATCACTACTTATGGCCTTACTACAAGTCACAAATTAGACACTACAAGTGAGTCTCCGGTCGCAAACACTAAAAAACTCAGGATACCTTTTTACCTAACAATTAAAACCTTAACTTAGAATTTCATTTTTTTTATATTACTTTTAATGCACTAACCCGTGCTTAGGACAATTTTAAAAACCTATTTAGAGGCTAAAAATTCCACCCATGCCGGGATTCGAACCCGCGACCTCTGGCTATCCCTGCCAGCGCTCTTTCCAACAGAGTTTTTTTGTCCATTTTTTCTCCAATATGATCTAGATTTGGAAAGGGACACCTAGTTTGAATTGTAACGTTTATTAAACCGCATTTTCTGCGTTACTTTGAATAAAACCTTTTCATTCCATTTCAATACATTTTGTGTGAAAAATGTGTTTAGCGCGCCTTTTCCGCGTCCCTTCAATATGCCGCTGGCGTAGGTCGTACTCAGGCTTTTCACACAAAAACTGCTGGAATCAATGTAACCTCACAAAAAAGTTGGTAGGAAAGTTTACTACGGCACGTAGCCACTTTGTCACAGTAAGTATAGTCTGTTAGCTTTTAGAATGTACCTCGAGCTCTAGAGTAGGCGTCGGTTTTCGCCAATTTTTGCCGGTTTTCGTACTGATTGATGATTGAGTTCTGATTTCGAAATTAAGTGTCATATTTGTTCCGATATTTCTATTACACGAATATATCCGATTCTATCCGATAGTAGCCGAGGTATATTCTGAAAGCTAACAGACTATACCTCCATCCATTGGTTTTTTATAAATGGAACCCTAGCAATACAAAATGGAGTTTCATCCATTTGCGGTAAGCCGAAATACCTACACAATCATCTCAGAAATAACATCGTTTATTAACTTGGTTATTACAATGGGGCGTCATGTGAGTTCGGATTAAGATCAATGGTAGTTGGAATGCAATCATAAAGTTTTATGTTATGACTCATAATCATAATGCACGTCAGCAGAATAAGATAATTGAAAAGAATTGAATTGTCTCGCATTGCCACTCGCACGGTACATTTTCCACCTGGGTCGAGTTTCATAAAGTTTATTACGACAATTCTACGGTCAGTCTATTTATCCTTACTTGTCCATCTTAGTAAACAAGATTCTACCGGAAAAGTAGACTTATTAGTAGAAAACCGTCATATTCTCATAAACGAAGTCACCTGGGTCACTATTTTAGATAACACGCTACCAATTTTATAAACAAAGTTCATGAATTTGCGAGAAAATATTTAGTTTTGGCATCAAATATCAATATTGAGGTTCGAATAGACTGTAGGTACATTGCGTAGCAGCTCAGAGTCGTTTTGTTCATCTGTGTTACTTAATCGACAATGCATGAATTGTCCCCAGTAATAAAATGCAAGATTCTGCAGAATAGGGTGTAGATACATAGATCACCTGCTATCTTAGAGGCGGACTAGTAGTTCTGCCTGTCTAGCACTGCTGGTCCGACTTCAGCTTTATTCAGATCTGTTACGAAATAGCTACCTACTTGGTGACATCGAATTTATTAGCAAAAATTTAAGAAGATTTTGCTGGTAGAAAAAACCGGCGAAGTGCGTGTCGGGTCATGCGGAGCGTATGATTCTGTAGAGGAATGGGTTTCTTGCCTTACAGTTCTAACGTCTTCAATAAATAAATTTTCGATGAAATGTTAGACGCCGGAAGGGGCATGGAACGCCCTTCAAAAAAAAATCCGTTGTCCTATACTTTAAAACCGATCCCTAAATTCTGATTTAGTTTTCCTACAGTCGCAATATTTTTAACGACCAATCCAACAATACTCCACACCATGATAAGGGCGGGATAAAAAATGAATCCCTCATTTAGGTGTAAGGAAAATCATGCTGTTTTGTCGAATATGTATATCTATGCCAAATTTTAGCTTGGCGCCGCTACCCGCGCTGGCACGGATAGCCAGAGGTGCGCCAGAGGTCGCGGGTTCGAATCCCGGCATGGGTGGAATTTTTAGCCTCTAAATAGGTTTTTAAAATTGTCTTTAGCACGGGTTAGTGCATTAAAAATAAAAAAAATAGTATACCTAATCATGTGGGTACAGCGATATCATTCCGATGTTAAAACCTAACTGCAAAGTAGGTAGTCGGGGCTGTAAGTGATGCAATCTACTTCAGCTAGATGTCGCTGCCTGTACGTAATACAGAGAATAGTGTAAAGAGGTTCAAAATTTCACTGATGCCGGTGAGTCGCCCATTAGCTCAGTTGGATAGAGCGCTGGCAAGGATAGCCAGAGGTCGCGGGTTCGAATCCCGGCATGCGTGGAATTTTTAGCCTCTAAATAGGTTTTTAAAATACTTATCTAGAGTTCCTTTTGCAGTTCCGCTTATTTCAATGCCCACAACAGGTGCCCGAGTAAAAGGCAGAAGTGAGTTCATCGAGTCGGCGGTTGTGAAACAGCAATCCGCTTATGGCGGTTTGGCAAAGTCAACAGAATCACTGATTCCGAGAAACGCGATCGTGCTAATAACAATTTGTTGTAAGAAACGCATTACAAGACCACCCTCCCTCCCTATCCCTACCGATGGAAATGCGTCCACTTGAAGAGCTCCTTTATTATGATTGCGTTTTGCGACGTTATTTAAAGAGCAGAAGGTAGGTAGGTAGGTAGGTAGGTAATGTCTGCCAAGGTAATTAGGATACTATGTCTATGTCTCAGCCCAAGCGGATTTATTTTATTTTTATTTAATAGGCACACAAATGTAGTGTACATTCACAAGATCCGATTAATTATTATGCAAAGTCCTGACTAATCTCCAAAACACGTGTACATGTTTTAAAAAAAACAATAAATTGTCATAATCAGGATTAAAAAAAATGTGCTATTCCATTATGTCCTAAGAGCGGGGGACACAGAAAGGGCGCGGGAAAGACGCAAGAATTTTCATACATACTGAAGGTAACTATTATCTAATCTGTGCTGAAGGACGACACGAAGCCCATACACAGAAGACGGGGCAAGGGGCGGGCTATTTCTATGCAACGCGTCACGTCTTTTCCGCGCCCCTTCTGTGTGGGCGCTGGCTAACATCTTAGTACCTTAGTGGTAGGATGTATTAAACCAACTTTTAATAAAAGTAAAATTATAAATCATTGTTCACTACACAAATACACAGGAATTACATTTAATACAAACCTTTCACCTCTCTACTTCTTCTGATGCGATTTCCTATATTTGGTCCTATGGTTTTGTAAGCGGCTCAGAGGAGTACCACCTTCGGTAGGATTAAAGAGCATTATTTACTATACATCATCAAAGAAACGAAGACCTAGGTAACCATCATTCACGCATGAGAGGATTTCCTGTAACTTACCCATTCGTCCCCTTAATTCAAAGTACGCAAGCTACAGTACGTATAATAATTTAATTCGCATCGAGCATTTCAATGGCGGCACTTGTCGGCTCGTTACGTTTGAGCTGGTGTGGACGGTTCACGGCTGAGGGCCCAGCAGGAAAGTGAATGAAACGGTCGACAGGCGACACGCATGGTGGTTCGCAATTTGTCGCTCACCTACCTGCCGTTGCCGCCACGGTTACGCAATGGCAAAAATTGACGGTCCGCCTCCGATGATACTAAGCCGTGTATCCACTGGAACCGTGATTGGTTCTGGATTCTAGCCAGGCATAGCGTTGCCACCAGTCCGGATAAAGCCGGACAGTGTTAGGCTTTGTAAAAATTATCGTTGGAGATTTTACAACGAAAAGATGTAACTAAATTAATTAACTGCGCCTAAGCAGAGTGCTTAGTGCGAGTTTGACAGATCCAATCGAGTAACTTTACTACCGCGTTAATCGAGCATCGAGTAGTGAATATGAGTAAGTTTACCGTTCGAACTGGCAAAACGCTGTCACAGTACAACTCGCACTCGCGTTTATTCGTGTTTTGGCTGGTAAACGTGTTCATTTCTCAACGTAAACCATTACAACTCGCACTCAGCAATTTTAATTTCCATACTTGTCGCTAGGTGGCGCTTTCTCGATGCCATAGAAATATGAGTTTACGTTAACGCGATCGAGTAGTTAAAAAACTCGCACTAAGCACTCAGTGCTTGAAAGGAATCGTGTGTTTAAAAATATGGTCGTAAGTGTAGGTACCTACCTATTTATCTACTTTTTTAATAAATTATATTTTTTCTATCACTACATGTACCTTGTATACCTATATATTTTTTACCACTCACGCACTACTCCACCACTACGTTTTGTTGGTTCCGTAGTCAGCAAAGAACACTGTAGTCCAATGTTCACGGCTTAGCTCCGACACGATCAGCTCAATTGCACCAGGCAGAGCGGCATCTTACCGAGAGGAATGACAAGACATGATGAGACATGCAAAATCACATCAGCCTAAAATAATGCCTCTTCGTGAGGATCACGACCGCTCTGTCAGGAACGTACCGACTAAGAAGAGATATTAATCTATCACCCCTTATTCGTCCACTGCTGGACCGAGACCTCCCCCAAGGGGCCAAGACACGCCAGTTCTAGATGCACAGCTTGCTAATTGCTGGATCGACAGACGAGGAGAGCAGACTCTGAGGACTTTTGAGGCAGTTCATTAATGAATTTAATGATACAGTATTTTTCGTACGCAAATATTTTTAGCTGTATCTTTTTTATTTTTAAAGCCATAGGGTTCATATTTGTACGAAAAAATGCAGTATTGCTATCTCTTTCTTGGAAGAAATAATAATATTGTGTTACTATAAAGAACTTCAGTCAGCCAGCGGTGGCGCACGCGGCACGCACGAGTATAGAGACGGGGGGCAGCGCGTTCGCGCATTGATTGATTCGTGCATTGGAAGTCAAGGTCATAGTACTGCCAGAAGGACTAAAATATATTTAATACAAATTGCGTCCTACCAGCAGGACGTGCGGGACATTCCGGCAGGACATATAGGTAACAGTCGAATGCGGAAGGCCGAGAATAGCTTAGGGTACCTTAATTTTCGTTTTTACATTTATTTGCAGTAAACCAAGGCAGTCACTAAAATGTAGGAGGGATTATACATTACGAGTATCTGCAAGAATCGTTTTGTTTCACTTTAACTATAACACTTTCTTCCACGTCCTGCGGTTGACTGGTTGAAAATGCTCATGGTATTGAGGCCGCAGCATAGCGTGGTTAGTTTAAGCGCAATAAAAGTATAAATAAATAATTGATCGGCTGTAGATTGAACTACAGCGATCTTCAATACATAGGTTATCCACCTAGGTACTTATTGCGGAAAAATAACGGTCGTTATTTCCTGGGACTGAGTGTAGCATTGTCTCTTTGGCAGTATCATTAAAAGAGACAGGCACCGTGTGATGATTATTTAGGAATGCCTTTATGTTGCAAATCTGACATCAACAGCTTTGATGTTTCGCAACAACTAGGTATAGGTACCTGATAAGTAGGTATGGATCGATCAATGCTAACTACATGCTCTGCTGAATCATGTAGTCTTAACCAAGAACGTTTTGTCAGTTTCAGCCGAGCAAGGAATGATTCAGTCCGACACAGTATTACAGACGACCGAACTTGGTACCTACGGGCCGGATAGCGGATTGGGCGAACCATCGGACCGAGCGAACACGAAATAGTACTAATTAGGTTCGGCAGACAACGTTCCAGACCAACAGATATGGTATGGAGCGTACCAAATCAGGCTGTCCGGCCCGTACCAAGGTCGATCGTCTGTTAATAGTACCTACCTATAATTGTAATCCTACTGAATATAATAAATGTGAAAGTTTGTGAAGATGTTTGTAAATCTGTTATGCAATAATGGAATGAAAGTTGGCATACAGATAGACAAAGGTCTGAAATAAAACGTAGAATGCTTAATATCCCGGTAATGTATTCCCATGGTATATGTTATTTTAAAAAACTCTTTTTAGACCCTAAAATTTCCACCCATGCCCGGATTCGAACCCGCGTACTCTGGCTATTCGTGTACTGTCGGAACTCTTTGCAATGACAGCCTTTCCGCACTTGTAATGAAATATACTATTTTTATTTTTAATGCACTAACCCGTGCTAAGGAACAAATTTAAAAAAATTTAGCTTCTAAATAGGTTTTTAAAAATGAAATATACTATTAAAATTGTCCTTAGCACGGGTTAGTGCATTAAAAATAAAAAATTGTACCTATAATCATGTGGGTACAGCGACATCATTCCGATGTAAAAACCTAACTGCAAAGTAGGTACAGTCTATTTATTCTTACTTGGCCAATTTAGTAAACAAGATTCTAGCCATAAACTGTGACTTTTTAGTCCTAAACTGCCATATTTCCATAAATGAAGTAACCTGGAACACTCTTTTAGATAACACGCTGCCAATTTTATAAACATAGTTCGTGATAGTTCATGAATTTGCGAGAAAATGTCTAGTTTAGGCATCTAATCTCAATTTTAAGGTTAGAATCTTGTTTACTATATTGGCCAAGTAAGAATAAATAGACTGTATTGGGGGCTGCAAGTGATGCAAATGACTTCAGCAAGATGTCGCTGCCTGTACGTAATACACAGAATAGTGTAAAGATTCGAGGTACGAAATTTCACTAATGCCGGTGAGTCGCCCATTAGCTCAGTTGGAAAGAGCGCTGGCTTGGATAGCCAGAGGTCGCGGGTTCGAATCCCGGCATGGGTGGAATTTTTAGCCTCTAAATACTTAGGTTTTTAAAATTGTCCTTGGCACGGGTCAGTGCATTTTAGAAACGGATTTTGTGGTGGAAGTTCGCCAGGAAACTATTAGTGCAATAAAACAAAATATAGATATATTTTATTGAAAGGTAGTTATATTTTGTAATATTCACCATTTCCCTGTTTGTATACAAAAAAAAATTTACTAAGTACCTATAAAAGATAAGAATTTGAACGACTTGATATTTCTTGAATTTTTGTGTTGAACGCACGCTTGGCTTTGCGTATTTAACGATTTGAAATTCAAAGAAAAAAAAAAAAAAGAATCGACTGTTAGGCGGTGCGGTACGAACACAGCTGTGGGTACGAAGTTCGCTGGGTCAGCTAATATAAATTTTGTACTGTCAAAATGACATTTGAATACAAATTTGGTCTGTTAAATAATTTCTCAAAATGATTTAACAATCAAAATAATCCACGATCTAGTGATGTGCTTCGAAGACCCCCAGCTAGGAACCGTGGCATCTCTAAAGAATGTACTATTGAGGGCCACGGATGTCAAAAAATGACATCCGTGTTGAGGGCCTACTAAAACCTCTTTTCTTCTACAAATTCCTAGGTACCTACCTACTCATAGATATTTGTCGGTAAGAACTTACCTTCGCGGCCACTCCTCAGATTAGGTAGTAAAGTCGACACACAGAACAATTAAATCAATAGAAGAAACGATGGTCACGTGACAGCGTACATGCCTAATTGTCAAAACGATACCTTGATGCCCTGAGTAAGAGTCCAAATTAAGATGGTATTGTAACTTACAATAGTGGCAACACTCTGAATGTTTTCAAATTTAGTCGGGTTATCGCAAGTGTAAAATCTGTGAAGACGTCGTCGGATTCTTTTAGAAAATTGAAATAACTAAAACATTTTGGTGCAAACAACTTACCCTGGGATATTGTACGATAAATGCACAATGAGGTGAAAAGTGCGTGGTTGCGGCAGGTCATATAAGAAACAAAGAAAACGCAGTTTATAATATGAACTTCCAAAGGTGAGTACCTAAAACCTATATTTTCTCGCGTAAAAGGACCGAGGAATGAAATATCACTTTGAAAATAAACTTCCTAACGACTCGGTAACCAAAATTACCGTAATTGTAGCTTCTAGAACCCTTCTACGCCCTAAAATTAGGAAAATAAACCAATCCATTTGTAGGTTGTACTAGTGATGACAAAAGCATGGTCGATGAAAATTCGCCATAGTAGTAGTATAGTCGATACTTGTTCATTACTTAGTACTTAATCCATTGTTAATTCTTGTTCAAGTTTTCCCAAATTGATATATGGACGCAATAGCATGCTAAAACGCAGAAATAAGAAGCAGGACAGAAACGACTGTAAACTGCGCACAAGGCACTTTAGACCCGAGTGATTTGAACGAAGAAACTTATTGTGAACACGCTTGAAGGAAGATGTGGTGCCCACCTTACTCCAGTAAAAATTGAAGTAATGGTAAGAAAGTTAAACATTTGTTACATAATATTTATCGCTACCTTTTCATATACACTTATGACATGTTTTTACAAAATAGGATGCTCCCAGGAGTTTATTTTGATTTCAAGCATAACGAGAATAACTATGAAAGTTTACAAAATATTTTTTTCACCATACTTCCTTAGTAGTCTTCTACATCCAGACAGTGTACCAGGCACCACAGCGTCCGAGTGGTGCCTTTATCCATTTAATAATTTATCTTTATTTCAGTATTTCTAAATCATATTAAATAAACAGTGTGATGTGAGAATTGATAATATAAAAAAAACAGGCCCTAAATTCCCACATCACGATGTTGCTTATATTAAGACTTCTACGAGTAAAAAATTGGTTTTCTAAACCCCATCAGCTGTTTTATGTTTGTCCTGAATTTAAATCGTACCCAACAATAATACAAACTACCATAAACTTTCCCACAAAAAAACCATCTCTCCAACAGTGTAAATCATAGATAGATGGATTAAGAAAGGTTGAAAGGTAAAAATAAAATGTTAAATGAATGAACATCAAAGCTGTTAGTTTCACAATTAATAAATTGTGTGGTGATCACCTTATTGCAAAAAATATCTGACACATAGATGCAAATTGTACCTTACTTCAAAGTATGTAATTACTTATCAGGATCAGTCAATAATGGAATATTTTATTTTTTAAGTAGCTCTCTTTTGAAGGTATGCCTTTATTAAGTTTCTTTTTGTTTTCAGGTCAGTACTGAACATGGGAACTGAGCAAAAATGTCTGTTATCTGCCAATGCCACGGTCATATTCTTCTTTCTTGATCAAATTTACTGAAGACTGACGTAGTATAGTCATCCGTTCGAAAATTCCTTCGTTGATGACCAGCCCTATCTATTGTCTAAAATCTGTCAACGAAACTTATTTAAATATCAGCATTCCTCACATGACACATTAAATTACTGAATTATTACTTGCAATATAATATTGTGATTATTAAATAAGGTTTGCTGGCAACTTTTAGCGACAGATTGCGGCCGAAGATGGATTTACCTAATCAATATTAGCAATAGTATTTTCCTTTTCGAATTTTATTGCAAGATAAACATGAGTATTAAGTTTTGATAACTTTTTCAATTAACTTATATATAATACAAGGTCCTAGCTCGATCTGTATGTTAACTAAATGTGAGGAAGAAACGTAACGTCAATCTAATACGTCATCACGGATTTTTTTCTGAAGCATAGGCCTTCAGCAAGAAATTCGAGACAGAGTATTATGTTGAAGTTGACGAATATAATTATAAATAAGCAATTTTGTGTGAAAAAGTGTCGCTTTTTAAATTATTGTTACTTTTTTTGATAAAACATGATTGAAAACTTGTATACAATACTTATTTTTACAATAATTTATTTTAATTTATTACATTGTTTAAGATAAGAACATTATTTATTGTACACCAGGAAAAAAACAAACAAAACATAATTACAAAGATACATTACAATTAATTCAAGAGTCTTAATTTTTCAACGTTTTTATCGACATCGATGGAGAGTTAGGCCCATCCCTAGTCGGTAGCGTTTGACAGTAGGGCATGTACGCACCTTGAAATCGGTGCATTGATAAACGTAGTGCCATCTCTTTTTTTCTTATGGAAGGTTGGTTAGCGAAAGCAGGACAGCATTACTGTCAAAGGTTTCTGCTAAGTTACTGCTACCCCTTGAGTCGACAGCACATCTAACTTTACGCCTGCAGTCTACTCTGTTACGTTACGTGTGACTTTGTAACTAATTTGTAAAGGTTTACCTCCTGTAGATTGTACTACTTTGTATTTACGAAAGGTATATGGTATCTACCATCTAGGAAGGCCTTCTTACCTTAATGTGGCAGAAAAGACAGAAAACCTTGCCTGGTTTTGGTTTACAGTAGGCACTTGAAGCAATTCATGTGGTGTAAATTTATGCAGTCTCTAGATGTCGCTAACGACGTGATAAATACCATAAAAGTCTTAGTCCACTAAGACTTTTATGTTCGATTGGATCTTGACCCATATTAAGCCACATCGACCGGCAGTCGGCATCGGCAGCTATACGAGCCACTTTGGAACAAAAATGTAAAGGTTGTGATGCTGTTGACTGTACCACACAAAGTCCAAAGTGACAGGGCCATGTGTTCGCGTGAATGAACAGTTTATCTATCGTTTATCCAGACCGCTGCCCATTGTGATTAATATAATACAACTCGTTCATATGACCTACTTCGTGACGACTGTTGGAACCAGCTAGCTGCTTCATTGGTTAATTACCTGCCAGACACTCGAGGAGCGGGTACTTGCACAGGATGCGGTAGCGCATCTGGATACCATGCGAGGTCCCGGGTTCGAAACCCGGCTGGGGAAATAAAAACCCCCAGGTCTTTGATGTTTACATGTTTGTGATGTCGCTGTTACTGGTTCCCCCCGACACAGGGTATCTTAGTGTGGGGCCAGAAGCAATGTATGTAAATGTCATGTCATGTCTATTGTGAGAATGTTACTAAGCAGAAGATCTAGGAGTATTATCAGAAGTGACCTCCGTTGACCTCCACCTCCTCAACGTCACCTGTTGGTTGGCTAGAATAAAATACTATTAAGCCCGCCAAATGTACAACCTTTACTGGTATAATAAAGAACTTAATAATAATAATAGATTGGGCACCACATTCGTACGCAGATTTCAACCATCTTTGTTACCTTTACTCCTCATTCAATACCTTGTCTTGTCCGAAAAGTCTTAAAGTATAATACATAATTTGGTATGAGTACTCACCCAGCAAGACCCTATGAGCGCAATCAACAACTTGCAATTCTAAAACGTTAGGTAGGTACCTACTATTCTTACTTACAACAGTACGAAAATATTCAGAGCAAATTATTTGCTACCTTTGTTTCAGACAACACAATACCAGCCCTCCTATTATGTAACGGTCCACAGAGTTGGATTGTCCATCTTAACGTTTCCGAAATGTCTAAATGTGTACCTATGCATATTCACAGCTGGAGAAGGTTAAAAAAATCGACGTCACTTAACCCAGTGGATACTTACATAATCGATCCCCTGCCCTTCTAGTAACATTCCACTCTATCGAGTTAAACATTTAGACGACCCCTAAGTGTCAAAATATGTATGCATTTGATAGCTGGAGTGTCATAAAAAAATTTAAAAATCAACGCCATTCAACCCATTGGATACTTACGTAATAGCTCCCCAGATCCAGATAGAACATCAGTCGTAATCTGTAGGTAGAAGTAAATACTAACCGGTTTTAGTACTTCTACTCCTTTCTGTCATTCCCTCAGAACACAAAAATAAGGAGAAGTGCCTTGTGGGCGTGGCACTGTCGCCCAACGTTAGCCCATTTGGGCTAACCTCTGCGAAACTTTAAAATATGGCCGTCAATCGCTTCGCGCCAGCCGTCGTAGTAACATCTGAGATAAATGCCTAATTGCACAGTGATTACCTGCAGAAATCGCTGTGATACATGCTATTCAAAAACAGGGGATTGTCTTTTCACCGGTAAACCTATTTTACTCACTATATTCGTCTTATAAACTACGAAAAATCATAATTATAATAATTTTATGTGCAATGTGCATCGCATTACTAAGAACATAAATGGGACGTATTTATTACATTGTAGTTACTCCACTACTGTTTCTATACAGGATTTTCGTGGAGGTTTGCTAACTAGGAAAAGCCAGCCCGCAGTGAACCGTCACACAAAACTGATCATTGTTCAATGCGATGTTTCGAGGTACGGCCGCATGTATTTGCCGCGAAATGTCAAATTCACCAGTAGGTCAGCTGGAGACATAGTGATGGGGTAGTTCCTTTCTTTTCAGACTGATTAAGTATCGATATTATTGAGGCATTTATAATCGTTCGTCCAGACTTACAAAATTACTAGAACCAATTATTGTAAGACTAGGTATCTAGTCTTATCGTCGACTATTGCCCGCGACTCCATCTGCGTAGACTTCAGCTTGCGTTGCTAAGGAAGCTTTTATTTTAGTAGAAGGATTTTGTCTTATTAAAAACAGGCCTAGCTTTGATCATGTATTTCAAAAAGTTTCTAATAAAGATAAAGAAAAATACGAAAGAAAAATGGATCAAAATACAGAGGGTATGACTGATTTCCTCTCAAATAAAGTACCATTTGCTCCATCAATTTTACAGAGAAGTGTTTCCAGATGCTAAAGTGGGGGAAAAAATATTTCCGTGGGCAGTTCCTACTTTGAAAATACCAGTAATAACGAGTTACATAAAGGTTGAAGTACCAGTATATTTAAAATCACGATAAAATTTTACATGGTTTAGAATATTCAATTATCACTTTATTCTAATCTTCATTTCATATGGACGACGCGTAACTCTCCAAAAGAAAGTGTTTCTAAAGAAACAAATCAGGTGATTTGGTTGTGGTACTAAATCATAGTCTTATATATATTTAATTTTTATGAGCGTTATGTTATAAATGACCTTCGATTATGTAATGAAAAACAAGTTAAATAAAGCATTTTCAGTATGTTAATAATTTATTTACCATTTTAGATCCGACAAGTTCTCGAATGGAGACCACAATATGGTATATCGGTACTTGCTTATAATTATGTCATATCGGCAAGTGCAGCGTCGGACGACAAGATGGAGAGAAGATCTCATCCTAGTCGAAGGAAGACGCTGGATGTAAGCCGCTTTCAACTGGTCTTTTTGGAAATCCATGGAGGAGGCCTATGTCCAGCAGTGGATATCTTGTGGCTGAATAATGACGATAATGAAAATATTCTCTGTAGGATTTCAGTCGGAGGCTGATTTTATTTTTTTTATCTATATATGTTTCGAAAGTTTCATTGAAATTTGTTTTGACAAGCTTACAAAAGTTCTTCCTATTTACTGTATTTTTAATTAGGAAGTTACTTTATTTACAGGCCCATGAAACATTTCAATCACAGCCATAAACATGTTCTTTAGTTAATCCTTATAATCCAAGCGTGGCTACTAATTTCCAATATATCGCTGTTACTCAGACAAGTGGCAATTTCTTCAGAAAAATTGTTGTTTTTCGAGTTTATACATGTGTTTATTCTATGTTTTATATAGCTGGGTGAATTATTTTCAGAGAATGAGAAAGTAATTGCTATTGTATTCTTAAAAAGTCAGCACTTCATTCTTTCACCCAACAAAACTGCTGTTAATTTACAGAGTCCTAACAGATTGTAGACTTTTAGTCCGGATTTACTTACGGGTGTTGTGCTTACGAAAGTTTTAGTTAAAAAAAAAGTCCTAACAGAGTTACCAATATTTAAAGCCAATTTGTAAATGGTAATGTAAGTGCATTTCACGTTACATTGGGATTCATATACTAAATAAAATACAAAGAAATATCCAAGATCCTGGTACAAATGCGTCCCTGGCCGTGGACATGCTCTTCACACAAATATTAGTTCTTTCCATTACCAGGATTCAAACCCAAAAGACCTAGCTTTCCGGACAGTCACTACCAAGTATGCTTCAGTGGTGTTCTGTCCAACAAATTTAACATATCGTATTAGTATACAGTACAGGGGTCATCATCATTATCAAAATAATCAAATTCTATATCAGTAGAAAGCAAAGTTTGCGTCTTTATCATATACTGAAGCCATAAATACTGTCAAAAAGACACGTACTTAATAAATATTTACATTTCACAGGACAGTAAATTAAAATAGGATTATTTGTTTTAATAATATTGTTTTTGTAAATTTAACATGCTCTGTTTTTGTATCATCCCAACACGAAGTATACTGTTAATAAATAAATAACCTCTCATCGGATAATTTTATCGATAGATGTATTATTTGATACAAGTGTTCCATCCCTAAGGAGTTCACCGACGCTGTTGTTTACATGTACGAGTGTATTCGTACAATTGTTTTTCATAGTGTGCGAACCAATTAAAAGATTAGAACGCTAGTAAATGACTGGACAGACGTGTGCGTGAACCTTATATTTACAATACTGTGCATGTAATGAAAACGCACACATATTCAAAAGTGGCGACAGCGGTACCGGACTTATTTCGCGGCTAGGGCATATCTCCTTCTTTCTATGATCTGAGGTCATTCCCTTTGCTCGTACGAGGAGTCTCAAGACCGTGTCAAGTAATGATACCCACATTTTGAGGCTAGCTGGTTGAAAAACATGAATTGTGTCGAAATATTCTAGAAATGTCGATGATTTTTGGAGATACTCATAATGTCTGAATTTATAATTATTCCATTAAATCATAAAACATCACACATGTATGCAGCGTCAGACTGGGCCTAAGATCCCTCAGGCGATAATACCAAGTCTACCAACAACATAAAAAAGACAAGTGAATAGACAACGATTTTTATGTTTTTACTGTAAGCAGTCCATTATACGTAAAAACGTAAAAGATCAAAAAAGGATAATTTTTTTATGTAGTTTCGTCGTCTTTGAAGTTAAAAATACATAAATTGATATTTAAACAAAAAAACGAAAGTAAATTATGTGAACGTTTGGGAATCATCTCCTGTGGACGTAAAATAAATAGGGGATGAAAGTTTGTGATGAAGTGTATTTTTTATGGTAGAACAATGAACATTGGTATTTAGGCCTATGTTAGCATTGTCCTAAAATAACCCATTTTTCTTTTGTTCTATTTCTTTTTTCTCAGTTAAATATTGTATTATTGTAAAAAAAGCAAATAAATATTCACTTTTATAATAAGCCGCCAAAAAGGATCTTACCACTTAAGTGCTAACCACGTAAGAGCGAATCACGGAAGGGCGACATCAACGCATCGCGAATAACTATAGTCCGACACCACTGAAGTTCGAATATTCGAAATGCGACTCAAGGTCGATTCACGGAAGTGCGACAGAATGGAAGTGCGACAGAATGGAAGTGCGTCAGAATGAAAGTGCGACAGAATGAAAGTGCGACAAAATGAAAGTCGAGTGGGAATGAGAATGGGAGTGGGAGAGTGAAATAACAATATGTGTAGATATTTACTCCTTGTATTAAAAAAGTAATTTAATGGTAGGTACCTATATCGGAATACTACTAAATCAATATTACATCGTAAGATTTCAGTGTAACTAAATGAAGAATATATTAATATTATTTATAATAATATGATTTTATTTTTATTATTATTTTATATATAATATATTATGAATATATTATTTCATGTAACATATATGTGCAAGCCCTCGCAAAAATATAAGAGTATCGATTTGATTTTTTTGTTGCAGGTGTGTTTGTAGTCGGTCTTAATTTTTTTTACTTTTTTTGTTTATAGGTCCATCTACTTGTGATATTATTCTTTCTACTGTGACTTCAGTATTTTTTTGTTCCTTTATGATTTCTTTAAGGGTCCTGTAAATATTAATTTTTTTTATGACTGAGCAGAGTGTTCCAGTGCTCATGCCAACTTTCTACGGAGTTCTGCGTTCTTGGTACTCCAGTAATATGACAATCTGAGACGGACCATAACTGTGGTGGAAAACGTGGTGCCTTTTTTTGGATACGAATTATTAGATTTCCACTTTTTTTTATACGATGTGTGCCAGTAATTTAATATTTCTCAAACCAGCATGTCACATCTTCAGCTTCTTTTGGTAATACCTGTGAAATGTAAAAGTTTCTTGAATAATTTCATGAATTATTAGTATTTAAGTAGGTCCATAACATAGGTAACCTACGTGTCTTCAGTAGCCAGGTTAAAAATAATTAATTTAAAAGAGTACTCACTTGGTCCTTTAGCAATTTAAAAGCTTGGGGTATTTCATCGGGACTAAAGAATGCTAAAGCTGCGATATGGCGCATTTTGTGCGCAAATATGCTGTCTTCTCCATAAGTTTTGGCTAACTTAGTGGTCTGTATTTGTCGCCAGATGCTTTGACATAAATGAAAAAAACAAGCTTTATGGTTTGCATTTGGGAAAACTTCTTTGACAGCCTTAATGGCTGCCATTTCAAAGTCCGTTACAACTACTGTTGGACTCAAATCAAGTTCATACTTATTGTACGCTACTTTACGAAGTAATTCTAAAAACAACGAATAGCACTTCTTAGTTTTTCTTGATAACAGTCCATATACTAGCGGCACTGTTTTCTTATTATTTCCCTCGCCGTTGATGACACCGTGTATGGTATACAATTGGCAAAATGGCCATGGGCAACATTTAAAAGTGCCGTCCATTAACCAGTACGGCGAAGTGAATAAAATTTCCAAATTCTTTTTAGTGCCAAATATCAAAATACTCGTATCGTCATCCTTGTAGTGAGCTAATAGAAACTCTTCACCATTACATCGTGTAAACTCCTCTGGGAGGTCAAAATCCTGCAGGTTTTTGGGTAAAGGTGGGTAGCCCTTATTTCGTGCACGAGATATTATCATTTTCAAAGAGTGTTTACTAGAAAATGCTGGAGCGCTCGATGATGGTAAATGTTCTGTACAAGATTGTATGATCTGTGCTGGACAGTCCATGCTGCTGGTTGCGCGTTGTTTTACGGAGTTCTTTAATCTTCGGTCGTCCACCTTTGCGGCCTCCGGCTCATGTAAATGTACTGCATAGTGGCTGTTTTTTAGAAAATGATAATTTTCCACCAATACAGTTTGTATGCGACCACCACAATAAAGAGATTTTTTTTAGACGCAGCACCAGTAAAAATTGTCGTTTCTCTTTCTATTTAAACTATACAAATGACCATCCATTAGCACTTGGTCTCGCCCTTTGTTCGATTTTATTAATTCGCACTTTGATTGACTCATTGTTTCTAGTTTTTAGATAAAAACTAACGCGGAAGTATATCAAACTGATACGCTGATGATTGCAATTGTGCACTATGTAATGCTCATTTGCAAGTTGAAAAAATAAACATAAAATTACCCACATTTTTAGAAATGAAACTGCCACTGCTGTTGTATTATTTAGTATCACGCATCACCAATAGATGGCATTAGATAGGATTTATAAATTAGTGAATGTTATTCTAATTGCATAGTAGCAAAGAGAATATAACAACAATAGTAGGTATCAACTTTATTAAGTAGACATAAATTATTTCCATAGAAGTTTTCGAACTTCAGTGGCGTCGAACTATAGTTATTCGCGATGCGTTGATGTCGCCCTTCCGTGATTCGCTCTTACGTGGTTACGACTTAAGTGGTAAGATCGCCAAAAAGCAGTCTTGTCAACTCTCGGGTTCTTGGATCGCTATATTTACTGAGCTGTGATGTCATTATAGCTTCGCCCAATCTTGGCCGTTTTCACTTAAATCGGTTTAAAACTCATAATTGATACAAATGTAGTATGTAACTAATACTTTTTTACACTGCCAAATAGCCAAGTTATGTAATTTTATTATAATTCGCGTTTTACTGATCGCACCCTCTGGTTAGTCATTGCCAAAACAATAAATTAGAATATAAAAAATGGAAGATTAGAATCCACCCGAATTCACACATCTCCACTAACCCGGACTTGGCCCCCGTGGTGTAGTACGGTCTAACCTTCCTGCGATGCAGGAAGAGACCCGTGCGTGCCCCAGCAGTGGGAACATACAAGGGTTGACATTGAAGGAAGATTAGAATTGAAAATGGAAAAAATTAATTAGAATCTAACAAACGGGAGCCATAACATGTCAAAAGTAGTAGACCAAAGTTGTTGTTAATGTTACATCATACTTGTATCAGCATATTCGTGGCATATTCTTAGGTGCGTTTTGTAAGACGTGTTTATCTAGCGCCTTTTGATTTTTCCTACCCATGAGCATAAAATATAGCCCATAGAATTAAAGGATTTTAAATGTGTCTTTACAATTAATGTTTGTAAAAAAGGGGTTTTTATACTTATGTGGCCTGCTGGATGGGAAAGGATATTAGACGCCATTTACGATTCAAGGCATAGACTTGGTGAAACACATGGCACGACCTCAGCAATCCTATCATGGTCCGCTGGATGGAACCAAGAGACTTACTACGGTGATAATACAGTATCAAATAGAACAGTCTACTTGGATGCATTCATCGGAACATTACGGAAAATTTCAAATCTAAAAGTTAACTTAATAAAGCATTTCTAGTGGCTCAATGAACACCAAGTTTGTTGAGAAATTAGTAACATCCCGATAGAGCAAAACTTACTCCGGGGAGCCCAGCCATTGTTTCCAGGTGCGAAGGCATTAACACGAAGCAAAAAACACTAAACATGACTTTTAGTACTTGTTGCTAAGCTATAAAACTGCAACATAGTGGCCCTGAAAGGAAGATCTCATATGCTACCAGCATCCAACAAAATAGACTATGATTTTACGACCCCATATACCCCTTTACGAGCTAATGATGTAATTCTTGCCAATAAACTGTCACTTAACTCGGCGATAAATTACACTTTTTATTACGTCACCTAGGTATCGACTGGATAGTAAGCTTTCCACGCAATAAAATTGTGTTTATTTCATAAAATTGCCTACTGCCGTTGAATCGTACTTACATTAAAAGAGCGGTAATAAGTGTGGTGTCACAGGCTGATAGCAATCGTGACTGCAGTCGGAGGGAATTGCTCGGCCGCGTCGCGCTGCGCCTGCGCCGCGTAATGACAGCTCCGCCGCCATTAGCTCTCATTACGCGCCAGTCACGTACCGCAGGCAGAAATGGATTTGTCTTTGCGAAAATAATGATTGTAGATTGCAGGCCGCCTTCAGAGAAAATTGGATTGGACCGCGGGGAAACTGGATCCTGGATAGTTCACGCTGCCCTTGAGTGCGGGATGGTCCCGGTCGTTGCTCCGCGCATAGCTATTCTATTCCAACCCCTCGGGACGAGTTCTCGGCGCACGCTATTGAACGAAAATGTTATCGATGGCCCGGAGTAACTCTGAAATAAAACTGATGAAGTTATCGGTAGCGTAGACAGGCTACTCAATTAACTATAATCTTGCATCTAGTAATTATACAGTTTGCCAACATAGACGCTCAGTACAAATAGAAATACAGCTTAAACATAGGTACACGGCCTGAAGCGTTCTGTAGACGAACATAAAAGTATGACCGCAATCGCGCAAGTACAAAAGTTAGAATTGCACGAGTTATGGAGTCGGCATAAAACCACAAACCATTCCTACCTATCAGTAGGTAGCATCAGTTGCGTAATTCGGTCTGTAATGAATGGCTAATAGCGATCGCGGCAGTAATACGAGTGCAGCCTAAATAATTGTTATGACATTGGACACGCAGACACGATGTATGGACATCGACAGTTCAGTAACAACATAAAAGGTCACCTTTTCGTTAAGTGCCATCCCGGAACGATACCACTTTCTGCTTGATACCGTCACATATGAGAGAGCTGATGGATGGAACAGCCCCGGCTGATGCAGGTCGTGATCGATCGTCATTTTCTACGTCTTTTACTTTTATGTTGCATTTCCGATAAGATAAAGGATATCTTATTTAAAAGTAAGAATATAAAAGTAAAAGACAACAAGCGAATCCCAGTTTCGATCTTTATTTAGGCTTCTTCGCGCCCTGCTGGTGTTATCTAATTCCTCGTTCGCTGATCGGCGTCTACACTAAACGACCAATCATTGTAGCAGATGGTGGAAAATTGAGAAAAAAACAATTGAAAAAGCACTCAAGCCTCGTGGCAATAGTTTTATTATTGTATGTAGCTGCTTTGCACAAGAGTTTTTACTAGCAACACAACTTCTGCTATTTTAATTTTAGTCAATTACAACCGACACAAATGTAACCGCCTTTGTGGAATAAGTACTTATGCATCTACCAATCAGAATCAAATTATAAGTACCATTACAACAGGTAGGTAAACACATCCACTACCAGATAGTTATTTAGTACTGCAAACCTAGACTTACTAAGAATTACTGCGGTCTTACCTTATGATGATGGAGAAACACACTAAGCTCCATGACCCCCTTAGAATAGAGAAGTGACATTACATAACTTTGCAAACCTGGAGAACTAGTTACTCGAAGACATTGCAGAGTCGTTTTCACAAAACCTTTTCCACGCGAGCACAACTGGTTGCCAATGCATTTTCCACACCAACATAAATGCCAGATGAGATTGAAAGGTAACCAAGCGATGCAAGTTCGTGTTCATAACCTCAATGCAAGCCTTTAATTCGAGTCCAGTAGCTTCAAGAGCAACGCCCTCGGTTTTCTCACATAAATATTATTCACTGGCATATTTGAAGCCTCAATATATGTGACAGAAGGGCGACTCAATGGAACTTGTTCGTGTCTTTTTAGATCGATTGAATCTGAACGCGTAGTTCTTCTGAAGTAATATATTTTATGGTGGCACACTCAAGCAGAGGTCGGGAGCCGTTATTACAACTAATTGGCGACAATCAGCCCGAACCACCGCCTTTTGTTACTCAGCTCCTGCGTCTTAAACATCGTACCCTCGACGACAGCGTAGATAAATGATTTTGCCGCTTACAGATCTAAGCGTATATGACTTACGTACTAGTGTCAATCAAGGTGGTGGTTTCCCGGGTTCAGTACATACATACCTCGTGTGACTGGAATGAATTAGGTGACGTCGGAGCCACACGGACGCCGCCTGATAAAACATGATTACATGTTAATGTTAGTTGAAAATTGTTACACGTTTTTGCGACCTCCTATTAATCTAACGGGAGGCTGGAGTGCTTAGGTCAAGCTGGCATTAAACAACCCAGCTGCATTCCAAACACGGAGATAGAAATGTCAAAACATAAGATCTCTCGATACGTAGCATTGGAACATTAATTTACAACCGTAGATACTACGTGCCCGTAGAAGGGATCCTGCTATTAGCATTTTACTGAGAGCTAAAACAAAGCGTTATGTTAGGTCGGTTCCCTCGACCCTCCGTTCACACGGCCCGGCATCGCCACTCTCGCGGAAGCGCCATGTTTACACGGCAAAAAATGGCGGCGCGGCGTGCGCGCATACACACAATGCTACAACATCGTGGGATCAACTGCACTCCGCTACACATGAGTTATTCATCACCTTTGCACCTCTCTCCGTACCGTTGTAATGATTTCAAAAGCGTTGCTGTTGCACTTGAGTTCTTAGTGAGGCCTGTTACATAAATTCAATTCAATTGTCTATCCGCCATGGGGCGTTGAAGGAATTCAGCCAATCTGCATTGTTTTGAAATCTTAAGTTAAAAATTTAAGTCCGCTGAAAATACCTAGGTATTATACAACACGGTTGAGTCGCTCCAAAGAGACACTCGTGAAATCAAATATTGAATAGTCTGTTCAAAGGGGAAAATTTAAAGAAAATCTATTCAAAGGTCAATTCGAACATACATGTTTATTTTATGAAGGTGTTGTTTTCTGCAAAATTTAGGTAAATGTGACCGCCACAGAGCGTTTTCCTCGTATTTGCACAGGAAGGACGTCACTGGATCACAAAAAAGGGGTGAAAAACATTAGTTTTTTTGTAATTCCATTATTCAGATGTGTATTCGATTGACTACAGACGTCACACGACGTGTTTGGTCCACAAATAAATCTCAGACATTGCTGGAGATTATTTTATGTATCTGCATTGTGATTCTGTAATCATTCCCACTTGCATAGGCTTTCGACGATTGTACGCGAATCTTCTCGCGTTTACATGAATGTATGCTCACAAGCACTAATTTTCTTCACGCTGTAGGATTTCGCCACAGTAGCGATACCCGTACTAAAATTACCTGCTAATTACACTTGACAGTCTAACGATAATTATAAGAATATCATTAAGATAATCAAACAGTCAAAAAAAGTTGCCATAAAACGGTGTTAAGCAGAATTAAATGTTCTGTGGAGAATGATCCAATTCTCACGTGTTGAAAACGAGCAAGGACGGGCCGCGTGGACACGGCGCTTTTGCCTTTTTTTTATTTCAAGCACGCTTTTATTCTTCGGGCTCCGAGTACCTGCCCCTCAAAAGTCACTACCCGGAACACTATTAACAAACTCTGCGGACCATAAAAAAAACGTGTAGAAATAATACAGCCAGTGTTTGATTGCCAGAATGTAATTTTATTCTCATGCGAGACGCTTTGACTAAATTGCCGGTCGTTATGTTCGAAACAAAAAATAACGTTTTGGGCATTTCTCTCTCGCGATTTGGTAAGTTGTTATTTCGAGCTACCTACAATGAATTTGGAATAGTTTTGTTTTAGGTGTTATGTTCCAATACTGCCAACTCCGTAAAAGTACAATCACTTTTACAGAGTTAGTTGGTACGTTGCAACGTTATGGTAAACTAAGTATCTTGCAAATTCCACCTGACATAAATCATAATAAGTTAATGACTTGTCAGGTTTCCGTCTCAAGTTATGAGTTTAATATTTTCCTTCTAACAGACTTATAGTCTTGGGAAGTCGGTCATTAATTACGCAGCTCGTATGACCAGTTTTTGAAATTTGCTCTTGTATTACTTATTACTTGATCCAATGGATATGCTTAAAGGATATTTTCCACATTGGGCGGTGACGGATGTTGCTGTTTTGGCGGTAAAATGGTTGCGGTATGGTTGAAAACGGTTGCAGGCTTTGTGACCCTAAAACCCAACATGGCTTCTCAGGTAGACGAATTTATTATCTCCGTCTTTCAGAAAAATAATAAAACCATTTCAAAGAACCAATTCTGAGGAGCGTGCAAACACAAAAGGTTCACAATAATTAGCATAATGGTGCGAAATATACAACTGCCAACAGCCGACTTATGCAAGTCATATTCTGCACAGTTAGAGAACATGTAGGAATTCACTAGCAATGCAAATTCGGCTTTATTGCCGCCCGCTAAGGACGAATGGATATTTCGATGATCAAGATAAGTGCCGTACAGTGTGCTTTATGTTGAATAGTTGTGTGGAGACGCCAGGTTGTCGGCCCCGTGACGTCATCGCACTGACCACTCCCGGGCCACACAATGGGCCTTCCAAGAAGGAGCAGATGCGCTCACAGCCAACTGCCGCTCGCCTCGCCCCGCGCATATCTGCCTTGCCATCCCCCGCGCTCCTACCACCACTCACGTGGGATTGTAGACAATACATTGTCTTCAAGACAAGAGTCACCAACAAAATAATCATTCCGTCTCAAACCATCCGTGAGAGACTAACGACAATATAAATGTGGGTATGGAGGGAAAAACCGACGTCTCGATACCGCGAAGTGAAGGAAAAAAAGCGCCGAACAAAAACTTACTTGAATAAACGAAACTCAAGCGTCATTGGTGTGCTGGTAAATGACATTTTTTTCTGCCGGATTGGCAGGTAGAGGCTTGCGGAGGTACCCGGGGCGTACCTGCTCGCTCAACGTGTCATTACGCGGTAATGATGCCCGCTCGCAATCCGCGCTGACGCCGACGCCACGCCGCTGCATGTTGCGCTGGCCCGGCTCCTCACATTGGCGACGAAACTCGCAACTTCCATGGATGAGTGTGGATCTAGTCATGGTGTAACAAACATGCACTAAACCTCCACTCATCGAAAGAAATTGATCTATTCGCCGAACTCGTACCGCCGTCAGGAGCACTGCACGCACTTAGTTTATGGTCCGCGTCACCTTTTGCACCGAACTGAACGTTAACGACCACGCTGTCGCTTCGCTTGGAGGATGTGAGCTCAGCGCACCGCGCCGCGGCCGTGCACGCGCTGAGACCGCTCGCCGCGAAATAAACGGTCGAGATTTGAAATCTGAAATCAAGACGCGGTGCGCGCGCGCCGCCGGAGGGGATAATAGCGGTGGCGGCCAATGGCGGCGCAGCGCGCGCAAACCGTGACGCGGGAGGGGAAGGGGCGCCCGCCGCTCGGCCGCCCGATATTATCTTTTCTTTGAGAACGTTATTTTCTTTCTTTCCTTCACTCGCCCGTCCGTTCAACCGACGGCGGAAGTGAAACGAACGCTACACCCGCTCGACTGGTAACTTTGCATACGCTAGTCCAGATTTTGACTTATCGCCTCGCGATTATACGACTTCCTTCCTCGCGTTTAAGGGAAAAATCCATAATATTGATTATGGATAATATTGATTATGGGTGTTTATCAAAACTTCGTGAATGCTATCGAAAGTAGAGTTTATTGCGGCTAACAAAGCCGCTGCTATAACGACGACAATCTTGATTCAACAACAAAGCGAAACACCCCGTCCGGAATACAAACATCACATACAAATTGTTACACAATCTTGATCAACCTCATGTTACCTTAACGTAATGTTACAAAACAACTTACAAAAACTAAGAGCCGGGTAAATTTGCCAACAATTTAAAGGATAAAAGGACAGACAAAGATTCATCACATCACTTGGTATGCGAGACGATTTCTACAGCGTCTAGTGCCAGCCTATACCAGTAGATGACTGAATTCACTCACTAGTCGGACCAGTCGCTGTTAGCAGTCCAGTCAGAGTGGCCTAAAAGGGGGTGTAAAGGGCGTGAGCAGGCTATCCATCTAGGAACTATTTCAGACTGTTGTTTAGGAAGAGGACGAGCCACTTTAGAGTTTTCATTAGAATTCCCAAATAAGTAGTGGATTTTTTGTAAGTGGCCATCAAAAACTTTACGTCAGACTAATTTTATGATTTTCGGAGCTCCTCACTTAGTCCCTTATTACAAGTGGTCACATTTGAGTGACCCCAGGTGAAACGTCACATATTTTAGTTTTTTTTTTGTATACGTCTCGCTGTGCAGGGCACACCGCCTTCTCTTAGAGAGGTACGAGCTTACCTAGTTACCACGCGTGCCCACAGCGGATTGGCAATTTCAAACGCTGAGGCATCTTTCGACATTCAGGTTTCCCTAGCATGTTTTACTTAGACGTTAATTATTAAAAACTTCCAAAAAGATTTACATTTTTATTTAAAAAATTAAAAAATATATGAAAAAAATTACAAAGTGATTTAAACCCTCGAAAACATGGTAAAGTAACCGTTTGCCATGTTGGCTCCACATTTATAGACAGTGTATCTCGTGGATTTAAGCTGAGAGGATGCTAAGCAAGCCTACATAATAATTCGTCACATATTGTCCCAGGCACTAGCGTATGAGTGGTTAATGCACCTATCTTGTGTAGGCAGGAGTTGGCACTAGGCGCTGTACAATTAATAATTTCAAACAGATGTAAAAAAATCTATATTATAATTATAAACGTATTTGTTAACAGAATAAGCCCAGATTTCACCAACTTTGAAAGCCTCATTAACTCGTTTTAAAGGCTACTTTAAAGTTAATTCGGTTTCACCAACGTCAATCAATTATTTACTACTGTTTTAGTGGAAATCGATTTAAGTTCTACTTTCTTGGCGCCAAGTTCTACAGATTGCTATTACCTATTATTGAACCTTCTGTTGGTCCCTTTTTAGGGTTGGATATCGTTGGATTCGATATCAACCCATGTATGTCCCCACTGTTACCTACTTGATTTGTACAAATGGCTTTAGTCTGGGTGTATTTCCATGTTTGTGATGGCCTCGTGTGGTTAAACTGGCACACGGTTCCCTAGTCTTGGATCACGACGAGTGATTGTATAGTGTAGAAGTTATTTAGTATTTATTTCCATTTGTGTTTTTAGATTTTACGTATGTATGTTGTGTCATCGAGATATCGATATCAACCCTTGCATGTCCCCACTGCTGGGGCACAGGTCTCTTCCTGCATCGCAGGAATGTTTGGCCATATACTCCACCACGGGGGCAAAGTCCGGGTTGGTGGAGGATTGTAAGGCAGTGGCGGGCCTTACTGTCAGAAGTTATCAAGCCGCCCATAAGGCCTCTGACGTGGCTCACATGATATCGTTGGATTGGTTTTTGAAAGCATTGTGGATGTACGAAGATCAAATTCTGATGTAGAGTTCCACTTGCTAAATATTAAACTTTATACCTCTTACTCGTATTTTTTAGCAATTTTTTTTCTCGCCTACACTATGGTGTAGGATATCGTTGAATTGGTCGTTTCGAAAATATATTGAGGATTTTATGAAGACAATATAAGAATAATCTTTATTGTACATCAGGAAAAACTAACATAAAATATTATAAACATACAGTACAATTGGCGGCAGGATAATATTTTGATTTTGCCAATATTAAGCTTAAAAGCGCAAATCTTTGTCCGAATAGGGCCCCCCATCTGCTGACTAGACCGCTGATTTTATATGAAACGGGTCTAATCGCGATCATTTAGTAGATAGAACGTACCTTAATTCCAGACATTTCGGCAGCGGCGCAGTTGCATTACTTAAGTATAAGTATCGCGAATCATTAAGAAATACTAAGCCGTTAATTGTAGAAACGTAAACCAACATAAAATTTAAAAGAAAAACTATCAGGGCTAAGTTGTCTTTACAAGTTAACTAGTAATAGGTGACCAACTTAAAAAATCAAAACTTCATACGAAATCCAATAAAATCACGTTGATGTACTTGTTGTTCTGTAAATCAGATGAAACCCCCTTTTCTACGGAAACCTAAACTTGGCCTTTTTTATACTTCATTTTTTAAAATCCATTAGTGTGAATAGTTTGCGCTTTCCTTGTATGTAACTAACTATGAGTGGTACGCCTTTTCTTTCTTGTGATGTATTAATTTTTCCAATAAATATCTTTCTTTCTTTTATTTCTTTCAAATGCATATTTTATAGGCCCTAGTTACACTTTGTTAAGGTAAGGAGGCCAGTAGGGTTTAGTGGTGAAAACAGGCATAATTAACATAACATTTACATACAGGCACATACATTGCTTCTGACCCCACATAAGGATACACTGTGTCGTGGGAACCAAAAACAACGACATCACAAACATGTAAACACTAAACATCCAAGAACTGGGGTTTTTTTGTCCCCAGGGGTTTGTTTATCTTATGATAAAGCGTACCAAATCAGTGTAAAACCACGTTGATTTCAACAGACTACATTGATGTTGATCGAGCGGTATCACGATCGAAAGCGTAGTTACCGAGATATTTCATTCTACCCACTTTCCCTAGATGTACATAAACTATTTTATCAAAATCAAGAAATATAAATCAGGGAGTGGTATTTCTTGAATCACCGAGATAAATGAAGAACCTAGGAGCAACAAATAACGGGCAGACATGAATATTCGCCGTGTTTAATATCCTTGAACGGATTTCCTCGGCCTCGATTCTGTTAGAGCATTATATTACAATGACAGATAAATGGACGAGTCACGTGACGTGCTTTTTTATACCATTGGCGCGTGGAAACTGTAATACTTGTGCGGGCTTAGACTTAATGCAGCAATGAAATATAGTCCCCATTCTGTAGGGCCTGGGTCCCATTCTCGCCCATGCGAATTGAAAGCGTAGACGCACAATATTCGGTTTGTCGCTTAAAAATAAGATAAGATAACTCGACAGAGACATTTATTTTCTCATTCGAATTCAATCTAACTCGAATTTAATACAGATTTCGGTTGTCGATCGGCTTTTTACGTCGAGTCCCATGTCATGAGCCTCAGAGTCGTATACGACTTATTTGCTAATGAAGTGAGAATGTAATCCAGGAAGTCAATTCTCACTTCATGTCATCCTGAACGTACATAATCTGAAATAAGGAAACAATCAACAACCCAACTCCTGAGCACTAACTACTAAGTAGGCAGGACCAACCTAGATACTTCGCAATGAGTTACATTCGTGGATTTGGCTTAGAGTATAAAGTACTCCATAAAGAGATAATCTCCTGAGTTAAATTTGTGTCGCACAAATAACCAATGTTGCCAACAGGGATATTTAAGCGCACCCTGATTTTATATCAAAAACCTATTTAGAGGCTAAAAATTCCACTCATGCCGGGATTCGAACCCGCGACCTCTGGCTATCCGTGCCAGCGCTCTTTCCAACTGAGCTGGTCAGACAGGAGCTGTCTGGTGCTTAACCCAAGCAAGTCCAAGTACATGGTACTTGGTACTAAATGTCAAATTCGTAGTACACTGGAAACTCTGACTACCGAGAATGTAGCCATCAGGGACAAACACGTAGAACGGGTGGTAGAGGCTAAAAACCTGGGCGTTCTGATGGATGGTGAGCTACGCTTCGAGAAACACATCGCTGGAGTGGTGAGCAACTGCTTCTATCGCCTCAAAGTACTTTATAATATAAGGTAATGCGTGATTACCTTAGTGTGGATTTGCGTATCCACCTATGTGAATCACTCATATTATCAAGGTTTAACTACTGTGACGTTGTCTATGGTGGTTGCATTCTTGGTCGTACACAGAGGTTGATACAACGAGTTCAGAACGCTTGCGCTCGTTTCTGTTTCCGCATCCCTCCTCGATCCCATGTCAGTCCATACTTGGACGAAGCAACATGCAGGCGCGTAGGCAGCTGCACTTTGCAACGTTGCTGTTCGGTGTCGTCCGGTGGAAAGCCCCCGCCTACCTTTACGATAAACTCAATTGGTCAGAACGCGATCAAAGGTATGGGGCGAGGGATGTCATGCCGGCGTACCGGACCGCAGCGTTTCGAGGAAGTTTTAGGTTTGCGGCGTCTAAGTGTTGGAATGATCTCCCTCCCCCTCTCCGCAGTGTGACTAGCAGGAATACATTTAAGCGAAAGTGCCTGCTATCCCTGCGGAAACACCCTCCTTAACCGAATCCCCCTGCAGTTCGCCTTTTAAGTATATATATATATATATATATACTTAAATATACTTATATATATATATATGGTTTTTTTTCCTCTATGTTATGTTAACTTTAATTACATTAAGCTGTTTTAATAATTCCATTATGTACTTATTTGTTATTTCTTATAATTATTTATTGCTACATATTATTATCATATTATGTGCATTGTTACTTAGATATTCTATATTTAGTATATTTCACAGCATATTCTATTCTATTGACATTGTTTTATAAATATTATTTTTATGTAAGATCTGTATGTAGGTATATTCTATACTTTATGTATAAATTGAAGAATAGGTGCTGACTGAAAATCAGTGTTGCAGGCCCAGCCTGCAGCAAATGCTGAGTCAGCTACCTGTTTGTGGCTGCGGAGATACAATGCCCTTCTAAATTGTAAATGTTTGTTTTATATAATATTCTTTGTTATATAATATTTTTCTTTGTTCTTTCTTTTCTTACTTGTCTGTATTATTTTAATATCGTTATGTGTGTTATGTGTATTGTATCTTTGTGGCTTCAAATAAACGTCTCTCTCTCTCTAATGAGCACGGGTTAGTGCATTAAAAAAAAAAGTATAATGATTTTATATCATTTTGGTGGTGACAAAAAATATGCTTTTCATTTTCATGACGAACACCTTTATACGGAAATAATACAAGAGACTTTTCACTTCAACACAATTTAATTTTCCATACGCTATTTATTTTTATTTAAATTAATTCATAAAAGTGCACTATGGTATTTTCGGGTGTGCTGAATATATTTGATCTATAGGGCAACGAAAAGACAGAAAAAATATAATAATGAAATTGACCATGCATGACCACGCTAAACAATATTTTAATATCGTGACTGATATGATGGAGGTAAGTGATCTTGTTACCTCGGTTTTTATTAACCTATGAAATAACCGCCATTGTAATAGGGCACAGAGGTAAAATTATTTTGTAACTATGTTTTTGTCAAGAGATTTGTAGAGCTCTTTGATGTAAACAGATTTCTAGTTTTTTTATTATTTTTTGAGTTGTTCCTGCAACATCTATTTACACATAAAGGTATTTTTCGTAACGTCCGAAATTTTGGTCACGCGGCAAGCGCTTGTGGTGGACTAATGCACTTAACATGGATTGCTACCGGTTCGACCGCCAGGCGAGCCGCGGAAAGGTTAGTCGGGATGTCCTCTCTATAAGTAGTACTGTATACGGGATTTGGGTCCCACCTGCTTAGTTATTAATTCTCAGCAGTCAAATTCTTGCCTGTTTTAAATTTTTGCCTTTTTAGTGATTTAAAGTTTTCGTTGCATTTTTTTCTGATTTCATGAGGCATCCACGACGAATCGATTGAGATATTACTTGCCAAAATCTGACTTTTGGTTAAAGAGATATGCCGGAACATAGAACTGGACATACACACACATACATACGAGCTAAACACATTACCCTCGTTTTGGACTCCGTCGTAGTCGGGCAAACAGAAACAAACTCACTGGTATTACACTGTTTTGGTCAGCTCTTGGAAAAATACTGGTACATATTCATCTTTAAAGTACGAACATAGCTTAAGGATCACTGTTGGCCATGATGATCGTGCAGCCCAGGTCTGTGAGCTGCATCATCTCGGAACCTCCGTCCAGCAGGCGGTGCGAGCAGACGGCCAGCTTCTCGCTGATGAGGCACTTCTGCTTGTTGGTCAGGTGGCCCGCTGAGACCACGGTCGCGGAGATCTGCTCCAGGAGTTGAGAGGCCGAGTACGCGTCCATGAGGAAACTGTTGGCGTATTGTGTCTTGTAAGCAGTGGCGAAATTATAGGGTGGCAGAGCTGGCAAAATGCCACAGGCCCCGGTCCCGATGGGGGGTTCATGAGACCCCGAAGTAACCTAACATTAAAAACAGTGTGTATAAAATATGTTATATTTTATTCAAGTCCGGTAAGACATACAAACTACAACTAAAGACCATAAAAATTGAATACAATCTACCAATCAATTATTAAATCAATCAATCAGTCTCTACTCCTCCACTATTGGACATACGTAACTTCCCTTTGTCCTTCTGTAATAAATTTAAATAAATTTTGCATCTATAATCTATATATCTATAATCAGCCCACATCAACCCACTGCTGGGTATAGGCCTCCTTTTTATTGCGCCATTCCTCACGGTCCTGTGCCAATCTGATCCATCTCTGACCCGCAACCCTCACGATGTCGTCTGACCATCGTGTCGGTGGTCTGCCTACCAACCTTCTTTCCTCCTTGGCCACCACTCCGATACTGCCCTGGTCCACCGGCCGTCTTCCCTTCTAGCCAAGTGTCCCGCCCATCTCCACTTTAAGTCTGTGATCCGCTCACCAACGTCTTCGACCTTGGTTCTTCGACGAATTTCTACGTTGGGTACGCGGTCCACAAGGGATATTCCCAGCATGGCACGCTCCATCGCTCTTTTTTTTATTTTGCATATCTCAACTTATTCATTAAAAAAACAATTTTAGAATGCATCCATTGTGTATAGTAAATTGCAACCTTGCAAAGTAACATTTTTTACTGGGCGGCCCCTATTCCATGAGTGAGTGAGTAAGAAGTAAATTTTATGGTGCCATATCATACGGAACTGTTTGTGCGCGTGTCAAAAAGTATATTTTACGGTGCCATACCGAATTACATTCGCTAAAGAAATATATCATAATGTATTATGAAACCGCTGATAACTTTTTCGATGTTTTATAAGTTTGTATTGATGAGTGGAATAACCCCCATAAGTTTTTTTTTTTATTTATTTATTTACACAGTTCTTGTAACATTACAGCCAACACCAAATTGTTACAGAACTAAAGACAACCTCTCACAACGATCTCTCTAGCATTATCTTACATTCATCCATCAAAACTTTTATCCCATCCACAAACAAATCACAGTGAGGGGCTGCTTCTAGCAGGGAGCTCAGCAGCCGCAGCGCGCGCGCTACGGGCGAGAACTGAAGCAGGTTGGTGCGCGCGCGCGGCACGGCCAGCAGCCGGTGCTGCCGCGCCCTGAGGTACCTATCAGGCACATGGAGTTTTACCATCCTTTCAACAAGATCGATACAATCGATGTTATTCCTTATTATATTAAGTGTGAATTTTGCCAAGGCCAATGATCTCCTTAGCTCGAGTGAATTATAACCTAGATGCCCCTGTAGAAATAGTGTCGGATATAGAAAAGGATAATATCCTTGTTTATTTTTGTAAAGAAATCTAAGAAACCTCTTTTGAACTTGCTCCAACATGAGAGTATATTTCTTCTCATGCGGATTCCATACCACCGTGTTCGTCTCTAAGATGCTACGTACGAGAGCCGCATATAACGTCTTGACCGAGAGTGGCGCTGAGTTGCGCAACACAAATCCAAGGCGCTGTAACGCCGCGCCGGTCACGTGCTGCGCGTGCGAGCGAAACGTTAGGTCGGGCTCAAACATCACGCCCAGGTCACGCACCAAGTAGACGCGAGTGATGCCGACGCCACCAATGTGATATTGGTGCTGCAATGGAGCAGGTGAACGGGTGAAGCTCATCGTTTCGCATTTGCTAGGATTGAAGAGCAGCTTGTTATGTATACTCCACCCGTAGACCGCATCGATGTCTCGTTGTAGCGTTTCACAGTCATTGTGAGACTTTACTACTCTTATCAGCTTCACATCGTCGGCGAAAAGAAGCACCCGGCATCCACGCACCACCTCCGGCAAGTCGTTAATTAGTAGGACGAACAGAAAGGGTCCCAGGTTCGATCCTTGACTTATTCCAGAGCGTGTGAGGTATGGATCAGAGTGATAAGGCCCGTATTTTACAAATTGTTTTCGGTTAGAAAGGTAGTTTGACATAAGCTTTAAAAGTTTAGGTACAAACCCCATTTTACCCAATTTTAGGAGCAGAATATCGTTATCAACTCTGTCAAATGTCAAAGCTTTTAAACAGTATAAATTTTGTATACTGTTTAAAAGCTGCATCGATATCTTGTTTAATTTTAGACCTAAGTCGTTGGAACTCCGATCGCGCTATTACGTCTTTTTTAAGTTTCCATGTCCGATGATATTTAGCTTTTATTTCAATGTCACGGATTATTGCTGCCGTGTAGAAGACTGGATAGGCACGACTACACGATTGCTTCCGTATTTTCTTTGGAACACAGTGGTTAAAAATACTATAAAGTGTGTTGTTAAAATAATCTAACGCCTCATTAGTGCTTTTAGAAATATATAAACTATCCCAGTTTGCATTACTAATACGAAAATACAACTCCAGAAAATCAGCCTTGGCAAAATTCCAGTCTTTGGAAGTATCGATATTTGACGGTTCATTCAATGGTACCTGCACAGAGAAGTGGTACCCGATACGCACCATCAGGGGCGGGTGATAATCGTCGACGTTCACCAGCTGCTCTCCAGCGCTCGCCCGGCGCACGCGTACCATCTTTCATGTTTTTCACACAGTTATACTCACAAAAATCACAGCAGGACATGTAACAATTGTTATAGTAATTTAATGTAGTGTCACTAGCACTATTCAAATTGAGGTCACCAAGTACAAGTATTTTTGCACTTTTGTGTATCGAGCAAATCGATTCCACTTGTTCAAAGCACTTGGCGTATACATAACGTGACCAGACGTCCCGTTTTAAACGGGACTGTCCCTTTTTATAATTACGAGTCCCGGTGTCCCCGAAATTAACTCAGGGACGCAAAATTGTCCCGTATTCGAAAATGCTCTGTTTGCCTGCTACAAAATGCGCTAGGTAGGAAGAGTATTTTCTGTGATGAACAAATTGTGGACATCTGAAAAAACTCAGTTACAAATTCCAGTTCTAAAGGCGATGTTGATAATTAAGGTGAATATAAAAAAAGTGCCAGGAGTTTCACTCTTAGGTACATAAAATCATCACCAGCAATATTAAAGCAAATTTGTTCCTCTGATAAGTATAAATATAATTAAAAATTTCGGTATAGTTTTAAATTTTTAACTAAGCTATCAAACTTTTTCTTAATAAGTAAATAATTTTAAATAAAAAACACTTATTTAAAAATTATTTATTAAGAAAAAGTTATTCATTGACTACCTCTTATTTAATTGATTGAAATAAAGTACTGTCCCGTTTTGAGTTTAAAAATAAATGGTCACGTTACGTATACACCGTCCGAAGATTTTGGTGGTATGTAAACTACACACACATATATGTATGTGTTGGCCGTGAACTTGAAACCTCGCCCAGAGGTCCTCGCCGTCGTCCGTCTCGTAGCGCCCGCCGCCGCGGTCCTTGCGCAGCAGGCTCCACTCGCCGCAACACAGCTCGGCGTCATTAACAGATCCGTCTAGATTAGTCTCAGTTGCAGCTATAAGATGCAAGTCATCTGACAACACAAGGTTGTTTTTAAAAGCAAATAGTTTACTTTTCAACCATCTCACATTTTGGTAGTAGGCTCGTAGCGTAAAAGTATTGTTTACTTTAGGTACTCTGCTTACATTTGTCGACTTTTTGCCTTTCGAGACGAAATAACCACCTATCTGTTGAAAATCCCTTGGGCCAGAATTGAGGATTTAAGCATTCCTCATTCATATTTTATGTGCTGAATCTCATAATCAAAGGCACTTAGAAATATAGACCAATATTGCAGACGTTTCGCTGCCATTTTTGGTATTCCATATTTTGGCCCCAAAATTCTAGTTAAAGCTTCATTATCAGTCTGCAATATGATTTTTTTTCCAAATAAGTAATTGTAAAATTTTGTTATGCCAAAAACAATTGAAAAAGCTTCTTTTTCTAAGATTGGATATCTCATTTGTGTTTCATTCAATTTTTTACTGGCAAATGCTACTGGTTTTATTACATTATCACTGTCTTTTACTGATAAAATTGCAGCCACGCCATTGTCCGAAGAATCGCATGTTAATATGACAGTGCCACTTTTATCGTAATGTGACATTGTACAAGTATTTGACAAAGCTTGTTTTATAAGTTTGAATGATTTGTTTCACTCTCTTAAGGGTTAAATTTGGAAAAACGGCGTGGGCCGGGCGCTGATGAGTGAGTCAGTAAGTGGGTCAGGACTTTGAATTTTATTTATATAGATTTTAGTTTTTCTATATTAAGGGGGAGAGTGTTGTGTTGTCTGTGGTCATAGGTTGCATATAATGACAGATAGCTGTAAAAAGGTCACTGTATGATTTTGCCGCCATTATACGTTATATATAATCTAAAAACGAATCTATTAATTAATTAGATTTCCCTTATCTCCTAATTAACGAGATATAACACATATGATCCGGTATTCCGACTTTGAAAGATGCATAGTCCTGCGGCCGCACCGGTTGTAGCTTAACAGCACTGTAGACTTTGTTCTTTTGCTTTCTATTTAGGTACTCAATTACATTTTCCTCAGTAGTGTCGGGCCGGGCGCCCCATACATGTAGGTACTTGGTTCGCTCGGCAGCGCATAACAATTCACTCGCCCCTCCACTACAGCGAATTATTCGCTTGTTAGTATTGCGTATTTTTCTATTCCTTTTACGTGTTACAACCTTCCATTCATCACCTTCTAAGGTTGACTTAACAGCTGCAGCTGGGCCAGTGCTCGTCGATGTGGACGCCGACTCCCTAATCGGTCCCGTATCGTTAATAGGTACCGGCAAATTAGGGCTCATCCTAGTATTTGCAGATTCATTAGATCGCTTGGTTGCAGCGCGGGTTGCAGCTGACGAGAATGTTTGTTTACTAGTCGCGGACCCGCCAGGCTTAGGCGTTTTCTCCGTCCCGCTTGCACTTTTTGCTTCCTTCGGTGTTGTACTTGTCGCACGGTCATTAGCAGTTAGTTTGCTTTTGGAGGAATTAGGTTTCAAAGTACCCTCTTTCCATAGATTCATTAGGGTTACGAGCTCGGATATTTGGTGTTTTAGTGCAGTAATTTCAGTATTTTGAGCACTGACTTTAAGCTCAAGGCTAGCTAGGCTCTTTCTTAACAAAACACTGTCACTTTCACTTTTTGCACTTGACATTTTGCCGGCAAAATAATTAAATTTGTTAGACGCCTATCAGGCACGTCAATGGTTGGCGGGTAGAAGTTAAAATGACCACCAAACCTCTCTGAAGAAACTTATTTATGATTGTGAGAAGACAAGAAAAACAACATCGTTGCGTGTCGACAGAAGGCCAGTTAGTTTAGTTAGTTAGACCTGAGATTTCCGCACTTAGCCTCATAGTTGGGCCATTGTACGTAGCAAACGCTGAGGTACGCTGACACCTCAGACACTAGGGTAAGAAGGCCAGGGCCTTAATTCTGTTAGTGGATTACACTACAATGACAGATAAATAGACAGGTCACAGGTAACGTGTTTTCTTATACCATTGGTGCCCACTGAGGGCATGTACCAATGACTTTGTTTTCCAAGTTATGTACATTTATGAAGTTATTGTAGCCATACCACTAGCTAACTGTGAAGGAAATCATCTTGAGAAAACCCTAGTGACTGAAGTGTTAAACTTCAGTCACTAGGGTTACTATCCCAGACTGAAATACTTGAACACGACTAACCTTCCGACAAACTTCTCCAGCTCGCTGTAGTTCTTAATTGCGAGGTATTCATCCACTAGGTTCTGGGGCACCAGGCCGGTCACCTGGATATAAAAAGGCATCTATTATAAAAAGTCATCTATTATTGAAGCACTCATGGCCTTGTGAAACCGTGTGATTGGAATCAATCACTTGGGTGAAGAAACAACAGGCGCGGTCAGGTGCTGGATGGGTGACCATACTGACCGTCCAGTGACTACCGCTAGTGGCATTTTCTCCGAGCGCTTCCGTGCTTCGCAAGGCACGCTAAGCCATTGCTGTTGCAATGGCAGTCGTTAAGCTATGTCAGAGGCCTCATAGGCGGCGGCTTGATAACTCTGACAGTAAGGCCCTGTGGTAAGGCCCGCCTCTGTCTTATAAACCTCCACCAATCAGGACTAGGCCCACTGGTGGAGTATGGCCTAACCTTCCTGCGATGCAGGAAGAGACCGTGCCCCAGCAGTGGAGACATACAGACAGTTGATATTTATTATAATGTAAACTCGTCTATAATACAGAATATAAACCACCTTGTGTCCTAAGAAACATTTTTTAAAGCACCCGCTAAAAGTAATTGTGGTAAGACAGCCTACGACAGTGGTTGATTGATTTTGCAAAGCAGGTTTGTAAACAGGTGTAAGAAGAATGACTAAAATTATAAAAGTTAGTTCGGCAGTTAGGCTACTACCGACTGCGAGCCCGGTACCACCGATAATCCGTCTACTAACGACAATGCATTAACCTATACAATTTAATTGCAGTACTAACTTTGCTATCGTAACTAAGAAGAGCGTAAAAATGTAAATGCTGATGTGTGATCGATTGTACAAAAAACCATCAACAAGAAAATAGTTTTTAGTTTTCTATCTATTAGAGGTCAATAGTTATAAGTTTAGATTATGTCCCTTACAGAGTTCGCACGGCCAGCTTTGGCTGACCACGTATATTTACGTCATTTGTGTCCCATGTGCATAGATATTGGCAGCACATTACTGACTGTGTTTTATTTGGCTGTGAAATATCTGGTTGTACAATTACTGCCTACAAAAATCCCATTTTGATTGCGCGCGGATGTACTACGGTTAATAATTGGCCAACTTGGTATTGTCTGTTAAGCATTACAACTTTTTTCGGCTCAATTTAAAATTTAATATATCCTCGCGACCAATTTAGATGATACTGCTGCATAGACTTATAGCAGATTGAAAAGATTGTATTGTAGATAAACTGTAATACATAACTTGTGTGACCGGAAGGGAAATTTATCCTTTAGTCATCCTAACATCTCATACAACGAAAACAGAACTTTTAGAATCTTCATCTGCTGCGACCTTAGACGTTTTAAGCCCAGAGTTGTCTGGCCCTGATTGGCGTCAGGAGATAGATTATGATTACACCACCTGGATTATATACCTCGATAAGTCCCTCGGCGGTGATTTTGCCGAGCAGCCGCTGGCAGCACTGGAGCGCAGTCAGCGCGCGCCGAAGGTCTCCTTCGCAAGTGTCCACAGCCTGGTGCAGGACCTCTCCGTTGCCGACGTCCACTCCCTCCCCGGCGCAGATCTCGCGGAGTCTGTGAGCAGCCACAATATTAACTTTTGCAATTTTCATTTCGTTTCATTCACTATTTAGAATAATGTATACTTAAAAGTGGCATTCCTGCGATGCAGGAAGAGGCCCGTGCCGCAGCAGTGGGGACATCGAAAAGTGCCACACGAAACAACATTTGTGTAATGAAATTTATGCAACTTATTCAGTATATAATAAGCAAGAGCAATACTATTACACTATTTTTATTTTTTAATGCACTAACCCTCTAAATAGGTTTTTAAAAGAGCAATACTGATGATACGAAAGAGTTTATCAGCAGTGTGACGACACTTGGGCCCTACCTACCGCCCTGTTATTATGTGTAATTTAAATAGTATCTTTCATACAAGTAACTACATTAACTGAAACACAGATGTAGCGAATGAGTGGAATAAACAACCGGAGACGGTAATTACTGCTGCCTTAGTCAAGTTTTACCAGTACAGCTGAGGTAAAGAAAGTAACATGCAAATATACATGCTGTTGTTGCAGTCGGTTTTTTTAAACACATTTTGCGAAAGAACATTATTTACATACAGGCACATACATTGCTTCTGGATCCACACTAGGATACCCTGTGTCGTGGGAACCAGAAACAACGACATCACAAACATGTAAACATCCAAGACCTGGGCTTTTTGTCCCCAGCCGGGATTCGAACCCGGGACCTCTTGCATAGTAGGCAGACGCGCTACCGCTACGCCACAGAGGTCGTCAAGAGTTTTCATTAATAGTAGTAATAACAAACCTGTTAATGACATTTTCCCTAGCCAGTGGCTTGAATCGGAATTTTGAGCATCGGCTAGTGATGGGTGGTATTATTCTTGACACATAGTTGCAGATGAGACAGAACCGCGTTGTCCGTGTCTCTCGCTCCATGGTGCGACGGAGAGCGGCCTGTGCAGCATTGGTCATGGAGTCTGCTTCGTCTAGGATCACTAGCTTGAAGGGTGGACAGGGTCTGCCACTGGAATTATTTGAAAGAAGGTTAACTTTAAAAACCTATTTAGAGGCTAAAAATTTCACCTATGCCGGGATTCGAACCCGCGACCTCTGGCTAACCGTGCCAGCGCTCTTTCCCACTGCGCTACTGGGCGACTCACCGGCATCAGAAAAATTACGAACCTCTTTACAATATTCTCTGTATTACGTACAGGCAACGAGATCTGGCTGACGTAATTTGCATTACTTACATCCCTGAGTAACTACTTTGCAGTTAGGTTTTACATCGGAATGATATCGCTGTACTCACATGATTCTATTATTTTTAATATGAAAGGAAATATCGCTACCCAAGCGTGAGCGTGCCTTTACCCATACCATTATATGCCGGCAAATGTTATCGAAGAAGGCGATCCAGTGAGGAGGCTCGATTTTAGTCGATTTATGCTCTATGCAGATTTATAAGATCTAATCTTCAAAAAGATATTATGGACTGACGAGTCCAAATTTGACTAAGATGGTATAACTAATAATAATAACTAATACCACAATACCCATTACCCTAAAAAAACGAATGAAACCCCCAAAAATAAGTATCCCCATCGGTGGATACTTATTTTTTAAGACTTTTTCAAAAGTAAAAATATTTTTTCTGAAAATGTTCAAAGCATTAACTTTTAACACTCTCTCATGACTAATTTAATTAAGTTATCTACAGTTTTGGCTATCAACATAATCAATCATCTTATCGTCAATCCAAAACCCGAAAAAATTGCAGTTTCACAATAAAAAAACATTCTCAGGTTTAAAGGTATAAAATTGGCATTTTTTAGTAAAAAGTTTAAAAGTCAAATAGCCCGAAAAGTGTTAGGTTTAGAATAGGGGGTCCCATAGTAAAATCGGTCAGAAATTAGGTCTACTATTAGCCCTTAGCGGGGATAGGTTGACTCAACCAGTAACCCTGTATAGTTGACTCATAAGTTAAATAGATCTATTTAGTAAAGATCACTTTAGCACTGAGAATAGATTATTATAACCATTACAGTAGCAGGCAAAGAGGCTTAGTACTTAATCACATTCGGTACTTACTCTGGCCTTGTATTTCCAGCAGTGAGCTGAGCGAAGGATTTAACTTTATCTCTGATGACTTGTATCCCACGCTCGTCAGAAGCATTCAATTCAAGCACTCTGTCTCTACTTATGTCCCCAAAAAGCTGCCGGGCTGCCGCGAGGATCGCACTGGTTTTACCGGTGCCTGGCGGTCCGTAGAATAGCAAATGCGGTAAGTCGCCGCCTGAAAGGCATTCTCGCAGTACTTGGACCACCTCTTGTTGGTCTACGATATCGTCAATAGTCTTCGGTCGGCTGAAATTATCATCAGATTATGAATTGTCCGTAGGTAAGTGAAGTGAGACGCACGGAAAACAAGCCCTTACTATTTTTCAACCCATGGTGCTGGTGGTTTTTTCTTGCCTGGTGGTTTGGCACCTGACGATGAAGGCTTATCGATACTCGATATCTTCCCGGTCTTCAAAAATGCCTGCATTTTAGAGTATTTCGTCGTTTTTTTCTCTGTAACCACAAGTGCGAGTCGGTCGGTTCCCCGCGGAATTTGGGACACAGGAATAAAAATGACAGTTTTATTTTTTTAGTAACTTTACTATCTCTAGTCTGTGTTTTGTACATAGGGTTGGGGTAAAACTTCCTTATTTCGATCGTAATCGATAGTTTCATTTAATTTAGCATGGTAACACTCGCAGTTGCGTTTCAAAATGTCGTAGTATTTTGTTCTGTGAATCAAGAATAATTATTGCTCTGTGACCTCCCCGATAGTCAGTGTTGCCAGATGCACCGTATTTCCGCTTTTCTGAAAGTGGATCCGCTCAAAGAGTATATAACCACTACGTTTTAAGAGACGGGACCTCCTTACATGCTTTTGTAATGAGTTTAGCCCCGTTAGCAATACCAACCAATAGAGCAAAAATGCAATGTCAAAAGTAAGTGCTACCAACATAATAACTTGTCTGTGCAATAGGGACGTCCACTTACATTACTACATTTATCGATATCGATAAATTATCATCCAGGGGCTTCTCAGTTAGCCTAATAAAATTGATTAAAATCAATGTTTTCAATAAAACGACAAATGAAATTAGTATTTTATTAATTATCAAATCACAATAATTGTGGTCAAGATCTAATGAATTTATTTCTGGCGTCCAATCTGAGCGAACTTCATCAATCGGTGGTTTGGATTCAGGCGCTGAAATCGTAAAAAAAAGGTAAGTTGAGTCGTTATTGATTATTAATTTGTTGGTAAACTATGCTACTTACCGGGATAGTTCTGATAAATATGCTGAGATTCCAGGCCACAATAATTGTGGTCAAACCTTACTGGACCAACTGCAACAGCTGATATTTTGGCTGCTGTACAAGGTGCTGAAAATGATAACACTTTGTAATTTATCAAAGTAAAGAAACACTAGTTATAAAAAACTTCAGCGATACATGAAAAGTCTACGTACCAGAGTTGTTTTGTGAAGCTCGACAACTAATAGGTTTTTGTGTAGCTGAATCTGAAAATAAACAATTGCAAGAATAGTCCGAAAAAAAATTAATAGTTTGTTCCTGTTTACCACATAACTGCATAATTGACTATGTAACAATAAAATACATTTTTATAAAAAAATATTTTAAGTTAAAATTAGTAAAAAAAAAATATTTTAGCAATTCAAATCACTAACCAGTTTCAAGTGATGCGACGTGGCTACGTGGTAAGGAAACTCAGCTAGTAAGTAATCAGGAAGAGGAGGCGCATTTATAAATAGATAAGGTACAGCCCTGTAAAAAAATGTTTATCTAAGTAATTTAATTTATGAATTAAGAAGTAATAATAATATTGCGTTCTAAATGACGGAGCAAAACACATTCAAATGTTCGTCGTAAAGCAAGGCGTATTTTATTTTTTATTTAATTATTCATGAAATGTAGTGAGTGTTACATTATATATAACACAACTCACCATTTCTTTAATCGGCTTCCTTTTTTTGTTAAAATCTTTCGGCCGGAAATGATCTCCACAAACATAATTATGTTGGTGGATTTTTTCGATGGGGATATACGCAAGATCTTCCACAATTTTCACCCATTGTCTGCATCTAAAAAAAATACCACATTCAATGCAGCCACTAATAGTGCATCGTTGAAACATTGTTATGGCTTACAGCAATTCACCCGTCGTACACTGAGTAGTAGTTCTGACCAAGGTACTTATCAGATATTTTTTTATCGATATTGAATATGTGTTTGGCACATCACTATGACTTTGAAACAACTTAATATTTTTCTCATAGTATATTAATTACGTTATTTAACATAATTTATGATCTTGCTCTTGTGCATGATGACAAAAACTGTAAACCGGTCTTCACCCCTAGGAAATTTACTCATAAACTTTCTTTTGGTACCCTTTGACCGGCTGCATCATAATTTACAAATGGCACAAGTTCGACACCATCCGATCAGTGCCATTTTTAAAAGAAAATCACTAACTAAACACTGTACAACAAGATACACACAGCTAGATATTTAAAAAATTAAAACACAAAAATTTTAAACTCTAAAAACTTTCTAATAAGTGCCACGTTCCGCCATGACATTTGTTGAGTTTGTTTTAACAATTTCGAAAAAAACGGAACCGCGTTAGTAAAAAGCGGAAAGCGGATCTATCTCAGTGGCAAGTGGCAAACACTCGTTGTGTTTGCCACTTGCCACGATCCTGATAAACCTGTTTCGCATAATTCACACTCAGCCAGTTTTGTATAAATAGCAGTATTACAAAACAAAAAAACTTTACTGTCATCAAAGTGTACTTTGTACTTGTAGTATGTTTTATTTTTTAGTTAGAGAAGTCAACGCCTAGCGCAAGTAGGAACTTTGAATTATTTGTTCGCATTTAGCCCCGTTTTAATGGCGGACATATATTTGTCTCACTCTATAATACTACTTACTCTTTCTTTGCTGTCAAACTTAAATTTCATTTCATTCAACTTTCAACAAGTTGGTTTCCGTTTGGTGCAATAATCTATGATGCGGACAGCGCACTGTGCGTTCATGCGGGCGTGCGTGTTGTATGCAGCAGGCCACATATTATAGTGGTAGGTACTATAATCCATTCGCAACAGCAAAGCAAGAGGCACGCGCTAAATTTTGACTTGGTTATCTGTGCATATTCAGTCTTATTTATAAATTACGATATCCTAGTATGAATAAACCTATAAACGGACAAAGAACAAACGGTATTGTATAATATTACATAATGATAAAAAAACCGCTTTTTTGCTGAAATTCCGCTTTTTTAAAGGACAGTTACCGCATTTTCAGGTTTCGTATCTGGCAACACTGCCGATAGTATGTATGTAGTTAGTCTGTGCTAAAACCAAACCAAAACAACAAAAAAACAACAGTCAAATTTTGACATCAATCAAACTCATTATTGTATATATACTCTGTGCATCGAACTCTAAACCTCACAAAACAGCAAAACACGAAGAGACGGCCGAGCCCGCCAAATTCTGTTATTATTACGATTTTTCTACTACTGTTATTTCACGTAATCACACTAGGTATAAGATGTCGAAAAACCACAGAAAATCTAACCCGGTTTCGCAATGTGATAAAAAGACTACAAAAAGAGTAGAGAAGTCATGGACGTTACTTCTCAAAGGTTAGTTTTTGTTACATGTTACTTCATAAATAGCTGTATTAACTAAAAAAAACGACCACAAGAAGTTGGCATAATTTTCTTTTTCTCAGATTCACTGCTAAAAAACAGCAACTTCAGCATAATAACACTTCCACACCCAGCCCGCGGGACACCCTCAAAATATTGTTTAGATGATGAACACAACAAAATATATGAAGTGGTTGCATTTGATGAGTCTCACAGATCCTGGTTCATAGGCGAGACCGTGAAATCTGATGGCAGTTTATTAATATTAACTCCGGTTAATCCTACATTCATAGGTAATTAAATTATTTTCTGTTTTACCTCTACATAATAATGAAATCAGATCAAATCAAATTCATTTTATTCAGCTTCACAGATTTGAGAAAAATATTTTTCTTATTTATGCTTCTGCTTACAATTATTATTTTATTCAAGATATAAAAAAAGAGGCAATACATAACTATATCCTCCTGCAGCCCAAGCATTTTTGTCAGACTTCTTTATTACCGCCCATATACCATATAATGGACATAAATAATTTGTGCATTAAGTACCGCCCAAGATACATTTAAAGATTTTTTTATAGTTAGGCATTTTCAAATGACTTGATAATTTTTTTTGGTACTAATTACGTATGAAAGGACCTAATTGCATTAAAAAAAAGTATAACTATATTGTTCACCCTAAAGGACATTGGGCGTTAGTTGCATAAACTTGTATGTTGCAATTGTGATTTAAAAGGAACATTGGGCTGATGAACAGTATAATAACAGTATAAGGTAGTTAAATAAAATATCTTCAAATACCAAAAATAAGAGATTTATTAAAATGTTTATCATAATTAATACTCAGTACTACGTCACTTATATAATTAATTAGGTATCTGCTTGGTAAATATTAGCAAACAGGTTAATTGATTTAATGACTTTGCATAATGTAAACGCCCTAATTGTATAATTTTAATAATGAAAGTCAGATAAATAATTCCTTTGTTTAGTCAAGCATAAAAGGGACTGATTGACATGATTTGACTCAAAAAAATATTCATCTGACATTTGCGACTCTTCCTTGGATGGAGAAAGTTCAATTTCAATTTGATTCAAAAGTTAAATCTTAAATGCCCATAGCTGACCTATCTTCCTTGTCGCTTGTGGTCTAGTCAAATCGAGTGATTAGAATCAATGGCTTGAGTTATGCAACAACAGACGCGGACAGGTGTCGGATGTGTGACCATCCAGGGACTACTTCTAGTGGTATTTTTCCGAGCGATTCCGTGCTTCGCAAGGCACGTTAAGCCGTTGGTGCCAGCCGTCATGTCATGGTAGTCAGGTATATCAGAGGCCTTATGGACGGTTTGATAACTTCTGACAGTAAGGTCCACCACAGTCTTACCATCCTCCACCAACCCCGACTTAGTCCCCATAATGGAGTATGGCCTAACCTTCCTGCGATGCAGGAAGAGACCCATGCCCCAGCAGTGGGGACATACAAGGGTCGACATTGATATCGAGCATATGTGAACCGCACCCTTGCGTCCATTTCTTTGGTACGGTAGTGGCTTATCATCGGAATAAAGCTTGAAGTACGAAGATTATCCTTCCAAAGTTTTCTGGTTCCAAGTAAGCCGGTTGGTTTGTGTGGTAAGTCTTTGGTGAAAAAGATTTGGTTTTCCAATTAGAGGCTGTATTGCCAGGTTCTGACCCTCCATCACGACTACGACGACGACTTTGACTACCACTGGTACGACCGCGTATTGCTTGGCTTGATATTGATGGTTCCGACTCTGATTATTCTGAACTTTCGGTGTCCGGACTAGGCATAGTGTCTCCTTGTCACTCAAGTCATCCTTGCTAGGAATGAAGTCACCTGCATTGGTGTCGTAAAGGTGCTCAGTAAATTTCTTCATATCTCAGATGTTCTGTAATAACGACCCAATGTTAATTACAAGACACAAATACGAACATGAACCTGATGTAAGTAACGCCCACGGTGAATCACAAGGGACAAAACATTTTTACTCAATTTATTGTCCAAATTAATAGCTATTCCAAAAAAATATTTGTCACACTGTAGAGAAACACGTCCGAATATGCAAAAAAACACTAATTTTAAAACAAAAACCACAAATAGCATATGATAAATGTCGATTTAACTTACCTCGCTTACGTGGATTCGCCATTTTTAAACTTTGGAGGGTTCTCGACGGTTTGTTTTTTTTTTATATTGGTATGATAAGCACGAACTTCAATAGAAAAATCTTCACCAATCACGATGAAGGAAGCCAGGTGAAGCTACGGCGGCAAATTCAAAATCTATACAAGAAAACTTGAATTGTCCATTCTGAGGTACAAGGGCGGTAATCAAAGTGAACTAGTTTCTAACGTTGGGCTGTAAGCATGTTGGCTGTTGTGAGAATTGCAAGGGACATTGGGCCGCACGAGGAGGTAATAATAATCCATTACCATTGTAATTTTTTTGTCAAAAGTTTCTTTACCTAAGAACTTCATAAATTTATTGATTTAATATTTTTCTTGTAAAATAATTTATTGCATATTTTATTAATATTTTATACTATACCGTTTCCAGTATTGCCCCGCTTGAGAGAGCAGTGTACCAAAAGAGCTGTACCATTAGAAGACTTGTTATCAGAAAAAGGCTTTGACAAAATAGTTGACTTTGTTACTGGTTTAGATAAGGTAGCAGATATGAAGGTAATTTACTGAAAATTGTACTATTCATAATCAAGACAGTTACTAAACTGAATTTGAAACTCTGTATGGCATGAGGACATAAACCTGCCAGCTGCGTAAATATCGTGTAGCATGATAAAAGGGTTGCAAGCAGATCCATCCAACAATAACCTATAATCCAAAATCCAGAAAAAAAAACATGTTGATTCGACGATAAACCAATCATATCTTTTATCTGATTATCATGCCGGAGGTCGTGGGTTGGATACCTACTGGGGGACACTGTATATTCATGCCTGTTTGTGACATTCTTGGCTGATTACTAAAGTACAGAGTACCTAGTTGGGAACAGGGTAAGTGATTGTGTTGTCTATGCTGCAGGGCTCCCCAGACATGAAGGCTTATAAGTACAATGAAGAGAAGACTCTCTCTTGGCTGGAAGAGAAAGTCCGTAGCCTAGCCCGGGTGCTAAGAGAGAAGAACATCCATGTACGAGCTGGAGCTATTTCTGCTACGTTCGTAACGAGCCAAGTTAATGGGGACTCCATAAATGAAGGTACCAACCTAACTTACAGATAAATATTATTACATAATTAGAGATGTTTTTTTATATACCAGAAAAAAATCAAAACATAGGCCATAGGTACTGCCAACACTGCTAAAAGCAATTTCTTTGTGGCCACCACTTAAGGTGGAATATTTTTTTGTGTCTTATATTTCGCTACTTGACTCGTATCAAATTTGACGCGATACATGAATATTTCCTGTAGTATTTAACTTAAGAAACTGAAATGTATTGACTTTGCTAAGTATGTAGGATGGCTGCAAAATTTGCAAATAAAAATATTTTCCGCTTTTAATTCGGAACGGTGAAAACACTATCCGCCATGTTGAAAGCCTCTTTCGTTTGTAAACAAACATCTGTCAGCCAAAACCAGTTGACATTGATTATTATAGGACTTACATCTTTCTTGTACACCACTATGCACCACCTAATAGGTCCATTCATTTGCAGTAGTACTATTGCCCAGTTACATGATGGAATTACTCCATACATGCATACAAGCCATGTATATTATACATTTGACACAATACTAAAACATATACACATTAACTCCGCCAACCCGGACTTGGCAACTGGGGTGGAATATTGCCTAACTTTCCTGCGATGCAGGAAGAGACCCGTGCCCCAGCAGTGGGGACATACAAAGGGTTATACAGGGCGTCCCAAAGTTATGGGCCATGAAGGGAAAATACCTTAAATATCGTAGATAGGGTATTTCGCTGAAAGAAGACTTTATGTTATTTTTAAAAGTTAGTAATTCTGCAATCAAAGATTTTCAAAAAATTACTTGCCTTGTCTGGGAATCGAACCGACTTAAATTAAAAAAAAACACCCCTACTTTTATGATGCCAATCGAAAGAATGGCCAAAAACTAATAACTCTTCTTAAGTAACATAGTATTTTAAAAGAAAGGAACAGTGTGAAATTAATAATTTTAATCAAATTAAAAACATACATGAAACTGCCGTAGTCAATTAAGTTGAAAATTAAAAATGAAAATCAACAGGCAGCGGACTCATTAAAAGATTGACGATTTGCGTAAGACAAGAGGGATCACATTTTGAGCATTTAATTAATTTACAAAAAAATACCCACTTCAATGGTTATATCTACGATATCAGAGGTCCGACAAGAATTAATAATTGGCTCTCTCTTTTTCAGAGTTCTACCTCAAATATGCTCACGGTCTAATCTCCGAATATCTACAAGAAGATTTAATGATTATGTTGGAAAAGAGATTTAACTTCACACCAGATTTGGTAGAGACTCTGGCGAAAAAGCGCAAGTCTCAATTGGATGGGGATCAGAACTCAAACAAAAAATTTAAACCAGAAGCAGACTGCAAAGAAAATACCCTTCTCAGTCCTCCACACAGTAATGGTGAAGTTAAGAAGCAGAAACCACCATCAGCTAAAGAGAAATCGAGGCAGAAAGCAGCCAGTGGAACCAAAACAATATCATCATTCTTTACAAAGAAATAAAGTGTGTGTAAATATCAGTTGTATAAATTATGTTTCATTTTGTACTAAGTTCAACATTTACATGTTTAATATGGGTATGATAAGCTATCATCAATTTAGTAATTTTTGAATGTTTAAAATAATAAGGTTTGTCCGTAAAATAATAGATCTGTCATCAAAGGCAAACAATAGAAAAACAATTTCATAATAAATCACATGTAATCATCGGGATATATCATCAAGTATCAAATAAATAGGTTTGTCCTTATTTTAATAGGTTTGTCCTAATAACTGTATAACCAAATTAAGGAAAAACGGTCATTAACAAAATGAAATGTGTAACTTAAAACATCATAAAGATCCAGAAAAAGAATGTTTTTGTACCTATGAATTTACTATCTCACATTAGGTACTTGTATGGTTGTACCCATTGTTGTTTCTACATCAGCGGTAGTTTTATTATTTATACCCTGTAAATATTCATTAATTTTGAATTATTATTTAGATATAAGTAAGTAGTATGAATGTATAAACACAGAATTACTTTTGACTTTTACGAAGCCAATTGGGATCCGCCCCTTTGAACATTCTTTCATAAATTTAATGAACTGAACTATTAAATCGGTAACAAATATTATTATTTGGACAATTAATTTGTAACTACTGTACTGATGACAAAATAACAAATAAAAACAAATTCAATCTGCGGACGATAATCGATTTATTTGAGGACAGACCTATTCTGAGTAGGTACGCATTTATTTTTGGAATGAGGAATAAACCTATTATTTTGAGAACAATATTTGTATTTAATGGATGAACTGCGATTATATACATAATCCATCTCTTTTTTATTTTTCGAGAATGAAATATTTCGAAGCGATAGATCTATTAATTAGATGATACAAGTTGATGACAAATATAAACTTTGATGACACAAAATATAGTTCCCGTTTAATATGTTGTTGTTCCAGCGCATCAGTAACAATACAATCACAGAGAATATAATCACTAAATACAATCAACCTCCTACATACGTGCATTCTCGTAACTGGGTAGAGTGCATGTATGTAAAGGCTGATATTATGTGCTATCTATCGGCTGCACCTACAACTAGGCAAAAAGAGTAGAGAACTAGATATTGAACAAATGAAGAAAAGTCTATTTATTTTATTTTGGCAAAAAACTCCCATTATGTACAGGAAAACTAAATTCAAAGATAAATAGACCTACAGTGGCGATTTTTTTTAGTCTACAGCTAGAGGAGCACAAGGTCATGATAAAAGTTTTATCCCACTTTCGGGTAGCAACAACTATAAGATTAATCTGTAAGATTAGGCTTATCGTTGTAACTTTTGGCAATAAACCTTTTTATTCTTATTCTATCTTGCTTTACGCGGTGAAATAAGCATGATGATGAGTTGATGACGCTAGCCGATTATGGTATAAAACTTTTATCGTAACTTTTAGGTGTATGTACAAAAAGTATAGTATAGGTAGTAATTTTGTTAGTGAACATTTTCTATTAGTGTAGGAGCACTTATAACATGTAACAGTTCCTAACAAAATGTAACAATTGACAACATTTGTTAGTAAATGTTTTTAAGTGAGAGAATGTTTACAAACATTTTGTGGGAGCACCATAAAACAAATGTTTTTACTTTTGCGGCCTCTGTGGCGCAGCGGCTTGGCACGTTGACTCTAAAACCGGGTTCGATTCCCGGCCGGGTCAAACTAGGGTACGATTTTTTCTAGTTTGTCTCGGGTCTTGGATATTATCTAAGTATATATTTATTGTATAAAATCTATCGTCGATTTAGCACCACATAGGTCTATCGAGATCTGTGAAGTAAGTCCATGAATGTTTATTTATTTACTGACGACGATAATAACTAATAAAAGACCCTTAATAAATAGTTCCGAATTGTACATTGCCCTATTTACCTACAAATACAGGGAGTCTTACATTACTGTAGCATTTGTAAGTGGGTACCTATATCGAAAAGATTTATCGGGGGTAGGCAGTCTGTTTCAGATTTCAGATTTATTGGGGGTAGCATTAAAACGTGTGTAATGTATTCCGATGTTTTATTGGTTAATCCAAGTAAAACATAACAAATTGGCTAAAGCGGGTCTGTCATTCAAAGTTATCTATATATAGTGAAACGGTTTAATTGTTCTGAAAGTGAAACCCAAGAAACCATCACTTCGAAGCAACAATGAATATTTTCGGTTAATTAATTTATGACACGAAAACCTCGTAAAAGTGTAATTCAATGTTGTTTGCGTCATTAATAACTTTTAAACTTAGCTAAGAAACTACAAAAAAACAGTCTTTGTTATACTTACATTGTAAGCGATCTATATAGAAAGCTACCGACAAGTATCTTCTTAACCCTACAGTGCTTGATTTTTTATTTCGGCCTCAAAAAATACATGACCTTGTAAATATAGTACAATTTATCGGAAAAATATTTTAAAAAATCGCAACTCAATAAAAACATATACGTGTATGGCCCACATATGGCACATAAAGCATTGTAATGTTAATCTGTACTATGTATTAGAAACAGGAAAAAATAAAATAAAGTAACTATAATCAAACTTTATTCCTGAAAATTGCATGTTTTATAAAATCTAATTGTCTTTATTTACTTAAGCCTAAAAACTTTATAACAAAAGTTTTTTATACATTATACAAATAGGAACTTTCATTTAGAAATAGAAACACATGGGAGAAAACAAATTTAATTAATTATGGAAAGACAAAAAAACAGTTTTTGTCCTTATTGAGGCAAAGTGCCACATTGCATCCTTTTGAATGCTGCATTTAGTTGACTCTTCAGCAATGTGATCGAGCAAATCTTCGTCAAAAAATACAAAAAGTACTGCAAAGGTCTTTCAAAATAAGTATATGGTTGTTCCAGGGTGTCTACTCCTGTAAATGTGGCATCTGGTTGCTGAAATACAATCTTCCTCCATATATATTTCTCATATATCTCTTTTCATATATATCTCTTTTCTTTGGCTTGACAGGCTGAGTCGTGGGTTGGACGAAGTCGGGAGTAGGTGTTGGCTGAGCTCGTGGTACTACTCGTCTAGATCTAGGATTTAATTGGCTGGAAGTACTAGGCTGTGGTGTCACGGCGGATCAGTTATACGGCATAACTAACTTACTACTGCTTGACTGTGGACTAGGTATGCTCACGTTTTCATAGATGTCATCATCCTGTAGTAGTTCAGGACACTCCTCCACTTCTTTTACCACCAAATCCTGAATTCTGATCAAGTCGTCATCACTATCTTCATCTGACAGTTCGTACTCATCTTCACTACCGGATAGAATTGCAAAAAAGTGTTCAATATCCTCCGTAGTCAAACTTTTCCTACGCCTCATCCTCATCTGTTCTGATACTGATTGCATGGTGTGCCATATCCGGCACATACAAAAATGTTGTGGTTTCATGTACTATTTATCAATTTAATTACAGGATAACAATTAAAATTAACAAATATGAACATTAACTTACCTCTGTCAAATATTTAATCACTTAATTATTAAATTTTATCCACTTTTTTTTTAAATTTTACACGCCGCTCATTAACAGAATTCAAATATCTTTCCGATCTGACGAAAAATAACAATAACTACGTGTAGTGACATCTAACCAAAATTTCCGATACTAAATTCAATATTCAAATCCATTATGCTTCATCTACTCAACACTAGATGACGCCATTTGAATCAAATTTTGAAATATGGTCAACTTTTTGGTATGTGCCATATGTGGCACGCTATGCGCTGTAGGGTTAAATCAAGGAGGCACAATAATGTTGCAATGCGTGACGTGCAAACGATATCTCTAGGATCTCATCATCACATCTTGCCTCGGTGAGTATGAGCCCACCAGTAGGTACTGTAGTCTTAGGGCCCCCCTGTGAAGTCTACCCTTTCAAACAAAATATGAATTTTCCAATGAACCGTTTTCAGCACACATTCTCAAAACAATTCATAGATGGCGCTTACGGGCGTGGCCATAGAAGAACCGGAATACGGCTGTCAAAATTAATCTGCGCCGAGCAAAATTTGACAGAGCATGCGCCTTTAAGCGCCATTTATGAAGTGCTTTGTGAATTTGTGCTGAAAACGGCTCATTCGATCAACGCGTCTTCGAGTACCTAATCGAGGAATATAAAAAGATACCGATGGCGTGAAATAAGAACCTTCTGTTTTTAAAGTCAGTTAAAAATAAATTTACTATTTTTCAGCTTTTTAGTAAGAAATACCAACCACAGATACCAACTTCGAATAAACACACTTCAAAGAAGAGTTTTTCGTGATTTTTTCTGTAGATCTCAATAAATCAGGTCTTAACTTAACCAAAATATGGGACCACCCTGGAAAAGGCTACAAAAATCGGAAGAATTGTACATAAAAAATAATATCCAGACGAGTTTTGAGACTATTTTTCAGTTGGTTGTAAAAATATTTTTGTCTGTATGTTTGTAAAAATATAAACTGGCAACCCCAAAACAGCGGCCATTTCTAAATGTCCATCCGTTTTCCGGACGCAGTGGAATTTTATACAATTACGGACTTGTGTTGAATATTTTAGTGGATATCAAACATTAAAGACTCGGTGTAGTGAAATAAATGTGATATATTTTATTCTGCAGTGTTAAAGACTTCCACAAGTGCTCGAAATACGCAAAATCGTAGCCAATGTCAGCAGGCGTGTCAGATCAGGTATTTCGCGTTTGGCTTATCTTTACATGTTATTTACGTAGGAAAAGTGAAGTAGCGGCGTCTCATGATCTTATACTCTTATGTTTCATGTTGCGGTGGCGACCAGCGGATGAAAGGGCAAGGGAACCAAGGTAATGATGGCTATGTGACGTTGCATGCAACTGTTCTCGTGTAGGAGTGTGTCGAGCCGGTCTACTTTGCATCCGGTGTTATTATCGCCGTAAACTCGAGCTTTTACTTTCTAATGGCTCTCTATTGTATGGTCAATCTGCTTTGTTTGGCTACGAAAGACATGAATTAGTCCTTTGCAGAGATGGTGGAATGGTTACTAGAGTTGCAAGCTGTGAAATATTGATACTTTGGATTAACTATAAAGTTTGTAATCATATGGATAGTTAGTAGAGGTGTCTGTGCACAGCTGAAATAACAATGTGTTTGTGGCATCAGGAAATGTTTATTTTAAGCCTCTTAAGCAAGATACTTTAAAAGATTGTTAGTGCCAGACCATGCATTTTAATTGGATTTTAATTAAGTGCACAATTTACTTATCTTGATTATGTTGACACATATACATAGCTTACTTTGTTTATAATTCTATTTAACTCTGCAGTGGACTCCTAATACTTTCCATCTATTCCAATACCTATTCTTGCAATTACTCAGTGCTCATTTGTGCCTTGCCTTGAGACTGTTTTACTAATATTTTTTGTGTAATTTCTATTGCATTTCTTATCATATAATAAAGTATAGCTACAATAGCAGCCAAGAGATTCTATCCTTTATTCTGGATTTCTTACTAACAAAATAGAAATGACAGGTATTATATACTCATAGCAAAGATGTTGGTGCCATAATAATGAATAATGTACTATAATAGGTTGCTCAAATGAACAATGATTGTTTTCTAGTGTGTAATGCACCGAAAGAGCAACAGTTAGAGAGTGGCGGAGACGAGTTGGTCGAGCCGTCATGGCGTCACCAGCAGCAGCCATATGCACCTCCCATCTCGTCCGCCGATCACTACAGCGCGGCAGGTAGGTACTTATTCATTAGTATACTTTTTTATAACATAAGCAAGCTTCTTAACAACTACCCTGGGCCAGACAAACTTTGCCTGGTTGTATATAAATAACTTTTCTAACTCAATCAAGCCAATTTACAGAACATTTGGTATTTTTTTTAAAATTTTATTCTCTAGGAAGACTAACAGCTATTACAGGTTTACAATACATAGATAAATAGGACATACTCAGCCAATTAAAAGTCTTCACAATTAGTTTTAGATTAGCTTGAACGCAGAAAGTTCACAAGTGATAGCACCATTAACATAATTAAAAAAAAAAATAATAAAATTACACTAAAAATAGAAATACAAATAAGAAAGCAGTAATTAATAAATTTATATAATAGATTGATTTAACCAAGCTCCACCCAGTTAAAAAAAAACTAAGTGTCAAAAAACAACTGATTAAGCATGAAAATACTATAAAATATGGTAATGTGGTCGCTAAAACATTCAAGATCTTCTGAAACATTGGAACCACATGCATCTATAACTTTGTTTTCTAAGTTGCATTATGTAGCAATACCACTTGCTAATAGTGACGGCTGCATTATCTTATTTATTGAATCAATGAAATCAATTAAATTTAGATTATATTAAAATATAGACACCAATTATATAGTTTCCTATAAGTATATAACAGTTTTTTCTTATAAATGTTTATTTTTAATATAATTTATATCCACGCACTATGTTTCTCGAAACAAAAGTTTGATTATTGATTGCTCTAATCATTCTTACCACTTCTATTGGGTTTGTAGTAGACGAAAAAATAAGATTTACACACAAAAGTATGTTTAAGAGCATTGAGATAATGGATATACTGAGTTCTGAATTTTTAAGAATTACATTATGCTACCAACCAAGTAACAAATTTTAGAATTAATGTCGCATCCAAAAAGTGATATTCGCTATATTTTAGTGCCAAGTTGTGTCACAGTTCACTATCCAGAATCTTGAGTGACTAAGCACTGTTCAATCTTCGTTGAATACACCTGAATCATTATTCCTCAAGATTAAACATGTTGCGAACTAATAGTAACTGATACAGTAACCTTTACTTAGTTAATTGTCCTTATCAATCCTTACAATAATTATTCTTACTAAAGTTAACAGCACAAACTTTTATAAGTAAGCTCACTTAGTAATAAATTCTGTAACAGTACATACACTTTAGTGTTGGTATCAATAGCAAAACACTCTAGACAAGTTTCAAAAATTCAGCAACATTACTAGTTCAAACAAAGTATTCTCAGAAATAATCAACCATACAGATGCACAAAAGGTTATTCAATGAAGGAGTGTGGGTTCTACAATGTGCACAGTCATATAAACACATGCTTACAGATAACTTATTATATTTTATTTGTGTTCCAGTGTGACACTGGCGACTATTTACTAATAAATTATCAGCTGTTATAAATCTATTTCAGGTTTTAAACACCCTGTTTCCTCCTTCCAGGTTATTACAGTACAACAGCACTTCCTTACCAAGCATTCGGAGTTGGGGACGGAACATGGTCCACCAACGGAACAGATCCCATGACGTTCCTCGGGGGTTACAATCCTCACGATTCTTATGGAATGGATGGTAGCTAGTATTTAAGACTGTGATCACGCTTTGAATGTTACAAAACCTAATCTTTTTTTAATGTACACTTACGCGGACATTACTTTTTTATTCCAGGTGTGTTTGGACCATCGACCACGCCATTCTCGACAGCCGCCTTTGGTCAGCCGGCGTCAACGTTTAACTATTTCCACGGTAACGGTGATTATTCTACTTGGGGACAATTAGGTCGCGCGAAGCAATATGACGACTACTACAGAACTGACGGACTGTACGTGCCTGACGGCATCAAGGCCGTCGACGCGGGAGTACAAGCGCTCTCGCTCGGCGAGCACAAGATGGACAAGGATCGCATGCCAGATCTCAAGGAGACCTCTAGTGGATCGCAGCCCAAAAAGATGACATGGGCCTCCATAGCGAGCCAACCGGCCAAGCCGGCGCCCTCCATGCAGAGCGGCGGGCTCAAGAAGAAGGGCCCGGGCATGCCGCCGCCGCCCATCGTGCCCGGAAAACACAATATGGACATCGGCACATGGGACGCCGGCAAGAGCGCGCCGCCGCCCGCGCCTCAGCCTCCGCCGCAGTTGCCGCCCGCGCCCGCGCCTCTCCCGCCGCCCGCGCCGCTGCCACAGCACCCGCAGCATCCCCCGCAGCAGCAGCGACCGCCACCGCCGCCGCAACCGCAGCAGCAAAGCCGCCCGGCGATGCCACTGGCCGGCCCGCCGCCCGCCTGGGCGCAGCATCCGCCGCGCGGCCCGCCGCCCCCGCAGCACCCGCCGCCCGCCCCGCGCCCGCAGCCGGCGCCAGCGCCGCCCCCCGCGCCCGCGCCCGCGCTAGCCCCCACCGTGCCCCACCCGGTACTGGACGAACTGCGAGTCAAAAACGACTACAACCCGAAAGAGTTCGACCTGTCGGCGCCGAACGCGCGCTTTTTTGTGATAAAGTCTTATTCTGAGGACGACATTCACCGCAGCATCAAGTACGAGATCTGGTGCAGCACGGAGCACGGCAACAAGCGGCTGGACTCGGCGTTCCGCGAGCGCGAGCGCGAGGGCGGCGTGCTCTACCTCTTCTTCTCGGTGAACGGCTCGGGACACTTCTGCGGCATGGCGCGCATGACCAGTGCGGTCGACTATAACTCCAACTCCAGCGTGTGGTCTCAGGACAAGTGGAAGGGACAGTTCCGTGTGCGGTGGGTTTATGTGAAGGACGTTCCTAATGTGCAACTGCGTCATATCAGATTAGAGAATAACGAGAACAAGCCGGTGACGAACTCGCGCGACACGCAGGAGGTGCCGCACGCCAAGGGTCTGCAGGTGCTGCGCATAATGCACAGCTACTGCCACTCCACCTCCATCTTCGACGACTTCATACACTACGAGCGGCGCCAGGAGGAGGAGGACTCGCGCAAGCTGCCGCCGCCTGAGGAGCGCGAGCACGAGGGAGGCGGAGGCGGAGGCCGTCCGTACGGGCGCAACTACCGTGACTTCCGCGACGGCCCGCGGGACCATCGCGACAATCGCGACAGCCGTGACAGTCGCGAGCCCCGGGACCACCACCAACGCGACCACCCGCGCGACAACCGCGGTGACCACCAGCGCGATAGCCGCGACCACCGTAACGACCACCCTCGCGATCATCGTAACGACCACTCCCGTGACCATCGTAACGACCACCCCCGCGATATCCGCGACAGTCGCGATAACCGCGACAGTCGAGATGACCGCGACGGGCGCGACAACCGTGATCACGGCTACCGCGACCGTGACAACTACAGACCTCATCATAATAATAAGGTAAGAATTCTAATTGTGAGCTACCCACTCGGAAGCGAGATACCCAGGTTCGATTCCCAGTGTGGGCATGTAAAAAAGACTGATTTCTAAGTTAGGTACATTTGTGAAGTTATAGTAGCAATACCACTCGTTAACGGCGAAGGAAACGTAAGGAAACCTGAGTGACTGACGTCTTCAATACCTCAGCACTTGAAATTGCCAATTCGCGATGGGCACGCGTGGTAATTAAGCCTATACTATCTTTCTGAGAGTAGGCCCGTGTACTGCAGTGGGACATTAACACGCTACATAAAAAATAAAGAACCAAGACAGAATCATATTTCTTGACAGAATGTTAACCTGTGTTCATTGTAATTAACATACTTTTTCCCGCGCAGGACCGCGACGGGTCGCGCGGCCGCGGGCGCCCGCGCAACTAATCATTCGGACACTTGAGGGCTGGCTTCTCCCCATAGATGACTAGTGCTTGAGAATAATTGGTGCCACATTGCACATCGCATATGTACGCGTACGTACCTACATAAACCGGACCCAGGGGTATCACAGCAAAGTGGTCGCCTGACGGCCATAACATTTCGTATGTATCATAGAGTATCAATTATTTAAAAAAAGTGCTTCACTAACAAAAAAAAAACTTTCAACAAATTATAATGTGCTAACAAAATATTTTGAACTGGAAGAACGTTTTAATAAACAAACGCCAAGTGAACAGAACATTAACAAAGTACCAACGAGCGTTGTATGTCGGGACGCCTCGTTCGACGCAGTGTGGAGTTGTGGACGTTTATTTCAAATTCGTGGACTGAATCAATGTAATTTTTATAACTAGGGAATTCTGTGGTGTGAGGAGTTGATCCTTTCAGCCAGGGACTGGTGTTGTTAATTAAAATAATATGAAAATGTCAAGAAGCGACGGGCAGCGCCGCCCGCGCAGTGGCGTACAGCAAAGTGTCAACGATTGATAAGAAATCAAACAAATAAGCCTGTCATGATGAACTATTGTAACTTTTGTATTGCATTGAATTTGTAATCGTTAGTAAGGTGTGGAGATTTTATATACATTTTTTTAATGTCAGTTTGAATAGAAGAGCAGTTTTAACAGTTGGTTCTCTCGTGGCATTGAGTTGTTTTACTCCATTGGCAACATCTTGACTTATTCACTTGTTACTTCAAATTCTATACCCGAATAGGGAAGTTGAATGGAGTAGGACCCCCTATTCATTATGTGACCCCTTTATTATGCTGGCATAAAAAGTTCTTTCTAAAATGGGGAATACCTGTGATCATTTAGTTAGAGTTGTAATTTAAAACCATTTTTGTGAATCTTTCTATTTTTGTTCATTGAATTAATTCCCATTCTTCAGACATTCTTCTGTGTAGGACAATGAATTACTGAATGCTGCGACATTACTAAAGCGTGTGCGCTGGTCGTGGTGCGCTAGTTTAATGTGAATACTTAAACATTCGACGTGGTGGAGTGGTGGTATGGCCTATTCCTTCCTTAGGGAAGAGACCCGTGCCCCTCGTTTGGGGCATATAATGGTTGAAAATAAAAAAAAAAACCGGGGACAAAAATTGGTGTTACACATAATATTCTAATTAGGTTGTTTCAGTAATTTCCCATTCTAGAAATAAACTGTAAATGCCTCTATGAACTATCTGCCGTTGACTTATGATTTTATGATTGTAGTTATAGATAGATACGAAAATGTTTCTTGTTGAATTTTTTTTGACACCTGTATATATTTTAATAAAAGTTATAAAATATTTTCTACTCTTAAGCGCAACTTCAGTGTGACGAGAGAAATTGTAGATCCACAAAACTAATTTCACAGTGTTGTAGATTTACTGGCCCACCTTCTTAATTTACCGTGGTTGCTATTTTTTTTAATTAACTTTTAATTTTAATTCCATCAATGATTTCTGGTACATAGTAACAGGTTTCGTCATTAAGATTTCTTCTTTTATTTCAACATTATCTTGTAGTTAGTAATATGCTGATGCATTATAAAGATTTATTTTTTAAAATAGGTTTTTGACCTTTATTAAATCAAGAAACCCATGTTCTTCTTCGCATGAAGTGTTGATTTTAAATTATGTCTTAAAGTTCTCTTTGAAACTGATAATAAATTGAAATCTGTATGAATTTGCCAAAGTTTTTATTTCCTTAAGGTATTTAAAACTTTTACAGTCTTTTATATACTAGGTACTAATAATATAAATGTGAAAATTGTAAAGATTTTTGGATGTTTGTTACTCAATTACACGATAACGGCTGAACGGATTTACATTAAACTTGGCCTACCGATAGACAAAGATGTGAATTGAGAAAGGATACTCGATATCTCGTTAATTGCGTTTCGGTGGGATAAATTCTAATGCGAACGAAGCCGCGGGTAGAAGTTAGTAAGTAATATACCTATACCTAAGCTAAACACAACGGTATCACTTGTCTCATAGTTCGAAATTAGGATATCCTAATTACTAACTAGGAGAATTATAGTAGCCAGGCAAGGACATCAAGAACGTGGTAATTTGTACATCCAGCTGAAGCCGTTTCTACAAATTACTTAATTCTTAATAATACGGCGGCCTCATGTGAGAATCGAACATACGACTTACATTTTGGCAGTCAAGCGTGTATACCGACCAACGAGGAAGTCTATTTAAAATCTACAGCCTTCTCACTCGAAACAGACCCCAATATTTTTTTATCTGCACACATCAGACGCCGAACAAAGGTGGTAGATATCGGCAAACGGATTGAGACTGAAGTGGAAGTGGGCAGGACACATGGCCAGGCGGAATGATGGCAGATGGACGAAGGCAGTGGGAGGGGGACCGGTCTGTGGGCACGCTAGCAGCCAGATGGTCAGATGACCTATGTAAAGTAGCCGGCAAACAGTGGATGAGACTAGCGCGAGACCGTTCTGGTTGGCGTGGAAATGAAGAGGCCTATACCCAGCAGTACGGTTTGTCGGGCTGATGATGACACAAACCAAAGTAAGTGGATCAACTTTGAAACTAAAATCGCAAAAACTGATATGTAACTGTGCTACTAAGGTTGTAAGCAGTTGAAACATGAAGAATAAAATTCATAATCGACGACATAGTATGCTCAGCATTGGTAGTGCGATTCAGAGTCACGTCACGCGTTAATATCACAATGCCAGTAGGTAGGTATACTGGAAACTCGCGACTTTTGACTTGAAGCTCGACTCGCGTCGTCGTACTAGGTCGTAGAGGGAGTAAAACTATCTATCTACGTACTAGGTTACCCAGGCTGGAGCACTATTTTGTGAGCACACAATGTTGTCGATTGGGATTCTTGGGACAACACTATTTGACAGGTGTTCAAAGTGACAGTCGGTTGATTAAGTTCTCAGAACATTGAGTTGATCTTCGAACGCTTCCGGCGACTCGCTGCTTCACACAGCGATCAGTGCTGCCAGATTGGGCGATTTGTCGCTATTTCAGCTTGGTTGACTTTTCAGTAACAGCTTTATGCGTTACAGCACTTAAGCAGAATTGATTTTTTTCAATGGTGATAGCACACGAAACTATCTACAGAGAGCACCATTGAGAGGTGCTCTGACAATGTTTGTTTGGTTTTTAAGTGTCGTGTTTTTTTAATTTTTTCATGAAAATTCAATATTTAAACTGACTGACTAAGGCTGACTCTACATTTTTGAAAGTTTTGCCAGTTGGCACCACCATTGAAGGCTAGTTTAATCGGCATGCTACTAAGCTAGCTACAGCTAAAATATTAAAACTATTTGTTTTCTATTTGTTTGGATGATTGGTCGCATTGATTGTGAAGTTATCATATTATCAATAGGTACCACTATCAATAGTAGCAATTCCACTTGCTAACGGACATAGAAAACATCGTAAGGAAACTTGAGTGTCTGAGGTGTTCAAATACCTCAGCGGTTGAAATTACCAATCCGCGGTGGGCACGCGTGGCAATTAAGCCCATACTCTCTCTCTGTGGGAGAAGGCTCTGTGCCCTGCATTGGGACGTTTATAGGCTACATAAAAAATATTGAGCTGTTTCTATGTTCATCAGCTCTAATAATATTTCAAGTTATTCTTGATCATCCAAATCTTGACCAGAAATACATAGTACTAATGTGTTTTACTTTGTTTCACACAAATTACAAAACATTTACATATGACAAAAGAATACGGAGGACTAGTAATAGCAGTCGTTAAGTCATATCAGAGGCCTTATGGGCGGCTTGATAATTTCTTGCAGTAAGGTCCGCCACTGTCTTACAATCCTCACGGACTCTTCCCATGGTAGAGTATGGCCTAACATTCCTGTGATGCAGGAAGAGACCCGTTCCCCAGCAGTGGGGACATATAAGGCTTGATATCGTCGTATAAGGAGGACTTGTGTGTGGTTAATAATAGCACAATAATAAATAGATTTCAGACACCTTAAAGACTAAGCGTTATTTTCAGAACACTTGGTAACCCCCTAGTGATTAGCTATACTTCATTTAAAAAAAATGTGATAGTGAGTAAATTCTTATGTAATATCCTGTTAGCTGTTCGGAGTGCAATAAAGTATAATAGTAATAAGGAGATATTTTTTATACATTTTAATTTAACAATTTTGATTACAAATAAAGGAAGGTAATTTTGATCCACCAAGACCTGGCAACACTGGCGGCGATTCTTCTTCATTCTTTCCTACTCGAGTATTCCAATAACAACAAAAGCTTCCCGTAGCCGCACGCATTCGACTCGCTGACCGTGCACAGAAATAATGCCGTCGCTCTTTCATTACAATCGGACTAAACGAGCAAAATGACGATAACAGTGTTGTGGAACCGGGTCGAGTTTACTCTGCGATTTGTGGACTCGTAAGATTGCTGAGGCAGTTTGTGACAGTGGCCTGAAGTGAAAGAATATTTTGCAACAAAAATGAGACATGCATTCGACCGAAATGCAAAAAAGTGTATCAGTGCAAGTAGATAGTGATTTCGCTTTATTGTTGCCCAGTGGTGCTTATGAAATAAAGAAGATGGAGCCAAGATCCAAATTGCGGAAGGCGATACTGTTTTGCTTGCTACTTTCACTGTTCGGCATGGTGGCTTTTGGCTATTTCTGCCCTGACCAGGTAAGCAACTTGCCTGCTCTACGGAATGATTATGTATTAATTTTTTTAATTCATTTAGAATTAAATATAGTCACTACCACTGAGCCAGATTTAAGATTTGACGACTGAAAATAGTTTTGTAAGATGGTTACTAACAAGCCTGCACTATTTCCTCAAGTATTGTCAGGTTGGCGTTATAAATAGTTTTCTGAATGAGAAAGTGTATAATTTAAGGGTTAATGGTGAAAACGGGCATAAGACTTGTGTAATAAAAATTTTTAGAACCTAAGTTATTTCACCTCAGATAGGTATTATTCATTTACATCCTGGTTATGAATAATGTTTATATTCAAATTGATGGTATTAGAGTGACTAGTACCTAATTAAGTTTGTAAGGGCAAATTACAATTAGACTCATAGTGTTGCTTTTATCAATATTTTAAGTTTAATCTTTTTAGTAGACCTGAAACATCCTTCAAAAGCAAAACAAAAAAGGACAGTTTACAAAAAAAACATTACTTATTGGTTTCTTTTGGTTTCTAATATAAAAAATACAATAACTATACACCTATTTAAGTACTCACTGGAAATAAAAGCAGGTTACTAAATATTTTATTTTGCCTTTCTATAACAATTAAACTGAAAGTCTTTAATTTGTAACATGTTGTGAAAGAGGTTATTAAAAGATAATTAAATGCTAAAATCTGCAAGCCTCCTTCAAATATTGAAATATATAAAAATATTCTTACAGAACTGATTAAGTTCTTAAATACCAATATTAAGCGAATTATATTAAGCTGTGTATGCTTTTGACATGAAGACATGAAGTACGACTGGAATACCTTACAAATCAAACTGGAATCTTTATAAACTCAATCCTATAAACTGAATCACATACTAATTCAGATACACTTAAAGGCAAAACTACAAACCTAATTACATAAAATAAAACATTTGATCAACACAAACAAACAAATAAATAAACAAGTAAACATTTATTGAGTACCTATATAGTTATACTATTTTTATTTTTAATGCACTAACCCGTGCTAAGGACAAATTTAAAAAAACCTATTTAGAGGCTAAACCCGCAACCTCTGGCTATCCGTGCCAGAGGTTGCGGGTTGGAATACCGGCATGGGTGAAATTTTTATAGGTTTTTTATACCTATATATAGTACCAATTAAAGTCATAATGTTTGTGAATATCTTTCAATATTTTTTAAATTATATCTTTAAAACTAAAGATTACATACAACATGTTATTGTTATTTAATGCAGAAATAAAATAAATATATAATAAGAAATAACAGTTAAGATTACATGGTTAACTACGTGGAATTCTGTTATTGGCCATGCTATCTTAACTGTTATTTGTATTTTATTATTGATTTTGCTGTAGATTTTCTTATTGGTGAAGTTGTACTGGACAATCAGTGCACTGAGTCCATAAAACAGAATTGAATTGAATTGAACATTAGATAAATAAATAAACTTTCACACAACACAATAACTTGACCTGTTCCCAAACTAGGATACCCTACTGTGCTATATAGTATCATGCTATGGTTACCATCACACAGCATATCATAAGCATTAAAATACACCCAGACAGAGCTCATTTATAAAATGTGCTGCGCTGGTGGGAATCAAACCCACAACCTCTACAATGTTAATCAAATGTAATATTACTGTATTTTCGTTATCAACCCTTGTATGTACCCACTGCTGGGGCACCTCCACCACGGGGGCCAAGTCCGGGTTGGCGGAGGATTGTAAGACAGTGGTGGGCCTTACTGTCAGAAGTTATCAAGCCGCCCATAAGGCCTCTGACATGGCTTAACGACTGCCATTGTATGACAGCCGGCACCAACGGCTTAACGTGCCTTGCGAAGCACGGAAGCGCTCGGAAAAATGCCACTAGCGGTAGTCACGGGACGCTCACCCATCCCATACCTGACCGTGCCTGTTGTTGCTTTACTGCATTACTGTATTTTACTTATAACCATTTTATGAACCCATTTTTTCGGACATTGCATTATTATTGAAAAGGCTGGTACTTAGACATAATAATTTTATAACAAGGTATCAAATCCTTATTTACCTAGCATGTCTAGTTTTAGACGTAAAAAATGGAAAAATCGGTAAATTTTCATCCGAATCTTTCGAAAAATATGTTACTTGGGGGATTTGAAACATTACAACCAACTGATTATATCTAAAAACTTTTTAAATAAAAATGGAATGTCCAAATAAATGGGTCACCGGGTACAATAACGCGTCATACAAATCGGACTCAAAGTATGACGTCCAAACTTACTTATAATGTATGAACTATTGATATGTAATAACAATGCATAAAATGTTTATTTATATTTGAGTTATCGCATAAGAGAATGTTTTTATTCTAAAATCTTCATAAGAAAATATTTAGAACACAATGAAAAAACTAAATCTAATGAGTTTTTTTTATTAGAGCAACTTTATGTTTCGCTGTTTTTGTGAATAGAAAACCCCGAAAAAATTCAGGATTTGCGTTGTTCCATTAATCCATAGTAAATTGCATTAATATATTATTCCTTAACAACGCAGACATTTGGTTTATTATGGCTGAAAATAAAAAAAAACAAACAAGCACGATTCGGACTCGCTCACCGAGTGTTATGTACATAGTTATTTAAACGGGTCTAATCGCGATTATTTATTAGGTAAAACGTAATTACCTTAATTCCCGACGTTTCGGCAGCGTTACACTTGCCGTGGTCTCGGGTTGAGTCTATCCGAGACCACGGCAACTGTAACGAGGAATATGGTAATTACGTTTTACCGAATAAACAATCGCGATTAGACCCGTAACATATAAAAATATTATTAACATATAACTATGTATGAGTATCGCGAATCATTCAGAGGTTCTGTACAAATTTGTCGGTACTTACATATTATAAATGGGTCAGGAATGTACTCTCGCAGTTTTTTATCGAACTTTACCTGAACTTCAAAGACAAATTTTTTAGACAAATTAGTTTCAGATACTCTCTGTACTTACATATTGTAAAAGATATTAATTGCCAAATTTCGTAGTTCTAAGGTAATGGAAAGTATCCTATAAATTTTGATACCCTTGACTGTCGAAATATACGGTTTTTGCGGCATAACTTAAAAGTTATGGGATACAGGCGTGCCGGTTATGTTATGTTATTTTACTTAAAAGTCTGATTATTTATAGCTTCGAAAGACTGTAGACCTAAGTATAAGGTTTTAATTTTACCTCGACACCTGTACGGGGTTCCAAGATAAAGGGTGACAGACGAACAGACGGACTGAATATTCTTCGGTACGTTTATTTTTGTAAGTAGAAATTGCTAATTTTCAGATTTTCTGCTTTATTTGTGCTTGTTATATTTTTAAGTCACTTGTTTGTTAGTTAATCACTCACAAAAACCTATTAATAGTACGAGGGGGGATCAAAAAGTAGTGACAATGAGATAGAATATAACGACTATTAATAACTTAATAATTTATTTTTCTACATATTCTCAGAGTCTCTCTACACATCGAGTCTAGAGCTTTTCCAAGGCTTCAATCCCTTTAAAAAAAAGTTTTGTCTTGGTCCTGCAAAAAGCTCTCCACGGTATCCATCACCTCGTTATCGTCTTTGTACCTGTTTCCACTTAAGTATTATTTTAATTTGGGGAACAGATAAAAATCGCTAGGCGCCAGATCTGGTGAATAAGGGGGAGTGGTCAACCTATTCGAAGCCAGCTTGCTGAATGGCACCATCGCAAATGCCTACCTGTGCGCTGGAGCGTTGTCGTGATGAAACAGCTCGTCCCTTCGAAGTTTTCTCCTTTTCTCTTTGATGACATTTCTCAACTTGGGAATTAAAGCTGCATAATATTGGACTGTATTAGTGGTTCCACGCTCCAGGTAATCAATCAAAATATCCCTTCAGAGTCCCAAAATATTGAGGCCATAACCCTGTTAGCCGATGCCACGGCACGAAACTTCTTCGGGGTCGGTGATGATGGCTGTTTCCATTGCGAAGATTGCTGTTTTGTCTCTGGATCAAAATGATGGACCCATGTTTCGTCCATTGTTACAAAACAAGACAAAAAGTTTTCAGAATCATCTGCATCTGAAACTTGTTCAACAATATCTTCGTAATGTCAAGTCGATTTGGTTTCTGACTGTCGGTTAACATTGTCGGCACTCATCTTGCTGAGACTCATATTCAAAGATTGTTTCAATATGGATTGAATACTTTTATATGAAATGCCCGTTTCTTAAATTAAGTATCGGATGGTAACTCTTCTATCGCTCAGAACAATTTTTTCGCCTTTGCAACATTTTCTTGGGTGACTGACGTCGATAAACGGCCGCAACGTTCTCCCTACTCGAAATTGAGAAGCCCACCTTGCGACAGTGGAATACGGCGGAGCAGACTCTCCTAATGTTGCCTCCAAATTGCACTGAATCTCTTGCGTCGTTATTTTTTTAAACAGAGCTATTTAATAACGGCTCGCACTTCGTTTTTCTCAATTTTCAAGAACACTTCCGACACAAAGCAAACAAAAGATTACATTAAAAAAAAACAAGAGAGAATCCAAGATTTTTTCTTTATTAATATTACAAATATGTATCTGAGCTATGCCTGCCAGTATTTATTTTTTTTCATATCAAGGAGTATGCCGTCCTCACTACTTTTTGATCCCCCCTCGTATATATCCCATAGAATAGGAAGAAAGTGGTTAATTGTAATGAGAAAAATCTGAAAATACTATTGATTAATGCTATGCTGGCTTTCCATTTATCTCTGTCATGGCTAGGGATAGTAGCTCCAGCCAATGCATGGCATTAGTTTTCTCTTAAGAGAGAGAGGGAGAGCATAGGCTTAACTACCATACGTGCCCACCGCGTTCCGGAAATTATAAGGTCTATTAATTAATGTTATGTTCTCGGTGGTGGGTCTCATCTTCTAAGCTATTGGTTTCTTTGGCTGTTTACTTGACAAGTCAACAGCAGACAAGTCATCCTAACATTTGGTTTTCCAAAGTCAGGTTCGTTTTGAAACGAAATTCCTTACTTCATTCACCACTGAAAAATTAAATGAAAATGTTCTCTAAAACAAAATTGTTGCCAAAACAAAGACCTTTTAAGTGTGAAACACCTGTGCCTGGAGATCACGCTCCTCCACAGCTATACAGATATATAGAGGTATATATTCGGTCTTAGAAACTTTAGACGCAATAAGTGACTGCAGTAATAATGAATGAAAGTCTGTTACGTTCTCAGAGCTTACCGCACCTGTCGACAGGCACAATAAAACGAGCTGACTATTAGGTGCCGTCCGCTATTGACAAAGGGGCACGCGACCACCACACACAATAAAGCATTCTCTACCAGCCAACCTTGCTAAATAGGAAATAAAAGATAATGAATTCGGTTGGACGTTTCTCCGGCTGAAAATGTACTTTTTTCAGGGTTCCTTTTATGGTGGTAACTATGATACCTCTCCTTGGTAAAGGGTTCTATTAGCGTTCTATCAAAGCGGGAAAAAAATAATTCAACGTTTATTAATAATTTTCCGACATGAAATTTTGTGGTAGTGCTGGTACGAGAGCTGAGATTGAATGACATGTCTCGATTGAATTTTCATTCTACCTTTAAAAGAAAGGTTCTTTTTCATTATGGTGAAGATTGCAGAATGCAGAATGAAAGAATTTTATTTGACTTTAGACGTTCCACGCTGGATGAAAGTTGCGGAATTCATTCCGCATCGTACACCCAGCGTGACATGAATGAACGGTAACTGAAGTCTTGTTTCGCCTTAATTTGGTTCGCTAATTAAATTAATTCGTAATTTTCCTCAATTTAACGTTAGATTAGACGTTTCACGTCCAGTGAAAGACACCGAATGAAACACAGAAACGAACGAAAAATCGAAGTTCAGTTTCGCCTTTATAAATGCTCTGACTAAATACTGGTTAATTAACAGTATTGTCAGTGCAGCTTATTTTTCCGCGAAACGCCGCGTTGACTCTGCTCTTCACGTGGAGTTGACTAATTAAAAAGGGTGGTTTCCATAAGGGGGTCTGTTCATCTGTTTTTGCTGCCACAAACGCGCTGGGTTCGCTAGGCAGCGGCAGGCGACTCGGCTCAAGGCAACAAAAAACCCGCATAGAGCCTGCTTTACAACCTCGTCTGTACTACACGAGCTCAAATATTTAGACGAGTCTTTGCTAGCTGCGAATACTTCCAGCTCAATCGATGGTTTGCTGTGTTATTGCTTCGGCTACGCGGCGGATTGTATTATTTTCGTGTCGAATCGGTGCGCTTATTGAAGTTTTTAGTTTATATGTCCCGGCATAAAAGTCCTTCTATTTCACGCCTTTTATTGCGCAATTTGTCTGAAAAACTCAATAAACTTTTTTAAATGCCACATGGTCTAAAGATGGGACTGTTCTCCAACCGAGAATTTTAAGAATCTAAGAACATTCTCGCTAAGCGAGATTTTGGGAATATTCTCGGTGCAGCTATTGTAGATAATCATCTTCAATGTCGCTCTGAGAGGTTCTCAGCTTCTATTGTAGGTATTCTATTCATGGAGATTTCGTTTAAGAACTTAGTTTCATTGCCACTGTCTACATCCGAAGATTTGGAAGTCCACCTGACCAGCTCATCAACAACTGGGTCTAAGGCACCAATCAAACTACAACTCTACGATAAGCGACTCAATAAACCTGGATCGTTTTTCCCATGTACCTACTCTCTTTGCGAATTATCAAGTGCCACCTCGAGCTACCTTAGTGCTGCGAAGTTTATCGCTACGCTGTTCCCGCGGGAATTCACATTCCCTCGATGTTTGTGGAAGTCGAATTGAAAGTAACGCTTTGATGTTTACTCACGAGCTGCTTTACTAGCGTATTTTGGTTTTTCGAACGGAGTGGAGGAGCACTGGCATTTCTTGCTTTTTTTCATATCTCTATTAAAGGGATGGCTGGCTCAGCACGATCTTTATGTCGTTTTGAAACAGAGCGGTATCGATAGTACGAATTGCTTTACGCAGCGAATACTGAGGTAGAATCGCATTTACTTGAGGTTTTCTCACTAGTCGAGGTTGGCCGAAACAGTAAATTGCGACCCATTCAATTAATTCAACCATGTTTCAAAATTTCTTCTGTGAGCCACAAATTTCGTCCATCAACACGCCTCTTTCCCTCAATCTTGCTTATCATAATAACTGTCGTATGAAAGCACATGGCCCTGGCATCTAATGTTCTTCTTTTCAGGCTTCCGTAGTTTAAAAGGAAAAAAGAATCTGTTTTATTGTTCAGAATCTTCTTAGGCTGGCTGGAAGAAATTTCTTTTGAAATAAGTCCGCCTTTGTACATCAACACTTACGGATATTTAAGTTTATTTTGTATCTAACTATTGTGCAATAAAGCGTAGCAAACAAACAAATCTTTATAGGATCACCTTATTGTCCGTCTGTCAAGACCACAGAACATAGTGGTCAAGACCCTTTCATAGCATTAGCTTACGAGTACCTTTGTCATCTTTTAAGTAAATTCCATGAAAAGTTATAAACGTTTTTTGATATATTCAGGGGACTCTAAGCCTTCGTCAATTGGTACAGTGTGAAACTGGCCATTGATTGGCACGCCGCGGGACAGGCACATTCGGGACTCTACATCGATGCATGGAGCTATGTACTACTTCATGTTAAGCCAGCTGGGCGCATGTAATCTGAGCGTATTCCTTTATTAATTTGCGTATTATTGCGCCGCCGCCGCCCGGGCCAAGTTCTGTCTATCACCACATGAGTTTCATATTGAAATTGTTCCCCAACTTAACCGCAAGAACGCTGCTGTACGTACGTGTATAAGAATAGTATGTATGGCTGGTCGCCTTGGTTTGCTAACTTACTATGAGAATAATTAATCTGATTAATCAGTCTGTGATGGCTCCTCTATCCTTTATGCTTAAAACTTAGTTTCTCTAATCTCTACTTCGGAAATCTCTCCCCGTACAGTAACGTTAAAGTTACGCGCAACTTTTCGCGCTTAGCTTGCCTAATTCACTTCTTTCTGATTCTTTTTTAAGATATATTTTTAAAGGGATAACTAACTCTGGCCCCCGGCTTCTCCCCTTTAACTTTTTTACATCTAATTGCGGCTTGATTCTTTGCGAACTTGAAGGTTGCGACGCTCAGTGAAACTTTGCGGTCGCAACTGACGCCGATCTTTTAATTTTCTTCTTTAATTCCGCACCGCGTTTCTTTGCTGAATAAAGTAGACGGGGCGGTTGCATTAGCAAGTCGATAGCTTTCATGTGCTTCGCGATTTTATAAAGTTCTCAATTCACGCTCCAAGATCAATAGAGTGTGATAACTTGCCCGTACAAATGTTTCAACTGCCACCTACGGATTGGTGCGTGTAGGCGGCCGGCTGGGTCACTGTGAACGTTTTGCATAAACACGCTACATTTATTGCAATTCCAGTCTGTGACGCCTACAACTTCCAACAGCAAGTTGGAGCTATATCGATCGGTTTTCTTTATTCCATAAATGATTGCTTATTTACGAGCATACCTTTGAACGACAGCCTACGTTGAGAGACTTCCTCACTTTGGTCTGTCAGTGACCCTCCCGTATAGGGAAGTTCACTTAAAATTCGCCCAGAAACGAGCCACAAGAGCGAGTTTGCGTTTCTTTGCACGCTTACGTCTTGCTGCAGCCTGCGTCCCTTTATGGCGCGGGTCGAGTTGTTCTGCTGTCGACGACTTCGACTGGAGGTGCGCTTTGAATTGATAATTGGCTCGATAACACCTGGCCAGAGATGCGTACGATAGCTTAGCTCCCTTTCTAGCTATCGATCCGAATTCCGCCTGTTGTTGATTGATTGATTGATTGATTGATTAATTGATTGAAGACGTTTATTTAAGTAAAAATGCGAAAAAATACAGAAATTGGTTTCTGCCAAACTGCATAACAGTTTGTTGGCGAAGCTCTTGGTTTTACAAATTAAAGTGTTCTTATATGCTACGTACATGCAAACACTAAAAAGATATTTGAACACTCCCTACACACTACCCTGTTGTTCGCCCTACGCCTAAGGCTTGGGTTCGGTCAGTCATATATGACAGTGCCACGAATACGAAGTACTTACATACGGTATGGTTTAAACCAAACTCAACAACTACAATTGACACAACAGAAATTCTGTTACTCTTTTCTTATATATAACGTTACAGATGATTGTATGAAATTGTGGTTTATCCACGATAAATCACAATGTTGATTACCTAAATCAATCCGACCGTGAGTGGAGTGGCTTGGACCGTCCGCAATAGTAAGCAATCAGGTCACCGTGGTTTGACTGGGTGCCTACTACCTAATCAACGATGTCATTGACGCCGCATGTTCTACCCTTTGACATTCCCGCTCGTGCAAATATGTGCCACCTACATCACAAAGCAGAAAATAGCTCATATGAAAAATGCCTCCAATAAAGTTGTAGTGCAGATATCTGCCGTGCTGATGTAGAGATCTTGTTCAAGCCTGGCGCCAGATCATATTTCTTGCACCGAAGGGGTATCCGATATTGCGTGGCAGCCAACAATGTATGAAAGGATTGCAGCGAAATCAAATACCCCCACGTTAAGGCGTAACATTTCAAACACTAGATGCGTTCAAATCTCTGATATCATTGCACGAATTAAGAAATTACGAAGAAAGGGATACATTTCTCTGTTATTTAGACATCTCTAAGAAATGAAAACTTATTTCTAAGAGTTCTCTATGACGCTAAAAGTGATAGCAGTAACAAATGCATAGATACTCGTATTATCTGCGTAGGTACTTAAGTTAAATCAAAATAGTCTGCTAATGACCAGTTAGCGTTGATGGAATCGCTCCCGGGTTTGCGATAATTTGTCACAGCGACGCCGATGCGCTGATTGTGAATCCATCTATACCGGGGATAGGGACTCTGCCCACTTCATTAGTTGAACAAACAGCCGGGTTCGAGGGGCGAGCGCCCTCCAACCACCCACTTAACCTCCCCTTCAAGGAAAACGTAAGATATTAAAAATATTCCTCTCCCTTCCGCGATTACTGTTAATGTAACCGCGCCACGGATTTGTGAGAAAATTATTGCGAGTAATTTCGCCGAGCAGGAAAATGTCTTTCATTGCTTGTACCTATACTCGATGGTGATGTTATTTGCAATTTCGCATATTGAACGGATTAGTCATTCTGACGTTTTTGGGAAGCTGGTCTTTTAGGGAAATTGTTTTCACTTCTGCAACTCGGCTTATCTGTTTCTTACATTTAACGAAACAAATCGCGATTATTTATTGATTAGACCCGTTACATTTTAACTAGGTATGTCCGAAGTTCACTATCGATAAATACATAATTTTCTGCAAAAGTGATCGCCAAGTCTCTATCATGTAAAATTCTTACCGACACTTTTTATTATTATTGTTTGTTTTCCTATTATACTTTTACCGTTACACACATTTCAGCTGCAATGTGGTTTCGGTTAACTTTTGTTGTGTTACTTTATGTTTTTGTGTATGTTGATTTCTTTCTTTAAAATGTATTTTTTACGCCCTAATGTTAAAAACCTCTTCTAGTCCTAGGTTCTCGCTTATGGTTCCTAAGATCACTACAAAACGATCTGTAAAAAAGAGTATAATTTAATATTTAGGCGACGCTAGTGAAACTAAAAAGGGGCAACTAAAAGTCTAAGCTATCACTGTTAGTGCCGTTAGTGTGGTACAAATGAAAGATAAGAAATACAGAGCGCACCACTGACATTAGGTGAAGGATTGGTAAAAACTGGATTTATTAAAAAACTAGCAGGTCAATTAACAAATGCGGCGGTAGCGCAGCGCTAGAACGACGTCCTCACATTTGGGAGGTCGCGGGTTCGATTCCCGTCACGTACCGATGACTTGGTTTTCTAAGTAAGTTTAAGTGTCTGAAGCGCTAGTGGCCTAGTCAAACCGAGTGATTGGAATCAATCATTTGAGTTAAGCAACAACAGGCGCGGTCAAGTGCAGGATGGGTGACCGTCCCGTGACTACCGCTAGTGGCATTTTTTCCGAGGGCTTCCGTGCTTCGCAAGGCACGCTAAGCCGTTGGTGCCGGCTGTCATGTAGTAGCAGTCGTTAAGCCATGTCAGAGGCTTAATGGGCGGCTTGATAACTTCTGACAGTATGACCCGCCACTGCCTTACAATCCTCCGCCAACCCGCACTTGGCCACCTGTGGTGGAGTATGACCTGACCTTCCTGCGACGCAGGAAGAGACCCGTGCCCCAGCAGTGGGGACATAGAAGGGTCGATATCGTAAGTGCCGTACAACTACACAAATGTAGGTACTTACCTAAGTACAATAATGTGAAGTGGTACGGCACTTATGTTACCTCACAATATTTAACGCCAGCCTCTAATTCGAAAAGTCGTCGGTCCGAATGCCGATATACAATGTACCACCAAAATTATCTCAATAATAACAAAATAATCGTACAAATTAGCTTTTGCTAAATTCTTGTTTAAGTAAGACTGAATTAAAAACCTATATAATAAGACTGAATTAGCTGTTATCACATTAAGTAATTGTCTCGACCCGTTTGAGTTCAAAGTTATTTGTTTAACTAAGGAAACACTATCGTTACTCGTTCGCGGTCATTTGATGTTTTTGTGAAAACTTAAATCTCTTATTTATTTTCATCGTCACAGAAACGTCTAACTTCGCCTTAAATGAAATGACTTTGATGGACTGATTTCGATTATAAAGGGGTCGCATGTTGAGGCAAATGGGGTAGCGACGCGGAAGAGGGTCGCCCAAGGTCGACAGTCCTCGGGCCCGGGTTGTCTCAAAGAGGGGACCACGTGAGTCATATTATCTGACGCCGCTCATCCGAATCTTCTATTAGTCGTCAATATCGATACATATCGGAGTAATACCGCCCTTCCTTTGTTGTTCGTCGTCTCTACATTGCCTTTATTAATAGAGCCTTCCCGAAAGTTATTCGTGTCAATGGCTCCGCCGCGTATTATGTGCACAGTAGTTCAACTGCCTGATTGGGTGGTGAAACATTCACTAAAACGTGCCCAGCCCGTCTTAGACAATAGGTGTAACTATACCGTCGTCTCGTCGCCTCGCAATATCCGACGGTCCTCTCTTCATTATTCAAATGTTATTAACAGCTCTATTGATCAAAGCTTATTGTCTATTGTAGTCTCCCTCCTCGGACGTGGTTTGCCTGTTAGAGTCTAGGTGAATAAATCTCAGCTGAACGTAAAAATTCACCCCTGCGTTTAAAGTGTTATCGGATTAAAGCAAACATTTCCTATTTCAGCACCGACCGCCCACTAGCGAGTCGCAAAACACTACGAGCGGCCGCTATGTAGGCCAATACACCTCCAGTTTTATGATGTAGCGGGGTGGAATTATATCACGTACCTGCGCCGGTAATTGGATGCTGACAGTAACTAATGATGGTCTCGTTTGCAGGTGTGCGCGGTCACCCCGAGGGAGCGAGCGTCGGAGGCGGCGCTGGCGCTCAGCTACGGGGAGACTCCGGGCCGGCCCTTGCCGGATGTCATGACGCAGCCCGGCCTGTCCTACGATGAAGTCCTCCACGACGACTTTCGCTTCGACCTCGATGCGCACGACGTCATGGTCTTCCTACACATACAGAAGACGGGCGGAACCTCCTTCGGGAAACACCTCGTCATGGACTTGGACCTCAAGGTGAGTAAACAATTGATCCCGAATTAGATAGGGTTGCGGATATAAACGAAAGCGACCCGATGAGATAATAGATCTTAGTTTGTGCGACAGTGATTTATACGTATTGCGGCTGAACACTTCTTTCTCGGGCCGCGTCCCGCCCGTCAAGTGGGATCAGGCCAACTCACAGCGGATCGTCGACTTTCAACGTGGAAATCTACATGAAAAATCTTTCGGACACGTGTCACCGGCAAGTGGTTGCGCGGGAGCCTATTGCGCGCGGCTTGACGCCGAGGATTGATGGAGAAGTACTGGGCTCAAAAGAAAACGTCGCGTCATGCCGCACTACTTTGTGACTTCCACGCTCCTTTGTGATACTTCCACCGGGAATTATGACGAAATTACACACCATGGGTACACGTGCCACTCGTAAAAAGTGTTGAATTAGCCTCTTTATCGTGTGCCGTGCCGAGGTTATGAAAAGTAATGGCAGATAGGAGGATGATTCGACACAAATTGGAATATGTGTAACAGCGTTCGCGGTGCGAGACTGAAAAAGAGATTCTCTTTTATGACGATTCCGGAGGCTTTACCATTGTGAAATAAGCCCCGAGATACGAGTAAAGCCGGTATTAACTTGAAACTAGTAGTTTCTTTAATTATACTCGCTGGAATATTAGTGGCTTTAAAAGCGTATGGTTTTGTTTTAATTGTGTTCTACTGACGTTTTTGATGGAAATGCAATCTTTTCCTAGATCCTTGGCTCTAGGTTCTAAGGTGTATGATTCAAAATTGCCAGTAATCTGAAGATTAGAAATAGTATTTGAGATTTATAGGTGAATTTAACGGCCTCAGTGGCGCAGCAGTTTGGCACGCTGACTGTAAAACCGAAGGTCTCGGGTTCGATCTCGATCTCTGGCTGGGTCAAGCTAATCTGGCGCGTAATAGAATCCAATGGAGAGAGCTGGTGGCGGAATCTGCCCTTAGTCACGTCCCTCAGCCATGAGGAAACGACGAAAAAGAGAGAGAGAAGATTGTGATTTATTGTATTAAATCTATCGTCGAGTTAGCACCTATAACCACAAGTCATTTAGTTGTACCTAGTATAGGACTAACGATATCAGTGTAATATGTCTATGAATATTTATTTAATTATTTAAAAAAAAATCGGCTGATAAGAGACGGTACAGTCGACATACCTCGACCAAATCGGGGATATATTGGCATAGGGCAAGACAAAAACCTGCGTGCGTGCATGCGGCGACTAATGAATGTTGGTGAAGCGAAAGGGGTCTGTCAGGATCGTGGCAAGTAGCAAACCCTCGTGTCTGCCTACCTCTCTGGAATACGTGTGTCAGTTTTTGTAATGTAATTTCTGGGTGACACATCTTGCAAAAACTGATTATAAAAGAGGACGTGTTCTTTCACAAGTTGCACTAACTAGCACCTTCGTGTATACTATGTAATAAATTGATAGAGACTACAAATTAATTATTAATTTGTTTAGAACAAAAATAATGAATAATATTTGGTGTCCCGGAAATTTCCTGGTTTTGTTTTTCGCAAACTTTTTGTATTTAATGTATGGATACAAAAAGTTTGCAAACAACTTTTGTGGATAGAAAATATAACAGACGATTTACACTGGATTTCACTTCCCAACTTTTTTTAATATGTCAAAGTTTTGAAATATCAAAACGCGTAATTTCCCTGGAAAATAGCTGTCTATATTCGCTACTATTCTGCGTTGGCATAACATGACACAAGCGCGCTGAGGTATTTAACACTTCAGACACTAGAGTTTCCTCACGATGTTTTACTTCACATTTAGCGAGTGGTATTGTTACTATAACCTCACAAACGCACATGACTTAGAAAAAAAGTCATTAGATTCGAACCCACGACCTCCCGATTGAGTAGCCGGCGTTTTTCCGCTTCGATACCACCGATGTCTAAAGTAAATTCCTTGTATAGCTATCTTTTATCGGAATACCACGCAAACGAAGTCGCCGACACTGCAAGTGCAGAATATTCTCACGTCTATAAAATCCATCTCATCATTCGTAGTGGCTTTTAAACTTTATCCCTTCTCGGTTTTCCTCCATGCATACAGAGAAGATTTTTGAACTAAAATAGTTCCGATCGGAAAACTGTAAGCGATTGGCGTATATCTATCCCATCTATGAAATAGAGAGGCGGCCGGGAAGCTCCTTTACATAATGTTATTTCTACTTTCATTGAAATATTCCCTACAGCTCCGGGCGCGGTATTGGCGTCTTTCGAGAGGTATTTGAGTCATAAATCTTGATTACATACCAACGTTTTCGTCGGCAATGTCGGGCCTCGCCAGAAATGACCGCCGCTAGCGAAAAACTGTACCAGGAAATATGTTATTATGTGTTATGTAAGGTCGGAGGTCGCTGATAAGTGAAACAGAGTCGCCTGTCTTGAGAACCGCGGTGGTCCGACTCCAGCATCGAGTCACGTAGACACTTATAATAAAGAAGCACTCCATCATCATTTAGATAAAACTAATGTGCAAAATTTTACTCTGCAATTTATCTTTCCACAAAACACCGTGGACATTTTCGATGCTGCTTGCACTGAGGTTTGGCTAAACCTCAAGTTAAGCACATTGAAATGTTCTCAGCTAATGTATGGTACCCTCATTGGGGGTAATGCCCAATAAAGAGTGTAAATCTAATCTAATGTAATTATTATTTGGTGTTCAGTAGGTAACTCTGGTGAGCGCTGTGTCAATATGGAGCAATTTTATTGGTTTTATCGTGGAATGAATGAATAAATGAATGAATGAAAATTCTTTATTGCACTAAAAACAAATTGGCCCAGCGTGGGGATTATGGGCATTACCCCCTATGATAGCACAACGAGGCGCTCTTTAGGGGAGGGCTATGTCCAGCAGTGGACTAGTATAGCCTGACGACGACGACTAAAAAAAATTTGTACAAAGGCCAGCTTAATACTAGATAGTATTTTCTTCCAGCTATCCCACGGTGATGCGGACAGTGGAAGGGGTAGTGCCAGTAAACAATATAATATACTTGTAGAACCACAATAAGGTTCTTCTAGGTAAAATAATAATAAAATGTGTACGACTTCGAAAACACTGTGTTTACTTTAAAACTGTTGATAGAAACTGATGATGAGATACAGAATAAGCAGGATAAAAGATAATTTGCAATTAGGTAAAAGTTGTTAAATGTTAAAAGTTGTTGGCGCTTGAAATTGCCAATCCGCAGTGCCACGAAAATTGCCCCGCACGGTTATTAAGCCCAGATTATCTCTCTGAGAGAAGCCCTGTGCCCTGCAGTGGGACGGTTATAATTACATTTAAAAACAAGTTGTTAATAGCAGTGTTTTGTTAAAAGGTAAAAATAGCCAAGAAAATCCAAATGAAAAGTAGTTTTTAAATTTTTGGAATTTTAAATATTATTTCAAAATTATAGCACAATCTGAAATAAATATCAAAAATTATGTAAAATAACCTTCACCGTTACACACATAATTACAAAATAAATAGCACATCAATTTAGTTGAAAATCATCTTTTGAAGTGTCAATAGAAATAGAAATATGGCCTTGATTTTTATTTGCTTAACATAACATAAAAGCATTTGTGTGGTCCACTGTTGCACTTATGCGTCTTCATAAGTTCTTCAACGCAATTCTTCTTCAGCATTTATTTGTCCAACAGTTAGACAAACAAATTTTATTTTATCTGAGTAAACGCTTTGGAACAATAAAAAAAATCTACTTTTTACACATTTTCCGCAAATGTTATGCCAACTAACGAACCCATTAGCCGTAATGAAGCATCATCTTTTTATTTTTTGCACCCTAACTAACCACTTTAAAGTTCGTCACTCTATACGCATTTGAAATCGCACACCACGGTCCACCACGTTCGTTTGTAAAACCCTTAAAGGACTCCATGCACTAACCCTAGACCGCCACAAATCCTAAAAATCATATCTTTTTTACCCGACTGCAGTGGAGCCCAAAAGGAGGGAACTGTTTGGCTCGTACTCGTATGTATGTACGGTCGCGGTCTAAAAATGTTTATCAGTTTTCAAATTAGATTCTTTAGCACACTGTGTGCAGTAAAGTCTAAAATGCTATATCTAGGTACGTATTACTTTTTAATAGTTGTAGCATCGATTCTAACAAAAAGAGTATTCGTGACGTTTTGATGATGAAACTCTTTTCTTTATTTAAAAGTTGACATAATTGAATTTTTTACAATGACATTTATCAAAAATACTAGGATTGAAATCGTAGAGGGAGTAAATTGAAATAATAGAAATTGATTGTAAAACCATGGTAACCTCGCTTGGGTGAATCTCTATTGCTTATTCTATGCTCTATGCCTAATCTATGCTCTATGCCTAATCAAATCACATAATATCATCGACCATGTGGCATAGATTTGTGCATGCAATTACGAACCTTAAGGTGGTAAACATTTTCAGACCGCGAGTGTACATTGTATGTCTGACTCTAGGTTCTCTCATAACTCCTTGACCAACAACGGTCAGATTTTAACAAATAAGATCTCTATCGATTTGTCTTGTTTGCGCGAGTTTATGCTATATGAAATCAGTATAAGTCCAACAAACATAACAAATCACAAAAAAAAAAATGAAATAAAAAATACTAAGAACCCGACTGCTGAACATTAACTACTAAGCATGCGGGACCCAAATTCAACAATGTCAATTCTTGCGAGGTACCTAAGTTGTTCCAACCTGCTTAGTCCAACTACCCGTCTCACTTTTCCTTCAGCAACTCTCCATCGTGAGTTGCCTGGAAGAAATTACTCTAAGCAATAAGGCCGCCAGTTGTACTGTATCTTTGTAATTATGTTTTGTTTGTTTTTTTCTGGTGTACAATAAAGAATATTCTTATCTTATCTTAGTAGTTAATGCATTCGGCTATAGTAGTTATATCGTTATTTCAGTTGTTTACAGATCGTTTTTGCTAAAAGTGTCAAAACAATCTCTAATTCATGTAACAGCGATTTCTAGGACCTTTGTCGATGAACCTAAGGCAAAACACCTAGTAATAGCACAGATTAGATAAAAGTTACTAGTAATAGCGTTTTTGGCATAAATGCTATCTAGTCCAAGGTCCTTTTTCCCAAGACATCGGTCATGGATGCTACAATAAACTCGTCAACTATCATAGTAAACCATGAATTGTAGTTCTATGAAACATACCCTCTGGTGATTGGTGCACATCGTTATCAGTGGCGGACCTTACTGTCAGAAGTTATCAAGCCGCCCATAAGGCCTCTCACTCGGTTCGCTTATAGGCCACGAGCGCTTTAAATTGGTGCACATAGTTCCTGAATAATGAAATAATAGCGCTTTCCAACTCACGTAAATTGCGCGGTGCTAAGCTACGTTCAGCTCAGGTGATGCAATATGTTAAAACGTAAACCGCCAAATCGATCTATAATTGGATGCCAGCGCTCGTTCCACTTCGCTCTTACTACACGGTTATTTATACCCTTCCAGTTTAGGTCTGCCTGGTTTCCCTTTCCATGCTTGTAAACTCCAATAATACAGCAGAGAATCAAACTACGCCGATCTTTTGAGCGCTTCTGTAATCATCTTTAGGGTTGTGCAGCGGTGCGGGCCCTAGAGTCTAATACGTAGTTTTTCTATAGAACGGTATAAGCACGGCAATGATTGTTATTTGCCTCAATTTGGTAGTATACAAAGCAATAGCAGCAATATTGACTTATTATTATTTGACCTGGTATCAAACTACTGTACTATGAAAAACCCTATGCTATGGAAACCAGGCGAGGACGTCAAAAACACGAAAATACACCCAGACTGAGACTACATGTACAAATGTACAGCGGTCTCCATTGGGAATCGAACCCACGACCTCTGTCTTGCTACCCAAGCGCCTTAACGGCTAGACCAACGACGCAGTTAAATTTTGTTTATTTTATTTTATTTATTCACATTACCAGTGTTCTCATTTCCACGGCTTGTCTACTTACGAACGGTTCAATAAATCCGCGAGGGTCGTAGCCGATATGCGAAAGTATGTGGATCTCGGAACAAGGCCGGGCGCTCTGGGCGGCACTGTAAATATTTCAACGGGCCGCTAGTTTCGGCCGCCGCCGCAGCCTTCGCTGATTGGGATGTGGCGTGTGAATGTTTAAACTTTTAGCTCCGCACGGATATAGAATAGAATAGAATTTATTTGTTCCAAAAAAAAATCATACAAGTTGTTTCTTAAATTAGAATTATGCTAGGTACATTTTTCAAAAAGCAAATAGTAGCATCTGTTGCTAAACTAGGCGTGAACCTGTACTTCAGCAAACAGCGCCCCCATCCGGAAAAAAATATACAGATAGATCTAGCTACAAAAAAGTTTAGACCAAATCAAAACAGTTTCATTTGTTTGTATATTAAAAATGATGAAATTAGTACAGAAATATACAGTGCAATATTTTATGTTCCAGCTATTACTTAAATCTTATAAATCTATTACAGAGAACAAGTGTGTATAGTGTAAGATCCTCTCGATGTGTAAATGTGTGAGTGAGTGTGTGTATGTGAGAGAGGGTGTGTAGTAGATGCAATAAATGTAGGAAACTTTATATTTATATAAGTAATATATATATATTTTGTTATTCCTTTACTTTAAGCAGAACTTCAGTCTCTTCATAGTTAAGTCCCTTGAGAAAGGCAGTTATTACTTTTTTGCTTTCTGTTGAAGTCATTGTGTTAATATTTAACTTTTTGTCCAGTGACTTATATATGAAGGGACCCAAAAATGGAAAATATTTGTTAATAATTTTTTTATGAAAGGTTGCGCCTCGATCCATAATGTATTTTCTTCGTTTTTGTGTTTCATTGCTAATAAATTTAATCTTACTATGTTGTTTAATAACTGTATTTAATATATATAGTTGGCGAACTGTTAAAACATCACAGAACTGATATAACAGGGTCGTCGGATAATAAAAGCTTTTAAAAGTGCAAACTTTAAGGACTGCTCGTTGAGCAATTTCTATAGTCTTTAGATACGTTTTAGCTATTCCACCCCACGAAGATATACAATAAGTTAGTAGTGATTGACAGATAGAAAAATAAATTTGTTTTAGCAGATAGGGTTCAACTACGTGTCTTAAGTTTTTGAAAAGGTATAGAAGTTTACGGATTCTATTAAATAATTGCTTTATATGATCTTTGAAACTTAGGTTGTTATCTACTATAACACCTAGGTACCTTATGTTTTGTACGCATTCCAGGGGTTGGCATTTACACAGGTAAGAACTTTTAGGCATACCACAATTATGGGAAATAATTTTAAGATTATCTTTGACCAGTGCTTGTCTAATGGAAAAAATAAATACTTAGTTTTTTCATCATTAAGTGTTAAAACATTATTCCGAAGCCAGACTTTGATTTTATCGAAGCTATTCTGTGCCATTTCGAAAACTTCGTCCTGAGTTTTGGCAGCAAATAGGAGGACAGTATCATCTGCATAAGATATAATTTGCCCCTCAAATGAGGGTAAGCAAAGCACGTCATTTAGGGAGACTAAAAAAAGGGTTGGTCCCAGGATGCTTCCTGTGGAACACCATAAAAAACTGGGAGCTCTGTGCTCCTGTAGTCGCCAATCTGGACACTTTGATACCGATCTGAGAGGTAACTTGCAAGAAGGGCGTGTTGCGTACCTCTGATTCCGAGCTTTTCAAGTTTTCTGAGAAGGATAGGGACAGGGACCGTATCAAATGCCTTGGCCAAGTCAAGAAAAAATCCTATGCATTTCCTACCGCCATCAAGATTAATAGAAATATAATCAGTAAGAGTTTGAACTGCATCGTCTGTGGATTTGCCTTGTCGAAAGCCATACTGATTATTCGAGAGAAGGTTATTTGTCTCTAAGTAATTTATTAACCTAGAGTTAATAATTTTTTCCAATATTTTTGATATGGCAGGCAGGATGGCTATTGGTCTGTAATTATTGATACGTTCCCTGTCCCCTCCTTTGTAAATTGGACGAACACAAGAACGCTTCAGCACTGTGGGAAAAATGCCTGTATCCAAACACATATTAAAAATGTAAGTCAGGGGCTTAACAAAATAGTTTTTAAATTTCTTCAACGTATTGTTTGAGATATTATCCCAACCTACAGAGCATTCGTTTTTAAGATTTAGTATTAATCTCTCCACTTCTTCTTCATCGGTATTTAAAAGAACAAACGAGCTGATTACTTCTTTGTTGTTTTGATATCCGGCTGACAAGTTATCGTTCATTGAAATTGCGGCTGCCTGCTTTGCCAAATTCTCTCCAACATTAACAAAGTATCTATTGACTTCATCTACTGAGACTTGAGGATTATTTGAAATTGTAAGAAGTTCTTTGGGGTGGGTTTTGTCTTTTGATGAGTAAGTTATTTCCTTGATGGCCTTCCACAGTTTTTTATTATTTTTTCCTGCATTATCAATTTGTTGTTTTTCATACGATCTCTTGAGTTTTTTTGTAAGCTTACCGCAGTAATTTCTATATCTTGTGTACGTAATCTTGAGAGTTATGTTATCTGGATCTGCCTTACATTTACTGTGTAACCCTCAGAACACAAAAATAAGGAGAAGTGCCTTGTGGGCGTGGCACTGTCGCCCAACGTTAGCCCATTTGGGCTAACCTCTGCGAAACTTTAAAATATGGCCGTCAATCGCTTCGCGCCAGCCGTCGTAGTAACATCTGAGAAAAATGCCTAATTGCGCAGTGATTACCTGCAGAAATCGCTGTGATACATGCTATTCAAATACAGGGGAGTGTCTTTTCACCGGTAAACCTATTTTACTCAGTATATTCGTCTTATAAACTACGAAAAATCATAATTATAATAATTACATGTGCAATGTGCATCCCATTACTAAGAACATAAATGGGAAGTATTTATTACATTGTAGTTACTCCACTGCTGTTTCTATATAGCATTTTCGTGGAGGTTTGCTAACTAGGAAAAGCCAGCCCGCAGTGAACTGTCACGCAAAACTGATCATTGTTCAATGCGATGTTTCGAGGTACGGCCGCATGTATTTGCCGCGAAATGTCAAATTCACCAGAAGGTCAGCTGGAGACATAGTGATGGGGTAGTTCCTTTCTTTTCAGACTGATTAAGTATCGATATTATTGAGGCATTTATAATCGTTCGTCCAGACTTCCAAAATTACTAGAACCAATTATTGTAAGACTAGGTATCTAGTCTTATCGTCGACTATTGCCCGCGACTCCATCTGCGTAGACTTCAGCTTGCGTTGCTAAGGAAGCTTTTATTTTAGTAGAAGGATTTTGCCTTATTAAAAACAGGCCTAGCTTCGATCATGTATCTCAAAGAGTTTCTAATAAAGATAAAAAAAAATACGAAAGAAAAATGGATCAAAATACAGAGGGTATAACTGATTTCCTCTCAAATATAGTACCATTTGCTCCATCTATTTTACAGAGAAGTGTTTCCAGATGCTAAAGTGGGGGAAAAATATTTCCGTGGGCAGTTCCTACTTTAAAAATACCAGTAATAACGAGTTCTATAAAGGTTGAGGTACCAGTATATTTAAAATCACGATAAAATTTTACATGGTTTAGAATATTCAATTATCACTTTATTCTAATCTTCATTTCATATGGACGACGCATAACTCTCCAAAAGAAAGTGTTTCTAAAGAAACAAATCAGGTGATGTGGTTGTGGTACTAAATCATAGTCTTATATATTTAATTATTTATGTGCGTTATGTTATAAACGAAATTCGATTATGTAATGAAACACAAGTTAAATAAAGCATTTTCAGTATTTTAATAATTTATTTACCATTTTAGATCCGACAAGTTCTCGAATGGAGACCACAATATGGTATGTCGTTACTTGCCTATATGTCATATCGGCAAGTGCAGCGTCGGACGACAAGATGGAGAGAAGATCTCATCCTAGTCGAAGGAAGACGCTGGATGTAAGCCGCTTTCAACTGGTCTTTTTGGAAATCCATGGAGGAGGCCTATGTCCAGCAGTGGATATCTTGTGGCTGAATGATGGTGATAATGAAAATATTCTCCGTAGGATTTCAGTCTGATGCTGATTTTATTTTTTTTATCTATATATGTTTCGAAAGTTTCATTGAAATTTTTTTTGACAAGCTTATAAAAGTTCTTACTATTTACTGTATTTTTAATTAGGAAGTTACATCAATCACAACTTACCTAAGTTGTGATTAATGCTTCTTATATTTTGAGTAATTATAGAAAGGCATGTGTCTGACGGAGGGACCAGTTTTTTACATTCTTCAACCTCACATTTGTATGACTGGGATACGGCATGATCATCCAGGTCATTAGATAAGAAATTTAAATTAGCCATATTATGTAGACAGAACAAAAATGTTTCAATAGTATTTTTAAGGGAGTTATTTCATAATAAATCTTTGACAAAGACTTTAAAATGATATAAGTGTTTCCCACAGTATTGCGTAATATTTTTGATTGACAATGTGAAGTGTGTGCTTTAATATGAGTTGAGTAAATTATGATTCTTATTTTACAAACATGCAAAAGAAGAAAAAAACAATTAATTACTATAAAAAACATATCAATTGGATTTTTGATTATTTTTGTTGAAATATATATGATTCTCTTGTATAAGTCTAGTCATTTTATCTTAAGAGCCTCTATGTCTGCTTCTGAAAGTACTTTAATTAGTGGTAAATTTTCTTTTTTGCGCAGGTAGACAACTCCTTGCGATGTCCAGCAGAAGTCATAACCGTGGTTTTTCTGTAATACTCTTGCTAGATAGTATAATCTCTGTGTCTTGTAGGTAAGAGTTTCCGATATATAAATTGGCTTCGCTGGTTCTGGTATACCAATATGTTTTGTGTTAAGTTTGTCACTCTTGAGTTTGTTCTTATTGAAGTCCTTAACCCCCTTCAGGACTTTATCTTTCATGAAAACAGTGGTGAATTCAGCGACTATTGGGTGAGATGAATCCTTAGAATTCAATCTAAATGTGTCTTTAATATCAGCTGGCTGCACCTCAATGTTGAGTGTTTTAAGGACCTTTTTTACCGTGGAGCATAGATTCTCTTTATTTTCACCTTGACTTTTAGGAATATTTCTTAATTCAATGCCCGTTGAACGGGATTTACGCTCTAAAAACTCAATTTTTTCCTCAAAGAGACTGATAGTTCGTTTATCTTCTTTCCGCTCTGTTTCAAGTTTTGATATCTTCTTCAAAAAATCATCGTACATGTCTGACATCATCCCCATACTTTTTGTGAGTTCATAATTTTGTTCCTTCAGATCACTAATTGTAGCTTGTAACTCATTGAATCTTTGCGCTTGGTCCTTTGAAAATGTATTAAACATTTCCTTCATTAACACGCATACACTGTCATCAGTTTCGTCTAACTTTCTTTTCTTACGTTCTGATAGATTATATAGCATACGATGTAAATTTGGAGCCGAATCAGAGTGATGTAGGTTTCGTTCTTCTGTTACCATCATGGCGGTATGAGGGCGCGACGGCGGCGGTGCGCGTGCGGGCATTACCAGTGGCGAGGCAGGAGGAGTACGCTTAGTCGACATCGCTGTCTTATGATTCAAAAGTACTAGGCGACTATGGATAACAAGGGGTACTATGCAAGTGATCGGAGAGGTCACGTAAATTTCTCGGCGAGCGACGGCTTGGAACAAAACTGCTTACCGTCCAGTATAAAATGATCTACGGGTCTCTGATTGTTAGCCGGAGCGACGCGTGCTATGGTTGTCTTCTTTTTTCGCACAAGTTGCAGATATGCGTAGGACTTTATAAGCGATATTGGGTGTATAATGGCCGGCGTACACTCACCTCACCATGTTTGTGTGAGTGCGTAGAACGGGCTCAAAGGCTCGCTGCGTTGTTGATGCACTCCTATTATATGCACTGGTTTAAATGCTAGAATTGTATTTAAAATTATTTTTTGAAAAAAATATAGAAGCGGATTGACGTCTAAACTTCTCAGAGGTCCGGGGGGAAGGGGGGATATATAGCACGGTTGATTCTAGAAATCGATTGGATAACTGTATGAAACGCTATATCTCAATGCGCTTACATATTTGCTTCAGCACCTGACTGTTTGACGATGGACGGTCGGGCAGTTGTACGCAGTGACTGTCTGAGTTTTTGCTGGATTGATTGATTGAAAACATTTATTCAAATAAAAATACAAAAAAATACAGAAGTTGGTTTCTGCCAAACAGCATAAGAGTTTGTTGGCAGATGCTCTTGGTTTTACAAGTTCAAGTTATCTTATATGCTAGGTACATATAAATTCTAAAAAAAAAAAACTTTTTGTAAATAAAAAAAAAAAAGAGACATATGAAGACTCCCTGCCCTCTTGCTCGGAGAAAGGGGAGGAGAAAGTATAGAGTTGAATATGTATGAAATTGTTTTATATTGTTTATTATCTTCAACCTATTATGTCCCCACGGAGGGTCACGGGTCTCTTTCCTGAGGAAGGGTTATATTCCACCACGGGGGCCAAGTCCGGATTGGCGGAGACTTGCAAGACTGGCTGATCTTACTGTCAGAAATTTTCAAGCCGTCCTAAGGCCTCTGACTTGGATTAACGACTGCCATCTATCGACGGCAGCCGGCATCAGCTGCTTAACGTGTCTTGCGAAGCATGGAACTGCTCGGAAAAAGGCCACTAGCGTTAGTCATAAACGGTCACCCATCCATGCACTGCTGCTTACCTTCGTGATCATTTAAGATCACTCAGGTAGCCGGGGCTACGATGCGGCTGGTATAACGTGTAGAATCCCCTATTTTTGAATGTAGGCATGTGGGAATATTGTTGCACTATAAACCTACCTACGAGGAATCTATAAAAAGCAGTTCTTGCATTGCCAGTCGCCTTCAAAGAGATATCGGACGTTCGCATCTTGACTTTTCCGCGAATCCTCGGCGTCTTTCCCCACGGCCGGAACACGGACGGATCGGATAAGAAACTGTTAACTCGGGTCCAATCTTTGTGTGCGATCGGTCGTGTTTAATCGAGTGTCCTGTGCCCGGCCCGAGTGGAAATCGTCCTCACCGGACATCCGTATGCCTTCTCAAGAGGGCACCTAAGTTATTTGCGGACCGCTGCAAATTATTGGTTCTGAGACCAAATTTTCCGTACCTCAAAAGGAAAAAACGGAACCCTTATTGGATCTTGTCGTCCGTCCGTCTGTGTGTCAAGACTCTTTGTCTAGGGAACGCGTGAAGGTATTGAAATTAAAACTACAGTAGGTACTTTGAAGTTGCGAAAAATTTATGCTTTTAAGTTAACGTTAAAAAAAAGTTTATGACACAAAAACTTACATTAATTTGTCACCAAGGAAAATCAAAATTTATTTAGGGTACTCTTTCCATGGACTTAGAACCATGAAATTTCTTATACTACAAGTACAGAAAAAATCTGAAAAGTATGATTGTAATTAAATCATAACTAATAGTATTTGAAGTTCGGAAAAAGTTCTAAAAAAACTACGAAACTTTTCTCGCGTAATGATTCCTAAACTATTTATAATATGTAAGTACCTACATATTTGTACGGAACCCTCGATGGGCGAATCTGACTCATACAGTCGACATCACGTCAACCTCTACATTTTAGTCGCAAAGTCGCCCGTAATGCCACAAAGTGGAGTGGCATTACGGTAAAGGATGATGTGCTGTCGACTGTACTTATCCGGTTTTTATTGCGTAAACAGAAAGACTTTCGTTATAAACATGTTTTATTTTATTTGGCACTCGGAAATTATTGATACAATCAATCGGTTTATGCAAGTAAAAGTGTCAAGTCCGAAAACCGGGTCTCAGAACACACTATATAGTATATAAATTAATATGTTCAGTTCACGCTCGACACGAACACGACAAAAGTTGTTATTGGCCTCTATTTGGTAGTCTACAAAGCAATAACTGTACAATGTAACTCCAACTCAAATTAAATAGGCATCTCTCTAAGATTCTTAAAGAAAAATCGCGCGAGGTCCCAAGTTAAGAGTGGCCTTACGGTAAAGGATGATGTGCTGTCGACTGTACTTATCCGGTTTTTATTGCGTGAACAGAAAGACTTTCGTTACAAACACGTTTTATTTTATTTGGCACTCGGAAATTATTGATAAAATCAATCGGTTTATGCAAGTAAGTGTCTAGTCCGAAAACCGGGTCTCAGAACACACTATATAGTATATAAATTAATGTGTTCAGTTCACGCTCGACACGAACACGACAAAGCAATAACTGTACAATGTAACTCCAATTCAAATTAAATAGGCATCTCTCTAAGATTCTTAAAGAAAAATCGCGCGAGGTCCCAAGTTAAGTTGCAGAAGGCTATTGATTACTAGACTATCACCTTACTAATTATGATTATTGAGCAACTATGCGTTTTAGAAACACGCCCCCGGGCTGTGAAATGGGATGAAACAAGACATTTTGGACTTTTTCACTAGCTAGGGATTGCCGATAGAAATATAGATATCTAACTATTTTAAAAAACTATAGAGGTTAAAACCCATGCCGGGACTCGAACCCGCGACCTCTGGCTAACCGTCCAAGCGCTCTCCCAACTGAGCTAATGGGCGACTATCGACATACTCTCTGTATTACGTACATAACAGGCAGCACCATCTGGCTGAAATAATTAACATCACTTGCAGCCCCGAGTACCTACTTTGCAGTTAGGTTTTACATTGGAATGATATCGTTGTACCCACATGATTATATTCTTTTTAATGCACTAACCCGTGTTAAGGACAATTTTAAAAACCTATTTAGAGGCTAAAAATTCCACCAATGCCGGGACTCGAACCCGCGACCTCTGGCTAGATATCTAACTAGTGTTTTCAAATAACGTTGGCGCAAGCCAGTCTCGTTTAGAAGAAATCCGCTAAAGACAAACCTGCTGACACTGTTATTTCATGCTTAGGTAACAAGGTAATAAAGATTTCGTTTTTCTTCCTTTTTCTGTAACCCTATCATGCCGAGGGGCAACTTATTTTTATGTGGGTTCAGGCTCTGGCATCCCCGAGTTTCCGGTCCACTGAAAGGCCCTAGATAAGCGTATTTGGGAATAATATTTTCCTGTATGCGCAACGTACAATGGGACTAAATTGAAAATATTGGGTTGTCGCGTATCCACCGTCGCTCCTAGCATATTCCGTGACTTCATTGTGTAGTGTCCGGTCGTATCCGGTCTCGAAACGCCGGAGTGGAAATTCTATCCCCACATTGAAGGATTTTCAGGAGAAAATTAAATCGTGGCGTGAATCGTTCAAGCTCTCCATGCCACGCGTCTGTAACAATGATATGTTATTTTCAAATTAATACCAATAAGGTCAGGCCAGACCAACACAGGCAGTACATCAACATTTACATTGAATTATTCCTACTGGACTGGAGCTGAACAGACACCATCGCATCTTTATTTCTGGCCTGATGCTCCACAATGCAGCCGCAGGATGGAGGCATCACCCAGAGCAAACGCAGGGCGCAGTATTGGGAGCGTGATGTCTGAGGAGCAGTCGACGCTTTGGACGCAAAAGAAGAAGATTCGACACGAAAGAAGATTATACATAAATGAAAAAATTACCTGCCCTTGAAAAAAAGCATCTTGAACAAAACCCCAGATACCTCAGTTTTGTTCAAGATTATTTTCTTAAATAGATAATTTAGCATTTTTGATCGCCAACCTGCATAGTAGGCACTTTCTGTAAGAGTAGTGGCTTTGGGACATAATCTGCCCAATCAATCAGTTATAAAACGAATACTAAATTTCCTTAAAATCGCACATGCGAAATCAACTGCATGTGAAAAATCAGTTAGCGAAAGCTCAAAATCGAAAGAGAGCTCGATTACGTTACGAGCGTCCGTAAATCTCCTAACGAATGACGCCAATGTTTTTGTTTTTTTGCAGCGCCCCTGTAACTGCCAGCGAGCACGGAAACGCTGCCACTGTTTTCGACCCCACAGCAACGAAATTTGGCTGTTCTCAAGATATTCCACGGGTTGGAAGTAAGTAATTAAGAATCAATTTAATTTATCATTAACATGGTACAGTACATATGATTGTATTCTAAGTATTGATCCAATCACACTGTACTGGTCCACTTCTGGACAATGGACATAGGCCCACCCTCATCCAGGCACTGCCAGCAATCTGCCTCAAACCGTCGGTCCAGCAGGTAAGTTTGCAAGAAATTGTTATAAGTATTTCAAAGCAAACTTGTCGGGCTCATTCGTCACTACCCTGTCCAAACCCTTACACTAACAAAGGAATTCCAAATGAATTCGTTACGTTAACTCACAGGCTGAGTAAACTTCAACACGTGTCACAAAAATGTCGGCCGTCCGTTTGTCGGTGCATGGATTGAGTTACTGTCCATCCAATAAATTGTAAGTTCAAACAACAATTCCGGGGTTCCAAATTTGAATATGAATTGTCCCAGCGGTGAAGACGTTGATTACATCAGCGCCGGCGCCGCTGGCGGTCCTTACGCTCCGAGACCGACCGATTCGGACATGCAAATGTGCCGAATGTGCGCACTTTGTCCCATGCAAATCACCCCCGACTATGGCGCGCCCTTGAGGATTATTCTGCTGTACAAAACGACGTGGCGAGCATTTTTGATTGAAACAGAATTCGATTTGATTCGCCGACGCTGTCGGAAAGTCTATGAATAACAATGACATTTAGCGAACTCCGAAGCATGCAGTGAATGGTCCATAATTTAATGAACCGTAGTTTATTCCGTCCGCTTCTTCCTGAAAATCAAAGTCGAATAAGTATTTTTACCAAATAAATTAAGTATTCAAGTCGCGGGGATTACGTTGTCATTGCCAGGCGCTAGACTTTATAATTTAAATCTGAACACAAGTCTGGCATATTCTGACATAATCTTCTCTTTGTTCGATATTAGCACTTTTGTGACTAACAATAAGAACTGCGCTGCGTGCCCTGTAGACTTTTTGTAGGCAAATGAACTTTTTCAACTTTTCGTCTAGCAATTCTTGTCCGCCCAGCCGTTTTGTTATGCGAACCTCGCGTTCTCCAGACAATAATCGACGGGCTGTGACGGGTAGATTAGATCAGCACCTTGGACGTTGAGTGGTCGTTATTGCTCATTACTATGCCCAACTAGTAAGGCGTAAATTGGACTGCTTTAGCTCGTGCCACTTAATGTCGCCGCAGTACAATATCAGCATGTGCTTATTATAATGGGTCTCGTTACCAAATTGATCGTGATTAGATTAGATTGTGCTGCCTTGCTAGGTAGTATAGTCTGTTAGCTTTTAGAATATACCTCGGCTACTGTCGGATAGAATCGGATACATTCGTGTAATGGAAATATCGGAACTAATATGACACTTAATTTCGAAATCAGAACTCGATTATTAGTACGAACACCCGCGAAAATTGGAGAAAACCGAAGCTTACTCTAGAGCCCGAGGTACATTCTAAAAGTTAACAGACTATACTCAATTTATTGATACCAGATTAAGTTCTACTCCAATCTTCAATTTAAAAGGGAGTGCCTTTGAACGCTAAAGCTGCATAGCCCAAGCCTGAGTTATGTTTAACAACGAGTATGAATGAAATTGTTTTGTGCGTCGAGCGCGTGAGGTTGTATTATCTCAACAACAATGCGGTCATCATTTTCAAGTATAGTCGGATGTATGGATAAAGACGATGCTGGCTGGGCCAGCGATAACGTAACGATCTATTCAAACACTCCACCTTATGAATGTTGAAGTATTTAATTTATTCTGGTTTTTCCCTTGATTGATGTTGTGTCAAGTGTTCCTCTATACTGCGATCCTTCACACTTGCAGCACTGTGAAGAGGACTGAGAGAGGCTTTAGAGTGCATTCTTGTACGGGCTCTCTTCAAACAAACCTTTCTCACGGCCCCAGGCTGGTGATGGGATTATCTATCGCTAGTTTATTCTTGTAAGCTATTAATAAATTGTGAGCCGCTGCTGTCGACACCCGCGGACCTCCCAAGTGGCGGAGGTCGAGCGTCGGGATTCAAGACTCTTCCCATATTTGACAACCTGCACCTCTTAACTGAGAGATTATAATGCGTTAATGTTTGCCCACTAATAATCTAGACACTAGCAACGGTTGCATGTTGGTAATGTGCCCTTTAAAGGTAATCGTCCCTATTAACCGGTAAGCCGAGTGGGCATTACTTTTCTTAATATAGGATAAACGTCAGATTATGATCTTGTTGAATGGGATCCAGCGAAGGCCGGTTACATAAAATGTTTATGCAGCCGACCTATTTGTAACGAGAATGTTTTATTTAAATTTATTTATGAGTTTGTCGCAGAACGGAATGGTCTTGTGATAATATCTAACAATAACCGTGTGAGGTGTGTAGCCCGTAAACATCCACTATGCAAACACAATTTTCCGTGATATGTGACCGGCACTAAAGATAGCGATCGGCATAATAATGCAATCGCTGCCCGTTGCTCGTACTTCGGCTATGATCAGGTTTTGCTTAATAAATCGTGTATTCTTTATCTCAAATCAGTCACGTTTCCGGTTCTGTCGAGTTATCATTGTATATGGATCGTAAATCAAAGTGTGATATCGCTTCTTCCCGAGAGGGCTTTTGCTTATCAGGGTTGTAATTAGGTCTACGTTCACGCTTTGTCCGTTCAAATACTCTTTTTTTCTCGGCCTTAATGTTCGCTGAACTTTTAATTACTTTTCTGACGTAAAATGCATACCTAGAATGTTATTAAACGTTAAAACCTACCGGTGTTGTTACTCCTTTGATCAATTTGCAGCACATATGCACCATGCAATAGCATTTAGGGAAGATGTTTATGTAGACGCTAGTTTTTGATTCTCGCTTGTGTTCCATTGTGTTCGACTAATAGATTCAGCTCTCGTGTATCGTTTCCATGTAACAGGTTATTGAAATGCTGTCACGATTCTGTAACATGATTTGCATTCGATTGATGCACCTTCCAATGGATTTCTATTAAAGTTTGTGGATGCCAAAATAGCATAAATCTTTAGTGACGGTTGTTACGAATTTTGTGGCGAATATGGTGTCGTAACGTGGATGTTTTTTTAAACACTGACAAGAAAGTGACATAATTAACAAGTTTAAATAAAACAAATGGAACTGTTACTACGGTATGTGACGCGTACAAACAAATCAATCGGTCTTCGACCTTTAACTCTGCACCTCGATTAAGTAACACAAAACTGGCACATACAAAATTAACATAATTAAAGTAGCAGCTAAGCAGGCTTGTAATAAAGGTAATAAATATTTATTTATTCCAGCCAAAACCCTATTAAATATTATAACAATTTTAAAGGAGACGGGGATTTCTGGGCTTGATTGTAAATTGTTGAGATATGGTTTAAAAAATGCGTTATATTTTTCTATTTTAAAATATAAAAAATGAGCTCAATTCACAATCTGGAAGACGAGAAATCTTAAAAATAAGTTTATGTCCATAATAAAATAGAATGCCGATTACTTTAATCGATTAGTCTGCATCACGGATGTACTGCATGTACGGTATGCATGCATGTAGTAACCCGTAGTTGTCAATTGTATTTTTAATCTGTGTCTGTGCTAACACCTAACAGTGTTAGCGTGAGCGCTAACAGTGTTAGCGAAAAGTGACAGGCGTGACAGCTCCCTGACTCAATCTATGATCACTCGTCTTCTCGTATCGTTTAGTGCGTTTTGAGTGTGTTTCCTGTTGTCTTTGTTATTATAATTCTCCAACCAGTGCTTTCTTTCTACAGACTTACGATGTTGCTTAACTTGTACGGACACGGATAAGTTTCATTGTCAGATTGTTGCATAGCCTCACTTTTACTAAATCTCTTATAACTCTGCTCTCAGATTGCCAAAATCCGCAGAATTTTCCGAGATGGTTTGCTAATATATAAGCTATAAATTGACATCTCTTTCACCTTTTTACACCCGGGCCCAAGAAATGTATGAAAGTATATCCGTCTCCTTTGGTAAACAATCAATCATTATCTGGAAGACCGTCCACATCGCGAACTGGACTATTTCTATTTATGAACACTTTTTTTGCTGAAATAGTGAATCCAGTAGTCAAATTGTTATTTTTATTGAGTATTATATAGGTACTTTCCTGTTTTAGCCACACAAGGTGATGGCACATCCAATGTAAAATACCTAACTATACAGATACCGAAAGTTAGAGATATCCTTCTTAATCAATGCACGACGGACACTGAAACGGCTTTTGTGGTTCAGATACAATACCTACATAGAGCAGTTGTTTGTTTGCCCTATAAATTAATTTAATCGTTTGTGTAGCGAGTGTCCCGTCACAACAGAATCTGAGGTATTACATACCATTATTAGGCTATGGCCACTGTCGGTTAAGACTACAGAGAAGTTTTTCAAAGGAATTTGCTTAATTAGAAGCTAAGTTTACGCTCTCGGCTAATGCGTATAAATGGGACTTTCATTTGTAAGACTTCAAAGTCCCTTTGGGAATAATAAATTATTGGCTCAAAAGCAACATTGGCATCGGTTGCCTCGAGCGAGTTGTCCCCTACCCGAGGTCGTAACGAGGGTGTGACAGTCGCAAACTTAATTTAGAATTTAATCTAAAACACTATCTTATCTGCTGCGGGTGTCCTAACATTCTAACATATATCGCGCGTTGCCCGAACTAACCCATAACTAGATTGGAACAGTTGTCGCAGTTTATGACAGGCCGCCAGTCGCACATGTGTCCGTCGTATTAACTTGTCACAACATTCAGCACAAACTGCCCCACAGTTCGGTAATAATTACTTTGCCGACGCGGCGTAAGACCTTACACGAAATGCTGAATAATAATTGGAATTGAAATGACAGACAGACGGACAGTAGATCTGGAGAATGCGTACCTAATGAGAATTTATAGCGAATCCCAATTAAACACGACGAATTGTCTTCTTCGTGAATATTTGCTAAGCTTGGCCAGCGATGAATATATTGGGCGGAATGTGACATTGATAAGACACATGCTCCGCTAATGAAAATGTTCCAAAAGTAATTGCGGTTAGCGAGTGTTTTATTCATTTGCTTTACGGGATGATGCCATCATGCCACCCAGGGCGGGCCATAGCTCAATGTCAGCCGTGTCCACTGATAGATATGGAGGGCTTCGCTCTCCCGCAATTCTTGGGGGTAGTAAATCATTTTAATGCGCTCGGCCATTTCACCGCCGGCGCTGCCGTTGACGCGGTACAACAATAAATTAACGACAATTGCACTAATTGTGCAGCTAATGGCCGCGAGCTGACGCATTGTCTAGTTTCGCTAGTAGAGCGTTAATGGCGGTCCGTGTACTCGGAAACGTTTCGACGCGTGGGAACGGCATCCGCGAAATGGCCAGCTCGTCGCTTGGCTGATCAAAAGTTATTCCTTTATTAATGTGATGATTACACTTTGCTGAGCTCGTGTATACGTCTTCTACTTATTTCATTTCCTCATAATTAAATAGGTAAATAAATCATTTCATTAATTTATTGTTCTTACAACGAGCTTGAGCCATGTTTGGAATATGTTTCTTCTGATCTTCCTTTTTGCTTCTCTATTCTGGACATGGAGACTAAGTTTCTTACTAAGCAAGCTGTCCTTGAAAGTCAGGTACTTGACATTGATTTCTTTAACTTTTGAATTAACTGAATCCAGAACCTGGTCGTCCCAAATTATTGAATTGGTTGAGTTGGATTTATTTATTGGATCTCTTTCTACGTACTATCTGGTCACCATCAAATATACATTAACGGACTTTTATATCGGTATATGGTTACGTGTAGAAGCGAGTAAGAGTAAAATAATTAGATTTTGCCAAGCTTCAACAATTAATTTTGAGTAAGTAGCATTTCAGGCGCTCAATACTCCAAGCTATATTTACATTCTTAAATACTATTTGGGCTAAAGTTGATTGTGCTGTCTACATAATCCGTTAATTATTGAATATTGTCAACTATATACATAGTACTTTCTTCTTCCTTTTAATTCCTCTTTTGTACTTTTTGCGGTTGCCTGGGACTGAACATAATATTTGGAATGGTTCTTAAGGGTTACAGGTAAGAAAAGTAAATGCTAGACCAGTGGTCAAGCAAGGCACGACAGTAAATTGAAGCCACGTTTCAATTTACAGAGAATCGTGATTAAAAACCGCAAGCCCTCTGCGTCGATGGAGTTATTAATAAAGGTTTTATTGAACCGTTAGCCGTTACACATACAGGAGAAACGCTGTGCTGTGTGTGCCCGGCAAAATTGCTTTCGACGCAACGAGTTTGCGTGTTGCGCGCCGGTACACGGACATTATGATACATATGTATCCATTCACCGTAACAGTCTACCGAGATTTTACTGGTGGATTTTAGTCATATGTACAGATCGAATGACAGATTTCCATTTAATTTCGTACAAATTAAATTGGTTATGTCACCGGTAATCCGTGGCCCGCGCTCGTAGCCTAGTGGAATCGAGTGATTGGTATCAATCACTCGGTACCACTCAGACAGTTTGTCCTAGCCAACCCGACAGTTAGTAGTCATCGTTTCATCTCAATCATCACTCGTCCAAAGTGTTTTAGTAACAGCTCAATTTTTGTGATGCCAAGCGGTCGCATCAACATTTAGTTGTCGTCTTGACGTGGTCTGCCTATTCGGCAGTATCGTGCGCGAATCGTGATGCATTGAGACAATATTGGGACATCTGACTGGCCTACAACTAGAAAGGGCGGTTCCTCCAACGCTTTTATTGATAGCGTTTAGACACAATCCAATTCACTGAAATGGTGCATGTGCAATCGGGAATGGACTGTTCAATAAGCAAGTTATTTCCCTTCCCCTGATACGCACGACAGGGTCGGCAGGTAGCAATTAGGGTTACCAGACCCTCAAAGTTTTTTTTTCTGATAAACGTCCTAGTTTTCAGCTTACTTCCGGACTACAGCTTCCATAAAGTATGTTCACCTATGTAGTTTGGTAACAACTTCATTTCAAGTTGTGAGACTTCTTATTTCTATAAAAGTATTACTGTTATGCCAAAGTTATAAAAAAACCTTCATAAAACAGTCTCGTCGGAGACTGTTAATAAAACGCGGGTTTAATTGTTTGCGATCGCGCGTGTATCATCGGTATATGCATATTCACTTGCAGATGCATGCGGATTTGATTTCATTAAGATTTCTAACTTTCTCTTGCAAAAATTCCGAACAGATAGTTTTTTTACTGACTTCCATAAGTGGGCCTAATTCCGGACATGTCCAGATAAATTCCTGTTATCTGATAACCCTAGTCGTAGTCAACACGGCTAGTGTGGACGCACCCCCGTCGCTATGTTAATCTATGTTTGTGTAAAACTCGTGTAAATAGTGCCTGGCGAACTTGTTACAGTTAATAGGGCCTTTTGTACACCCGCTTATACAAATACACAGCGAAATGTGAATGGGTGAGAAGTGGCTATTGTGAATCTCGCTCCTCATTCAATTTGACCGGTCAGTAGTGAGCTACTTTATTTGTATTTGCCGAGTACTCAAAAATATGTGCTCTATTGGATATTAATTCTGTCGATTTCTGGCGATTCATCGATACAATTACGTCGCGCTTGCACATTTGCTCTTTAGAATAACAATCTTTCCGCCGCTCGTTTCTCTCAGGTCAGGATTGGAGTGCGATATTTATTAGCACCCAAGTAAGGCATTGTCCCTCCTAACACGCCCCTCAATGGGTGCTCCATGCAGTTCCCGGACTGCACATATAAGGAGACATCTCTAAAGGCCATTGTCCTGAGTTCTGAATCACGAACCATTACCACCGAGTACTAAAAATGGGGGGAACTCCGTGAAGCTGTTTTTTCTCAAACATGACCTCTTTTTAATTTACAGAACAAGTACAATACAATAAAAACTTAAATTAGAAAATAATTTTGAGTAACCCTTACAGCCATTTCTTTAACCTCCGAACTACAGGTAATCCTACTGACAGAAGAAATTTTACGCTTCATCCGGCTTATATCATATATTAACTGAGAGAACGCTTATATAGAGTTAATAGAATTAGCCCTTCTGATCGAATAGAATATTTACAGAAAATGGAGATTGATCAATTTCTGCCATTCTCTTCTGCAGCTTATCCTCTCACCAGTCTTCTTAAATCCTGGTTGCCATTATCATCTTTACGTTTAGTTCATGATCGTTCTTCATCCACTAGATTGCGGGAACAAAGCGTGGCTGTTAGCCGCTGACACGATTCAATTTTGACGAATGGCTTCACCGGTTGTGAACTTGCCGGGTTCATTGTGATATCCAATTGTGCCTCTTGTTACAGTTTCCTCCACAAACGGTCGTTTATACCTTCTGCAGTTCTAGATACTTATGGCATGAGTTGACAAAGATAGACTGTTTCGACTATCAGCTTACGACCTTTGGGACGCTTAGTCATGAAGTTCTTATTAATACTTCCACAAAAAGTACTTTCTAGTATTTCCAGAGGTCACATTTGGTAACGACGTTGGCACCACTGATTTGTGGCTAGTTAATTAAAGTAAACTAAATCAGCCCAGTCATATTGGGCGTACGCAATCGTGTAGTAATTTTTTTTTTTTTATATGACTATAGACAATTTCTGAATGACCGAATGCGCAAGTTATGATCTTAACATTAAGGCCGTTGATAGGTGTAAAACTGCCTCCTGTACGTTTCGACGCACGACTTGAGTATATCTTAACTCTACAGATGAGAGCAATGCATTATGCATGTTCACCTACAGTTGGCGAGCATTATTAGCCCAGTACGTTTGCATTGGGATGCTTAATTAATTCGGTAACGTCCCGGAACTTCCGTCTGGCCAACACGATCGAGCAGGGGGCGATTCAATCAAACGGTTCCGCAGTCGATTTCCCAATGAAGCCGCTCCTCTGACGTCCTGTTCCCCTGTTCAGAGCCAAGTTACCGTATCGAAAGTACGACAAGTGTACCGTAATATATTCCTTTGAAATACAACGCATCTATTTAAAACTTTCGATATTCTCTGTAGTCGATCTTTCATGTCTTTCAACAGTACCAAACAACCAATTGGCTACTCTGAATCATCCCACGTCAATAGGCGTCTCTAAATTATACAATATAGTGACATTTCTGGGTCGTGTCGTGACCCGGAAAAAAAAATTATTGGTTCCAATTTTAGATAGACTAACTTCGATTTATTCGTTTCTTGAGTTTTTTTTCTTGTTTTGGCAAGCTCGCTGGGAAAGTGCAAACGCCTTTCAAGGTCGTCCGAAATAAAAACAGCTGTGAAATTGAGGTGCCGAATGAAATATATGTAGCGAGGGACTTATTGTTGTAGTTCGCGGCCGCAACGCAGGCAGTCCAGTATATGCGCCGTCCTGAATACTAGGGTTGTCTCCGGCGGCACTAGATTTGCTCGCTTTATTTTAAACTCCCACAGAATCACACGTGAACGTTATAGTACCCCTAATATGTTTTAACCAACCACATCCAGATGTAACCAACACATGGTGCGGAAGGAGTAACGAAAAAATAACTTTAGGCATGACCTCGTTGTGTTTCAATTAGACAAATTATGTGTGTCAGCCCTGCCTGCACGGGTGTTGTCGCTACTTAGCTACTGAGCCTGAGGCCAAATGTTTGTTTTTGTAAAGGCAACAGAATTTAGGATTGTACCACGAAACGGGGCGCTGAGTGACGGTTTATGGTTCCCTTCTGTCCGTGTCTTTGTTTTAGACGAGGCTTGCTGTGTCTGTGGCTCTCGATAGCTGTGTGTGTGTGATGAGCCGCAAGCGGTCTGCACTTGTCTATTTAGAGAGTAACAAATACACAAACAATAAGCCAGCTCGTCTTCCGCATGAAAAGCCGGCCGCTTTAGTTTAAAGCTCGACAATATCCGCGTCTTTGAAAAATTCAGCGACGTGTCTACGTCGAACAAGTGGGGTTCGGGAGGTCCCGTGGGACCCCGACCCCAGTAACGAGCTAGGTCACCGCAGGCGCTGGAACTAATATTTTCGCTTCGCCAGTCAAGACAGGACGACTGTCTTATGGGTATACGTCCCATAAGGCCCAGTAATGAATTTCGGGCTCGCAAAGTGAAGCCATCAAATGGTTCTGAAATTGGTCTACTTAGCGAAGCCGATTCCTAGGCTGCCTTGTAGCATCGTGGCTTTAGTATAAGTTACTAAAATTCTTCATACAAAGGTCAATTTCATTGACGACTTAAGTGAACATGTAAGAAGTGGTGCAAGTCAGCCTAAGTACTTTATTAATATACCTACTTGTTTGCCTGTGTCTGTCAACGTCTCACTTGCCGTCACAGCGTGAATATATGCGCTTTCCTTCTCTATCGGATTTTTTTTCGAAATACTCTTGGCGTTCCTACGGTCACCATAATATCATCGCTGCTAAGCACCCCTTCGGTCCGCACCCGTCGAGTTGCTGAGAGCGTTTTGTTTTACTTTTGTCACGCGAATAGCCTCACTTTGCCCTCGCAAGGACTTTTAAAATTTCGCAGCCACTCAAAATACATAATTCGCGTTTAATGTTTTCCGCGACGGCGAAATGTCTTTGTTTGCTCCCGGACGCTTGTTACGGGAGTGGCGAATTCGTTCCGGCAGGAGAGCGTCCGACCGTACTTAAGTGGATGGCGCTATTGTGCACCTCCGTCGCTACAATGTAAAACACTCCTTTGTTCTATATTACCACCATACGTCAACATCGCAGGCACGCGTTTATTTGATGGGCCGTCATCAACTAGTGTTTTTGGTGAGAATTGCCCGATTTAGCATTACAATTGATCCATTATGCATGCGGAAGCGTCCTTTGTCCGCCTTTTGTGGTGCGCTGATGGACTGGCGCCTCTCCGCTGTAGATGGCCATCGGAATCGGGCTCGCAAATGAGCTTTTCGGCCTGAAACTTTAGCGCTTTTCATCAAACAAGGCGTGTTGAAAAAAAATACCGCAGCCTTGATGGCTTGTGTCAATAGTTACCTTTTTACAGATTTACTGTTGGGCCGATTACATGCTTGGTAACTAAGTAGTTATCGCACAGTTTCGCTTATTAATAAAGTTCATGGATAAGTTATCGCTAGTGCAAAAGATAAAGGTACAATGTCACACTTATATATTATAAGTAAAGGTACAATGTCACACTTATATATTGCAAGAAAACTCTCGATTGGTCCGTGAGACCAAGGTTGTTATTAAACGCCTCGCTCAAGAGCACTTTAACAACTCTCATTTCTACTCCAAACAGAATTTTCTTCTTTTAAGAGTTCGTTACATAAGGATTGTAATTTTCGATATCCTTATTGAAGGTGGATTGGATTTCTGATAATAAACATTTAAAAGTTTGTGAGCTTCATGCCTAGTTGCCATAGGATCCTAATTTTGGACCAGGGAAAGTGATTGTGTAGATACCTATTACTATTTTTTTATCTGCCGTATAAACGTGACACTACACTTCTCTCCGAGAAGATTATGGACTTAATTACTACGCGTGCCCACTACGGATTAGCAATTTCCAGCGCTGAGGTATTGGAACACCTCAGACGCTCAGTTTTCCTCGCGATGTTTTCCTTCACCTTCACCTTAGCGAGTGGTATTGCTACTATAACTTCCCAAGTGCACAAAATTTAGGAAACCAAGCTATTCGTGCATATGCCCGCCCTGGGAATCGAACCTGGGTCTCTCGTTTCCGAGTGTTCTATTATCAATTTACTATTATTATTAACTTACGTCAATATTAAATGTCGCGCGGATCAACGATTCTTCAGACGGATCCTTTCCAACCTCAGAGCCTGATATCTGTGTTTCCAACAGTATTGCTGTAGCCATCCATACTATAAAGTTTCGAGTGTAAAAAACCATTTGCAAAAAAGCTGATTTCGCAGTAGCTTCACTCAGCGAAGTTCCTTTCTACGACTAGTGACGGGATGAAATATTAGATTGGCAGCAAGTATTAAAGTGGGGAGGTCAGCTGACACTCAGTGGACCCTTGGGAGCGACTCGGCTACGCCTCAAGATCGCTGTGTCAACCCATATCGACTTCACTGAAGGAAAAACACTCACGAACCCTCGATATTTTTTTTTCATTATATTGGAGTTCGCTCGTGGCCTAGTCGAACCGCGTGAGTTGAATCAATTATTTGATTTAAGCAAAAACAGGCGCGGTCAAGTGCAGGATGGGTCACCGTCCCGTGACTGCCGATGGTGGTATTTTTCCGAGCGCTTCCGTGCTTCGCAAGGCACGTTGGTACGGGCTGTCATGTAATGGCAGTCGTTAAGCCATGCCAGAGGCATTATGGGCGGCTTAATAACTTCTGACGGTAAGGCCCGCCACTGTCTTACAATCCTCCACCAATCCGGACTTGAAGAATGGATCGATTTTTAAAGTTCTTTATTCCAAGATATATTTAACAATTTTGTAACACCACAACACAGTATAGGTAAACAAGAAAAATAGGGTATTAAAAATCGTATTGTATTGTATGCGGATTATGTTACGCTTGAGCCATAGTTTTTTTTTTCACCAACCCGGACCTGGTCCCCGTGGTGGAGTATGGCCTAACCTTCCTCCGATGCAGGAAGAGACCCGTGCCCCAGCAGTGGGGACATACAAGGGTTGATAACGATAACTGTTTGTACTCATATTGTTTGTCTATGCTTAAAAGAAGTAATTTTAGGTAACTAATAAAAAAAAATTCACCCCCGATGTTTTCAAAACTAACTCCAAGTGTTTCTTAATCATGGCTAGAATGCCCCCTTGAAGTTTGTCAATCGAATTCGACGTCACCCAGTAGTACGGTAAGGACTACTCTTTAGAGAGATGAAACGAAGACAAATGAAACGAAGAGTAAAAATTATTAGAAATATAATACGTGCGGTTTCCTTATATTTCATAAATAACTACCTTACCCCGCAAATGTTTTGCCATATTAATTAACCTTCTACCTATTCTCAGACGTACATGACATAACTTAACATATTGGTGAAGCCGTTTCGTGGGAGTTCGATAACAAAAACAATGTGACACGAGATTTTTATATATTAGATATACTTAAGATAAGATAAGAATATGATAAGAATATTCTTTATTGTACACCATGAAAAAACAAATAATTATAAAGATACAGTACAGTTGGCAGCCTTATTGCTTGAGTACATTTGGAAAATGTCGTTACCTATTTTTGTGAGACGTTATATGCAAGATAGCGGCCAGCTGTAGATTTTTGATATAAATTGTATGGAAAAACTGTTAAAGAACATTGGGTAAGTTTGTATGAACCCCGTATCCAACCACGTATTATCATTATGACTAGGTGTAATTTAAAAGAGGTATAGTTGAAACACTGAAAAATTAACTAAGGAATGAATAAATTGATGTGAGAATGAATAGCAATTTTTTTACGTCAAATCCCGCGCGTCGATGGCGCGAGGGGTGAATTCTCAGAGGATTTCGGCATATTTTAGTGTCAAATAACGTTTTTCTTCAGCAAGCTACAAATTTAATTAAATATAATTATGGATTTTCAAAGACCTTTCTAATGGTAGGTCTCAAATTGCAACAATCATGGGTACGTTATGTATGACTCATTATTCTGTTCACTAAATAAATATTAAATAAAAAAATAATAATAAACTGTACCTACATTTTCTACATTAGTAAATAGTTAAGAAATATAGTTATTTCTATAACCACCACGACCTTTTCGCATGGAAACAGTAAGACAGATGAGTAATTAGTGCGGTCCAGTATGTCCAACCGTAGAGACGATGTAGGGTAATGAATTGCGGCCATTGATCATGTCTGATTGATTGTCCCTTTATTTATGTTTATGTACACATGACACGACGCGCTCTGATTAGTGCAAAAAAACGCGTTTAGAACTTAATGAGTCGAACTTTTCTATCTAAAGACAAAATCTGTGCCAACTTGTGTACAATCTATTTATCCTTCCTCGTCCATTTCAGTAAACAAGATTCTGCCGGTAAACTATTGCTTCAAACATTTGGCTTCAAACGTCAATTTTGAGGTTAGAATCTTGTTTAATAAATTGGACAAGTTAGGATAAATAGTGCATAGAGTGTAATCGATTTTTCTCAGGGAAACTGAAAGTAAAGATGAAACAAATGCAATGGAATGGCCCCTGCATCTACTTAATGAGGTGATTTATACAGCGTCCAATGGCATTCACTCACACTACATCGGTGAAGGGACCACTCGGATGCTGCAGAGCCTGGGACATGGTTTTAGTTGGTGTAGGCTTGCCCAGCACCTTTACCATCCTGACAACGTCAAAAGTCGGCCTAGCCCACAGGAAAGACTAGTCAATACGTGCGGAGACAACCAATCCACGGGTTTCCTCACGATGTTTTCCTTCACAGTTAGCGTGTGGTATTGCCACTACAAATTCGCAAATGTATGAATTGAATTTAAATAAAGTCATTAGTACGTGCCAGCACTGGGGATCGAACCTGGGTTACCACCGCTGTCCCTGTTTCCGCTGAAATGTATTTGATAATTAAAACATAGCAAAAACGACTGAGAAGGAACGCGAGCTATTTAGTTATATTTTCTCAAACAGTGAAAAAATACAAAAGAATAAAAATTCTTTGTGATAATTTTGCACGATTGACTGTATTATTTGTATCACATCGTTTTATTATAAAGGTGTCAAGTTTGATCCTGGATGCTTTTTATGCAATTAGCTTAAATGGTTCATCCGTCTGTTGTTTATCTTGGATACATACGCGATAAAGAAGGCCAGGGAGTGATAATTCCAGGACCCTAGCCTTCTTTTAGAGACAGACTTACGGGCTTAATCATCACTCGTGCCCACCGCAAATTGGTGATTTCAAGCGGTGTATTATATGAACGCCTCAGAGACGGAGTTTAATTGTTCAGTCTGGCGTCAGTTCAGTCCGTGACCTTGATCAAGCTCGGATTGATGCCAGACCGATTAAGCATCAAAATATTCGAATATCCGTCAGTCTGGTCCACCAGTCCACTGAATCAACAATCAGTCTGCCGACAGTCTAACCAGACTGATGGAATTGACTGACGCCAGACAACGTGTAAACTCCGTATGACACTCAGGTTCTTCATGAAGTTTTCCTTTACTGTTAGCGAATTGTTTTGCTACTACAAAATGACTTTGCTAAAATTGCTGCTACAAGTGTAACTTTGAAAACCTCATCGTTTGTGCCAGAGTCGAACTAGGGTCCTGAGGACAGCATTCTACCAATGGGCTAACACCGCTCCCACCGGTCTGGATACTTTTCATCCCAATCCAATCAAACATGTCGAAAGGAAGTATGAAAAAGATAAAATAACAAAACAAAATTGTCTGCATGTTTATTTTGTAAATCTTCTAGGTAAACCACAGAACATAAAAAAAGAGTAGAAGTCGTAAGTGGGCGGTGCCCGCGTGCCTCACATTAGCAATGTATTGCCTATGCGTAGTCGGTGACAGTTTTGTTGACTTCAGTTGCCGTGCGCTTCTAGTAAAGAAAAAAATGGTGAAAACTTTATTAACCTGCCTTGTTATGCTGTGTTAGAGAGTAAAAATAAAAGTTGAGCACCAAAATATACCGATCATGGCGTAACATTTCATCTGCAAGACGTATTTCATTGGATTTTTAATTAAATTTGTAATGACATGAACACGGAAACCAATCCGAAAATGAGAAAGTGAAACCACCTTTATTTACTGGATACTAAAGTTAAATTTTCATCGAAGAAAGTGTACATTCTCTAGAAATTTCTGTCTTAATTTGAATTCTACTCAATTACGGATGGGGGCACACATGATAAAAATCTATCGATAATTAATTGTCTATGACTTAGTAGTCATACATACTTAACGGTACTTAGGTATTGTAAATTCCAATTCGTCTAAGTTGGTAAAATAATTATTGTTATTTTATAATAATATCTACTTCCTAAGTGCCTTTTCATATGCACCCGGTAGCCGTCCGGTCGCCGGGCCGAGTAAAGTATTAATGTATGAGCTCCGGTCGCCGGCTGGTGGTTGTGCATGTAAAAACTGTCATTGGAGCTCATACATGACTTTCATACAAGACATGACATGAGCACATACAAGACATGAGCACAGCTAGATCGCGATTTAGTTTTTCTTCACCAGTTTATCAGGGACTGCAATATTTAAGAAACTATCAAAGTAATTTTAATCTTACATTTTTAAATATTCCAACCGAGATGTAAAGTGAGGTTCTCGAAAACGACTCGTATGGTTATTTTTACTTCAGTTCAAAACATTAAGTAAATTACTTATTATATTGTTTACCTGTTCGAGTGGTTGTTCTATTGGCGAGCATCAGATTCTTGTTTTGTTATGTTATTTGATTTATGGTTTTTTATTATTCTGCTATTTACCCTTAATACTTCAACCCCTTTGACAACAGCAAACCGAGGCAATGATAAAACCACCCTCTCGGAATCAAAACAATTTGGAAGTGAGTTTTCGTTTAGTTTTCCTAAGGAAACCGGATACGAAATTAAAATGGATGGCAGCGATAAGAAGGCAAAATTGGTTCCCAACGAAGAGGAGCACAATATATTCAGAGCATTTTCATTAAAACTTCATAATAACTAAAAAGGCGGAAGATGGCACTTATGTGATGCAGCAATACCAGAAAAAATGTGCTTCACTTCCAGACTCTTGCGTATAAATGAAATTATATTAGTACCATCATCAATTAGTATTACTTATGAAACATGGCGTACAGATACACAAAGTAATTTTTTTTTTTAATATAATTTCTAACGCCGGCGAAGCAGTGGGTTAAAGCTAGTTTTAATAAGAGATATTATTTTGAAATATTATGAAATCTACCACATTGTTTTATTTTTATATGTATATATATAGAAATAAACCCTATTAGTATTATTTCTTCATTGCACAAAAGATAATGTAAAAAAGATGCATTTTCTACCAGTCAACCCAAATTTGGGTTTTGGAAAAACTTTGGTTTGACTGGTAGAAAACCCTTTCTACCAGTCAAATCAAAGCAAAAAAGAAATAGCCAAAAATACTTCTGAGTATCAGTATTCGTATTCAGCCGTTAATGTGTTAAACTGTTTGTATAATTTGTCGATAGGTTCTCCCTATCGACAAACTAGAACTCGCATTGTCCCATCCCAAACTGAGAATGTACTTGTTTTTCAATTTTGAACTTTATGTCTTACTAGGTAATAGTTCTTTTCGGTCCGACGCGGCGGTAGTTCCATCTAGTGTAGAGTAGCGTTACTACAAAATGCCAACCCTTATTTCATCATTGTCATTTGACTTTGATCATTGTTAACATTCTGAAAAGGTGCATATTTTACTCAAAATTTTTTTGATGTACAACTTTTCGGCATTGACTTTATTTACCAATGGCAGCTTGGCATTCGTAGTATGCGTTTGGTTTATGTGTATCAGTTTGGTTACACCGGTTTTCATACTAATGTGTCATGTCACTACTTCTACTCTTTTTTTATGTTCTGTGAGGTAAACCGTTACAAGGTACGGAATATACAGCGGGGGTTTTAGGAAAAGTAGTCTCCTTCACGAAAATTGTTATCACGTCTGATTTATACTTAAGACAGATATTGATGGAATCGTAATGGTTCCTGGATCATGGAACTAGCTATTAAATCTCTACAACACCACATAGCGTAGATTCTGATACTAATGCGATCGATTCCATGGTCGGTCTTACAATTTCAGAAGTTCACCGTCCACAATGCAAAGCAATTCCGTTTATTGCTCTGAAAACTCAAAGCGGGGTTTTTCGTAGATATAGGTAGGTGTTATTTACATTTAGACGCGACACCTTTTCTTTTTTTAATACGCTTTTAAGAAATCTACCGTTTTCATTTAGTTCTTTGCGCAATTCGCGATTCAACCTACATTTCTAGTCTGTTTAATGTTAAGCAAAGCTAGAAGCCTTTTAGTGCTTTAACCTTAGAAGCGTTTTGCTTAGTTTCTTTAAAATAGCACTTATTTGTTAGCGGGTACAGTCGACAGCACATCAAGTTTTACATTTTACTTGCAATTTCACGCGTAACGTAACCGAGTAGAGTGCACGCAGGTGTAAGTTCTTATTCCACACGCGATCTCATGCGAAGAACCACTGGGTACTCCTCGTAGCACCAATTTTATTAGCACTGTACCTATATTTTTACAATAAATTATATTTCAGACATGTCTATGGAGAACACATGTGTCTCTTTGGAATTTATTCTTTTCTGTTCTCGTGTTAAAGTGACATCATAACTTTTATAGACAGAAGACAGCATTTAGAGTTACTTATGGTTAATAAGATAAAATATCGTGGGTCTACATAAAAGGTGATGGGAAACCGATAACATTCCACAGAAAACCGATGCCTGGCGCACATTTCGATACTTTGAATTTCAAATTACACTTTTAATTACTTAATTCAACATGTGGCTGCTAGGTCACGTTTAAGGGGAAACTCTACAAACTGTTGAAAGATTTCCATAAAATGCCGTGTACAAGTGCAATAAAAGTTAACCAAGCGCGCGTCCGCGGTTACTATTTACATTTTAACATTTACAAAGAGCGAGCGCGCTATAATAGTTATAATTACCCAACGAACCGGTCTGTAGTTAAAAATTAAGTTCTTCAAGTGTTTCGTGGTCCGACGCACCTTGCCGCGCAGACGGCATTGCTTTCCCACGGGTGTGAATGTGATGAGTAGCTGTAAACCTGTACCGACTGTAATATCGTGTATCGCATCACATCCTCAATCTAGAGGAATAACCAATAAAATAGCGTAAACTTTATCAAACGCAACCCGAGCATGCCACTGGCAATTTCGAAATTCGAATGAAATCCTAAACTCGAACGGTATGGAAATTCTTTTTCTTTTTTTCCACTTTCACAATCTCCGAAAACCTATGGCCAGTAACACGATATCGGGACTATCTCTTTTAAACGATACTAATTGGTGCAGCGATTAAGGCTGATTGGTGATCGTGTTACCAAATCGAAAAAACACAAGCGCCAGATCAGGGAGAGATATTGGTGGGTGAATTATAGTGGCACAGACATTTAATTGGCCCTTTTTACCGGACGTTTCGACAAGACGAATGATTCCCCAAGTAGCCGTTTATGTCTTTAATAATCACCGTTGGTGAGTAATATTTCACGATCATTTTAGCTTGGCATGGGAGGGTCACTCAAGTACAGTCTGCATCACATGCATATTAAAATCCTACTCAATTGCGATACGGGCGGCTATTGAACAATTTTTTGTAAAGCTATCGACTGTGAAAAATTGTCATTCAGGTAGTATGATGATGATAATGCATCTATTCAGTAACACGGTTCCAGGGAAAGATTTCTCTGACATCGCTTTATAATATTTGACCTTCAAAAGTTTTTCTTTATCTCCGATTCGATTGGAATTGAAAGTCCATAATAAAGCAATTTATTTGATGGATGCTATAAGTTTCATATGTTTCCAAATCATATACTTAAATATTCAATTTGTGCTGCTAAAGAAAATTAATGTCCGTAATTGAATATTTTGTCCGATGTTACAATTATTTAGGTCGGTCGCGTTGGCTTGTGTGATTCTCGCTTGTCGTTGTAATACAATAATGTGACATTTATGTCGTATACGCGTAGTTAAAAGACTTTTATGCTCTTCTAAAACGTTTATGTGAGCTTTCACCATTTTAAGCCTTAATGTGTTTGGATTGCGGCTGTCATATTTTTCTTGATGTTTAGCGTCGGCCATAGTTTCGTGTTCCGTTAGCAGTTGCATTCCACTCTCGGCTATGCACTCCACCAAATGGTTATGACTCTGGCCCCTATACCATCTAAAGATTCCTGCCTAAAGAAATACTTTAGGTATTTTATGTTGATTGTTAATTCAAACGACCTTACGACCACCAGCCGCACTTCCTCGCCACGTACGCAGTAATTTATCGGTCTAGCAGGTAGTATAATGCAGCGGGGCGTACGCTGAAGCCTCGATACATGATTCGATGTTCCAGTCACGTTGGGGGTACGTTCTGAGTGGAGACGGCGACGTCACGCGTCCCACTTCCTGTGTGAACGGAGCCTTAATGACATATGTTCCATACAGAGGAAACGGGATTTTTAAGCAGCCGTCGTCTACGCTAGAGACGACGCGCCGCGACCCTGTGTGTAGCTTTAAAAAATCGTGAGTTGGTTAGATTTCTTTGGAACGGTTCCTCTGCCTTTGAATGAAAGCTGTAAGGAATGAAAACTCAAGGGTAGTACTGGTGTACTACCCTTGAGTACAACACAATAATGAGGTTATTCCGTTTTTCATGATCATAGTAGGTTCGTAGGTACGAAGTGACTCGTTTGAATATACTTGTATCGTGTACGCTAGCTGTTATAATACAAACATTGGCAGTTTTCATCAGTGTTTATTTGTTTTCAGTAGGCACTGAAAAGTGTTAGAGTAATCGTGTGTTTATAGAATAAGACTGTAAAATTTTAAAACCTGAACATATGAGCTCAGTTTGGGAGAGAGCACATCGATCCCACACTAGGCCCATACTTTAGAGTACTTGTAAAAATAGTTAATAGGGTTTCATGGCTTACAGTCGTTTAATAAACGTGTCATAAACTACCATATCGCCGTGGAAATTTTAAATGCCAACAAACCTCTGGGCAGGCAATTAACTCTCGCTCTTAAAAAAACTATATTTAATTAAATGCTCGGTGGTTTATGCAGTAAGCTTGCCTACCTAATAATTTCTACTTCCGACGAAGTATAAACGGTGAAATTCAGCGTCGAAGCCAATGGTAGTTTTACGTGAGACTGAATTGAATAACTTTTGAGTTGACACTGTTTAAAGTAAGTGCCCATGATGATTTAGAAGCGAAATACGGTTTCAAGCCTTCCGTTTGTTTCGTTTTTGTGCTCGCAGCTCGGAAGTCACTGAGGCGATGGCCTCGTGTCTGACGTTCTTTGAAGTTCACAAGCAGGCTATGCGTGATTATTTGCGGGCCCTCCGTCCACACGCAAGCAGGATACACAGATATAATATATTTTATCGCACCAAACAGGTTATAAACTTCTATGCCTGGCAGAATGCGGAGCCCTCGAATGAAACCTTATTTAACTTATTTTATCTTGCAAACAATAATAAGAATAATTAAGTACTGTTTCCATGAAAACCACTTGATGGTGTGACCGAACACTATGAGATGTCGCTGGCACAGCAGCAGTTCTGAATTTCATTGGTTTATTGCGTCAGCTGCTACATGGTTGCACCCAGTGGGGCGATGAAAAAATTGCGCCAATAAATTGTCCGAACACATATAAATTGTCCCCCAGATAAGTGGTTGTTATAGGTGCGGAGACAAATAGATGAAGTCGTAAACTATTCCTTTCACGCTGTGTTATTTTATTATTGGGCCTGGTCTGATTACAGCTAAAGCACGACCGGTATATTCGGTACTTCCTCAGATCATAGAAAGAAGGAGATATGCCCTAGCCGCGAAATAAGTCCGGTACCGCTGTCGCCACTTTAGAATATGTGTGCGTTTTCATTACATGCACAATATTGTAAATATAAGGTTCACGCACACGTCTGTCCAGTCATTTACTAGCGTTCTAATCTTTTAATTGGTTCGCACACTATGAAAAACAATTGTACGAATACACTCGTACACGTAAACAACAGCGTCGGTGAACTCCTTAGGGATGGAACACTTGTATCAAATAATACATCTATCGATAAAATTATCCGATGAGAGGTTATTCATTTATTAACAGTATACTTCGTGTTGGGATGATACAAAAAACAGAGCATGTTAAATTTACAAAAACAATATTATCAAAACAAATAATCCTATTTTAATTTACTGTTCTGTGAAATGTAAATATTTATTAAATACGTGTCTTTTTGGCTTCAATATAGGATAAAGACGCAAAATTGGCTTTTTACTGATATAGAATTTGATTATTTTGATAATGATGATGACCCCTTAAATTTGTTGGACAGAACACCACTGAAGCATACTTGGTAGTGACTCTGTCCGGAAATCTAGGTCTTCTGGGTTTAAATCCTGGTAATGGAAAGAACTAATATTTGTGTGAATAGCATGTCCACGGTCAGGGACGCATTTTTACCTGGATTTTGGATATTTTTTTGTATTTTATTTAGTATATGAATCCCAATGTAACGTGAAATGCACTTACATTACCATTTACAAATTGGCTTTAAATATTGGTAACTCTGTTAGGACTCTGTAAATTAACAGCAGTTTTTGTTGGGTGAAAGAATGAAGTGCTGACTTTTTAAGAATACAATAGCAATTACTTTCTCATTCTCTGAAAATAATTCACCCAGCTATATAAATAATAGAATAAACACATGTATAAACTCGAAAAACAACCATTTTTCTGAAGAAATTGCCACTTGTCTGAGTAACAGCGATATATTGGAAATCAGTAGCCACGCTTGGATTATAAGGATTAAGTAAAGAATATGTTTATGGCTGTGATTGAAATGTATCATGGGCCTGTAAATAAAGTAACTTCCTAATTAAAAATACAGTAAATAGGAAGAACTTTTGTAAGCTTGTCAAAAAAAATTTTAATTAAACTTTCGAAACATATATAATAGATTAAAAAATAAAATCAGCATCCGACTGAAATCCTAAAGAGAATATTTTCATTATCGTCATCATTCAGCCACAAGATATCCACTGCTGGACATAGGCCTCCTCCATGGATTTCCAAAAAGACCAGTTGAAAGCGGCTTACATCCAGCGTCTTCCTTGGACTAGGATGAGATCTTCTCTCCATCTTGTCGTCCGACGCTGCACTTGCCGATATGACATATAAGCAAGTACCGACATACCATATTGTGGTCTCCATTCGAGAACTTTTCGGATCTATAATGGTAAATAAATTATTAAAATACTGAAAATGCTTTATTTCACTTGTTTTTCATTACACAATCGAATTTCATTTATAACATAACGCTCATAAAAAATTAAATATATAAGACTATGATTTAGTACCACAACCACATCACCTGATTTGTTTCTTTAGAAACTCTTTTGGAGAGTTATGCGTCGTCCATATGAAATGAAGATTAGAATAAAGTGATAATTGAATATTCTAAACCATGTAAAATTTTATCGTGATTTTAAATATACTGGTACCTCAACCTTTATGGAACTCGTTATTACTGGTATTTTCAAAGTAGGAACTGTCCACGGAAATATTTTTTCCCCCACTTTAGCATCTGGAAACACTTCTCTGTAAAATAGATGGAGCAAATGGTACTTTATTTGAGAGGAAATCAGTTATACCCTCTGTATTTTGATCCATTTTTCTTTCGTATTTTTCTTTATCTTTATTAAAAACTTTTTGAAATACATGATCGAAGCTAGGCCTGTTTTTAATAAGACAAAATCCTTCTACTAAAGTAAAAGCTTCCTTAGCAACGCAAGCTGAAGTCTACGCAGATAGAGTCGCGGGCAATAGTCGACGATAAGACTAGATACCTAGTCTTACAATAATTGGTTCTAGTAATTTTGGAAGTTTGGACGAACGATTATAAATGCCTCAATAATATCGATACTTAATCAGTCTGAAAAGAAAGGTACTACCCCATCACTATGTCTCCACTGACCTACTGGTGAATTTGACATTTCGCGGCAAATACATGCGGCCGTACCTCGAAACATCGCATTGAACAATGATCAGTTTTACGTGACGGTTCACTGCGGGCTGGCTTTTCCTAGTTAGCAAACCTCCACGAAAATCCTATATAGAAACAGCAGTGGAGTAACTACAATGTAATAAATACGTCCCATTTATGTTCTTAGTAATGTAATGCACATTGCACATAAAATTATTATAATTATGATTTTTCGTAGTTTATAAGACGAATATAATGAGTAAAATAGGTTTACCGGTGAAAAGACACTCCCCTGTTTTTGAATAGCATGTATCACAGCGATTTCTGCAGGTAATCACTGCGTAATTAGGCATTTTTCTCAGATGTTACTACGACGGCTGGCGCGAAGCGATTGACGGCCATATTTTAAAGTTTCGCAGAGGTTAGCCCAAATGGGCTAACTTTGGGCGACAGTGCCACGCCCACAAGGCACTTCTCCTTATTTTTGTGTTCTGAGGGTACTTCGCTGTGAGGTTTCCTGCTGCATGTGGCATGGAAGGAAAGCAGCCGCTTGCGAACTACAATGGCGAACAACTCCAACTGTGTAGCGTTGAATGTGCTTGTTGAAATGTTCGCAAGTATGTCAAAACCTCCACTTCAGCTCGTGCGGTACGGTAACTCGGTTATGCCGCAAAGGTGGCGGAGACTCGAGGCTGACTGAACAGCCATTGATCGGCCGCAGCGCGTGACGAACTCACAAAGGGATTCCACTGAGCACTCACAGATTTGCAATAATGAACTACGCCCGGGGCGCAAACCCTTACATTGTCTGTGCGCGCCGCCGACCGGCGGATTACTCTTCAGATATTGAAAGATTGTGCCTTACTTCAAACACCACCTTAAAAAAAGCCATCCTCACACGAAAGAGTTTATTTCGGAGACTTGAATAGATTTCTGTGACAAGCGATGAACGAAGTGAACGTGACGTGCCAACCCCACATCGTTAAAAAGATGTTTCTTTCACAACAAACCGATGACTGCCTGCTTCTGATGCCTGTCCAACGGGCTGAAAATTAAATATTTACAAACAGCCCCGAGGGATTTTTTGTTGTTTCTAAGGGAAATTTCTTCGCGCGTTCACTGTGTACAAATTGTGAAGTTGGGGGAGGTAAATAAAGTTATCGCAATAAGAATTTGAGAAGTTTTTAAATTGCTTGCGAAATAACATTTAAACTGAACCTTGGAATTACTTTGAACGAAGTTAAAAAAAAACGTTTTCAGAAAGTAACGTAATTTCGCCCGATGGAGATAAGATAGTGGATGATAAAAATTCAAGAGGCGTCGTGCTGTCAGCTTTTTTTTTCAGTACAGTCTCGTTCGACTTAACACGTCGAATTGAGGATGTCGAAAAAACTGTACGCGTTGTGGTTCTCAGGCGGGAAACGCGGTTCCACTTGCATATAAATGTCCACTCGTTAGCACTCCCTCAACATCTTGTAGGCATGTCGCAGCGGATGCATTATTACTCTTTATTACGCAATTTATAACTTCACATTCCAATTAGACGACGATGATAGTTTGAAGAACTCTGTCCAAATTGTGGCCTGTCGCAACGTATAGTGTTAGCATTGTAAATGGAGTCATTATTAAGAGGAAGCACAGGGGACGAGGTGTGTTGTGTAACTAAATTCTGCTTATTGTGTTGGACAGCTGAAGTCACGCGAAGCTATAGTTAGTCGCGCGCGTCAACCCCTACGAGGGCTCTCATTCTCGCTTCGTTCTATTCGAATAGTTTGAAAGTTGTCTCCTTGGTTGTCTTTCCATGGATTTAACGCAAAATAGGCTCCGTAGCAATCAAGAAGTTGTCAGTGAAGTGACGTAAAATAGACTTAGCAATAAAGTTACGAAAAACCTAATCTCAACAAAAGCCAATTGACAACAATTACTTTAAAAGTTATTAATTTTCGTCGTCTCTTTGTTCGCCTTGAGGAGGCTCCCCTTAGGTTCTCTACACAAATAACAGAGCGAAGTTTTAAAAGTTTTATTAGTTAAATGACAGCCGTTTATTGGCTCGGCAACGTGATGCTGAAATTGTGTTTCGATTTTGCTTACGTAAGTTCGCGACACCACGTCGCTAAATATGGCGAAGGCTAATGAAACGTGACACGATTTCGCTGAATTATTAGGCTTTTATTATTGGAATCATATCTTTATATTTACGGTCCAATTGGATCGAGCGAATAAATGATGTTTTCATAGAACGTGCCGCTCAATAATTACAGCTTACAAGTCCCTAACTACATTTTTATTCTAACACGCCTTGTGCTACCAACTCGTAATTACAGTGTTGTATAAGAACCTCCTGAACTTTGTTGATATATTTCATTTCAAAGTTTAATTAGAGACAGAGCGTAGTAATTGCCCGGGGGAGAATTAATGAGGCTCCATTACTTCCGATGTCAATTATTAAAAATTGCCATTCCTCCTCACAAAGGCAAAGCTTCTATTCAAACGCTATAGAACCTGCTAATTACCTAGAACTGAAGAGTTAATGGGGATCTAATTATCCTGTTCAATTGGAGCTCTATTTATTATACCTCGGTGAGATTGTTCTCTAAGATTGAGTATCGTGATTGGACGGCTGTTTGGTCCAGAAATACCTTTGGAAGCACGCGTTGGAGTAGGGTTGGTGAAACTATCGACTAATGGATTGCAATAGAAGTTGGTACACAAAGCTTTTGTCACACATATACGCTTTGCCAGAATGGATAAGCACTTAATCGTTAATTAGTTCATGCAATTAATCCAATTTTCGATACCACCGTGTTTTCACCGCGTTTCGATAAGCCCGTGTGCTTGCTGATAGAGTGACAATCCTGGATTGATATGGTATTTTAGGTTCAGCAGTCGGACATTTTACAATTAAGTCTCCAAATATACTTAAACTAAGGTCTTATCTGTATTCCGAAGGAGTAAGCAGAGACCAAGGTTTGTCACTAGCCACGAACCCGAGTAGCTGCTGTCATTTTATAAACATTCATTAGTCCCTGCGTGACCACTCGCCTGTTTCGATTAGTTTTTATCTTACTTTTGCTAATTAAATACATCACCTATTTGATTTTTATAATTATTTCCGCCTGGGATGTCCCTTACTGTCTCTTCCACCCGTATTCGCATAAAATATATTTCCTTCGTCACTCCACCTTTCCAAATGTCTAACCCTACGCAACAATAATTTCTCAATTCTAGTCGCGACATCCTCGTTCACTGTCTCAAATCAATCACTTTTTTGCGTACCCTATTATTCAAGGAAACACTTTTTAGCAATTGACTTACAGCCGGTTTCCCGTACATATTTTTTGTTAAATGATACGATAACAGACTGTTAATCTCCTGTTAAACGTACTTTGAGTTGCTAGAAGATTCAACTGACATAATGTTAACAGTCTGTCAAGGCAAGTGCTAATCTCCAATTAATCACAGATTAGAGCCATTTTGGATTTCTAGAACGCATTTTCTCATGTCAACAGATTGTTGACATGCCATTGACATCTGATTTTTAATTGTAGAATATCGAGCAATTAGTAGCGTGTTCATATCGAGAAATCGCATTTATTTCCCATTTCGTGCCATAAAAAGAATTGAATTGGATTATTTTCTATTTCATACGTGTTTCAAAGGGTGTTTAAAAACACGGAGTAAGTATAAAATACTACACACTATTATATTACCTACCTATGTACTTCAAAGTTTACAAAAAATGTAAATGAGTAGGTAAGTAGGTACTTGTACACAACTTTATTATTAATTGTACCTTTCAGATAGAAAATGTGAGATTTTTCGGATTTGTCCGATTTATCTAGTGATGAGGAGACGACGAGAAATCGCAATTGTACTTTTATTTTCAATTACAGATTTGTACCTACAACAAAACATACAGCGTTCCTTACACATTATATTATTTAACAATTACGCCATAAAATCCCGCACATTAGCATAGTAAAGTGTAGCTTGGTAGATACTTGTTCACCAATGATAATAGTTCTGTTTTCTCTTTCTCAGTATAATTTCTTCGAGACATTTCTGCGAATATTAGATAATAATCGATACGTTATGTAGATGCCGGTGATGATTGTTTGTTTTGATTCATCATCACAGAAAAAACCGCCGAACGTCAAAAATATTTGACCCAGATAGAGACAAACCTATTTGTTAGACAGAAACAAAACCACAGATGCTAATCTGTGGTTTTGTAAAGTAAAGAAGTAAAGAATAAAAGTGAGTGAGTGAAAATGTACGAGTTTACCTGAGTGACCAGAAGAATAATCAAATCAGCAGTTAACAGTAGATTAGCTAATTTTCCGATGATTTGCGTTCCAGAAACCCAACGCATGTTAACCACATGTTAACAGATTGTCAAATGTGACAGTCTGTTAGCTGATTCGTTGAGTTAGGATTGTCTCGGAAACCGGCCGTTAGTCTGTTAAGTGTCAATTTTAATTTCGGCATAACTGACACCCCTAACTAAAATGTACCCACTGAAAGGTATATTTTAGTTCTTCTCAATCGGCAGGTATGCGACACGGACGTTACGCGGAGGAGAATGGCTCTTAAAATATACATTCATTTTTTTTAAAACACCCGCCAGCTATTTATGTTAGTTGTCTTGTCTTTTTATCTCGTTCGTCTAAAAAGAAGAATTATTAACACTTCTAGATGGTTGTTATTTAACAAAATTAAATAAGTCCAACTCTGCGATGTTTCGAGAATTAATGTCTTGACAAGACGTTTATTGCTCTCATAAGCATTTGTGTTGTCTGATACAGCAGTAAATGTAACAAAGATTTCAATTTTCTTCAATCTATTGTATTTTCGCCAATAGCTTGGTCGTTACTATCAATCTCAAATAATTGTGTCTAAATCGTACTAGACGAGTATATTTAGTACAATAAAAGTGCTTTTTTTCTTGGTATAGTTACCGATGTACTTAACTGCAATTTCGAGGTATTGATAGGCATTCTGACTCATAATGCCGTCTCTCAGAGTTTCCGCCTTCTCCCTCCACTGCAATACGTAAACGATGTGACAGGTCTTTTTCAATTTCCCTAGTATACGTCTTTTTCTATTTTGTCAATATGTCTTCAGGGATTTTTTTCTCACCTAATACATGAGAATTGTGTTTTGCCAGTTAGATGTTTGCCTCGGACCGCCAAGGCCCAGTTGAATCGCCCAATCCTACAAAGGAGACAGCTCTAGTGAATGTGTTAACTTTCGGCGGAGCTATGCCCGGATTATCCGGATGAGACTCGGTGCCACTTTCGCCGCCTGCGGCCCGTAGAGGGTCAATTTTGGGGGGCTGGCTAGACTTAGTTTTAAATGTTTGCTCGGTGGAACGATTTGTGGGCTCGGTAGAGGCTGGATATAGAGAACGGCAGGAGTTTGAGAATTTTTTTTGGTGTTTAGTTTTGTGGACGGGCTTAGTGTTCTTAGAAGATGCTTTTGCTTTTGATGGGGAAACGAATACCAGCAGTTCTGTCGCGTCTTTGTCCTTTTCCGCTTTACACACACAGTATTTATAGGACAGTCTACCTTGTTTTGATTGGCTTTCCAAAGTTACGCGATACAGTGTTTGGGTTCTTATTTTCAGAAGGTTATACATATACTGGATACCGAACCCCGTTTGCACAATGGAAAAAAAGTTATAAACTGTTTTGGTGCCCACGTCAAATACTTTAGGTCGACGACACAATTTGAGTGTGAATTTTTGGCTGCCTAAAACTCATCATGTCACCATGCATGTATCTTTTTAAAAGTAGGTACAAGACAATATTACATTGCGACTGCCAGTTTGCATGCATAGCTGGATAGTCTGGCACTGACACAATGTTCAATTAGAGGCTGTACAAATAGTCCGAGTCGCATGTTTACAAGCTTCCAGTCAGGCATAAACAGCAACATTTTACTGAGCAGAAAAAAAGAATTCGTTTGCCAAATTCTTTTCCCACTGCCTGTGCAAATTTAAAAACAAAAAACTTAACCATTGCCTTCCCCCACCTCTGGGGAGTGAATTAAACAGTTTATTTAATTAAGTGTGTAGTGCCTAGGTTACTTAAGAGTTCTTGTGAAATACAAAATTAGCAAAATTAGTTAGTATACTTATGCATTATGCCGCTTGCCAACTCTTCATAAACTTTGTACATCAGTTCACCAATTCCGTGTAAAATGTTTGACCATCCGCGTCGGCTGTCCTACAGTCGTTTCTACTGACTTCATGTAACAAGTAAGCAATTCGTGTAAATGGGCTTACACACATTGCAGTCGATTAGTCGACGAGGAATCGGCCTCCTGTGGTTATCAGGTACCTTCTCATTAATATGATGGTCTGTCAGTAACGTCCACGGCTTCCACGCGTTAGAACTTATTGCGACGACATACGTTGTAATATCGAACGACGTATATGGGAATCTTAGGCAGGCAGGTTGTACCCGCAGTAAATTACGCTACCTTGTCGCAGAGGTAATAAACCTTTTGGTTTGACAGCTTCCGGATTATGCACATTTGTAATATTCACGGGACATAAGCGTCCTACTCAAATATTATTAGATATTCAGGTTTTCGTTACGCAGAAACCTCATTCGCTGTAATATTTCTCTGAGAGAAGTCAGGTGTTTGACACGGGCTGTACGCAGTGTGTTATTGAAATGACGCCAAACCTGAAAACCGTTACTTCAGTATCGATAATATATAACCAAAGTGGTTAAACAATGAGTAAAAGTTTAAAATTCCCAATTTTTACTTGTTTCATTCTATCTAGATACAATAAAAAAATTGTAACGATATGACAGTAAGTTGTTAGAAAAGTTTTTAGTTAATTAATTAACGAAGCCACAATAAAGAAAAAATATATCGTTCAAAAAAAATATGTAATAGTGTTTTACTCTAACGACGACTTATCTCAACGCACTGTCAAAAGAACGCTCAGCACTTGACAAAAGAACAGCTCTCTCCCCCAATGATTCATTAATTAGACCGTCGTCGCTCGCCCAACAGAATAATACAGTGACTTCCGAAGGATTACCGCAATAAGGGTCTTTATCGCGAAGGAAACGAAAGCGTAGATTCGAAAAAAAAAACAAAAAGCCCCACTGCTGTAAAACCTTCAAGACCTGGAGGAGTCCGTTGCATCCTGAACCTGACCTGTCGATTTCGTAGTTTATTTATTTTTGTTCCTTCTATTCTCTCTCTCTCTTTCTTCTCAGCCTTAGACCCACATGGTGATGGGGACAGATTTCCTTGTTTTCGCTCTCCACTTCGCCCCGTTCATGACTTCGTATATGGTGGAAAATTCAACCGACGCTTTTAGACGTTTTTCACGCCTTTTTTAGGAGCCGCGGTTTTGTATTTCTGATAAGATTTTATTTTATACTTTTACTGACAGTTTGAAAGCGGACATCCTCAATTTTTGCGCTGTGCGTGACGACAAATGCTCAGATTGTACAAAGCAATAAAGTACCCTATAATACAGCACAGATAGGGTCTGTATATTTTTGTATTGCCCGCACGGTCTATTTACAAGCATTTTTTTTTTTTGATTGTCTTTTTGGAACTACTTACTCGTAAATAAATTTTGCGTCTAACACTTCGTAAACCTACACTGATTAATTCCCGAATCACGTATATGAATTTTGATCAGGAGAGTACGACCAGGTTTCGCTATTATACGCAGAGCTTAATCATTCAAGTAAACCACTCAAATTCAAGTTTGGTTTTGATTCAAATTATGTTAATTTAATCTACATACTTTACTTAAGTGATATTATTAACTTCGCTAATTTATTTTGGTCTCTGCTTGGTTATAAAGGTTACATTACCCGTGATGGTAATAATCCCCGTTTGCTTTGGCTGTCGGTTAGTAAGCCGACAAAGAGAGTACCTTCCTCAAGCGTTAATAGGATTCCGCAGCCATAATTAAAGCCATATCCGCACATCCGCTTATCACGATATCAGGCTTAGTAGGCGCAATCATTTGATCCCGTTATGTTTGTGTGCCTACAGTTTGCTGTGTTTGTTATCCCTAAATGTTACAGGATTCGTGCCGGGTTGTGATATTTGCAATTGAGAAATTTGTCGTCCATAATGTAATCTCGAACGTTGAACAGTAAATTCGATCGTCTTCGTTCGCTAGGTAATTCGATACTGTCGATAAAGAACTCCTATCGCAAGTAATAAATCAATCGTTCGTTGCTGTGACAACCCAACGCAATATGTCGAGATTTAGAGTATTAAGGAATAAACTGTAAGTAAGTTTTATGGAAACTGACAGTTCTTCTTCTTATCTCATATTGATGGCAAACAAGGCTCGCCATCGTATGAACGGATTTGCCGACCAGCGTCAGTTACCTAAAGAATAACTAATAGATACCACAAAACATCGTGAGAAAACCTGAGTGTATGAGGTGTTTACTTCTCTCAGCACTTGAAATCTCTCTCTCTCTCCGCAAATGATGATGTCTCTGTCTGAATGTTATGACAATCCAGTCAATCGTTATACATATTTCATTTAATTTTCTCAGCTTTGGTCTACGTGTAAACGAACCTTTGATAGAAAGCAAGAACCCGGACCAAAGCTGTAATTCTTTCGTTATCAACCCTTGTATGTCCCCACTGCTGGGGCACGGGTCTCTTCCTGCATCGCAGGAAGGTTAGGCCATACTCCACCACGGGGGCCAAGTCCGGGTTGGTGGAGGATTGTAAGACAGTGGCGGGCCTTACTGTCAGAAGTTATCAAGCCGCCCATAAGGCCTCTGACATGGCTTAGCGACTAAAATTATATGACAGCCGGCACCAACGGCTTAACGTGCTTTGCGAAGCACGGAAGCGCTCGGAAAAATGCCACTAGCGGTAGTCACGGGACCCATTCTGTACCTGACGCTCAACCAAGTGATTGATTCCAATCAATCGGTTCGCCCAGGCCACGAGCGCTTCTGTAATTCTTCAGTCTGGATGTAAACTAAAAAAATAAACCGCAAGACGATCTTTCCAGAGCTCTGACGAACATAATGAGATTTCAGGGGTTGCTTGATTTGGTTAACGGAACCCCAATGCCATTCCAGCCTGTGTGATTTTTCCGCACTTCGATCGAAGCGCCCGAATCTCGAGGGTTTTATTGTTACATGTCTTTATTACATTTGATATGGAGTATAGGGTTTTAGTCGGGGAGATGGGCCTGTGAATCCTTTCGTTGGTATCGAATTAGTCGAGAGAGGCGCAGAAATTCAAGCACCAGAAGTTTAAAAGCTTTTATGTATTACGGGTTGAAACCGATTTCACTTATATTTATTCACGAAAAAGGTGTGTTCTACGTGTCAATACGAACAATTTTTACTAATTTTATATTACAGGGGCCTATTTCGTAGTTTATTCATGATTTACTGAGACAATTCGATGTACCTCACAAAGTCGATTAACCTACACATTAAGAAGTTGACTCTGCTATCCAATGTCCCTCAAATTGATATAATAAACAAAGAATTGTAGTTTTATGGAACTCGGTCCACCTATTCCACATTGCACGACACACCAAAATGGTTAATACAGCTCTTATGTTGTCACTATTTCGAAGACAAAAAGTTGTTCGTATTAAGTAGTTAAAGTAAAGGAGAGTTCTCTTTTGGAGGATTACGCCGTACCCTGTAATACATCGAGTTTGTAAATTCGCAGTCAGAAATACGGTTCGTGCATGTAGTAATTTTTGACGGGTTTGATAACTTTTAAATGTAAAATAGCATAATTGACCACAGTAATGCATACCAAGTTCTCCTAGAGTACTCGTAAAATACAATATATCTAGAAAGAAGAAAGAAAGAAAGACATTTATTATAGCAACAAGACACATCACAGAAACAAAAAACCACAAAATTAACACAACATGAGCACAACAGAAATTAACCAAATATACAAATAAACAAAAAAAAAAAAAACACACAAATAGCTTTCGCCTGTGGTGCATCTAAATTGCCACAAAAGGCAGCTGACTCAGCGTTGTGCTGAGGGACTGAGCCCTCAGCGCTGATTTTCAGTCAGTGCCCGAGGTAACTGAATGGTCCTACGAGGTGCGTGTCGTGGTGCATTTATAGGATATATGAATAGCATAGGATAGGTACACAAATATGAAAGTAAAAGGGTCTGTAAAAGGTAAAAGTATCTGACTCTGGGTGCACGTGGGCCGTGAAACTGGTCCTTCTAGTGTCCTTATAATAATATTATGATATCGTGAAGGCTGGTCCGGTTGTGTGGATTAGGAGATTATGTTTCCTGCCCGCCGAACTTCGGACAAAGGCGCGAACTACCTTTGTTGCCGAGTATTCGAGGTAAATGTTCCAACATACGTGTGTTTATTCAAGGTAAGTAACGATAAAGTTTGTAACGGTGTCAATCTGTAAGTATGTGCAGAGCAACATCTAATTGGTAAGCAAAATTTGAAGGGGGAGGGAAACCAGAATTTGGATTTGGAACCCATGGCGATAGTTAAAAAAATGTTAATTAAAATCTACTTCACTTTATCATAAACATATCATACAGTACAAATTTATAAAGAGATAGTCTGAGCATCTGATGGTACCGACCAAAACAATGGTTATTTACCTGTTTACACCAATCCGACAGTAGATTCATAATTGGTTGAGGTAAAAAAAATAGCACGAACCAAACGTTGAAAATCACGACTAACTACAAAAATGTTATACGATAATTTATATCTTTACCTCGAACTCGGTGGCGCAGCGGTTTGGCACGCTGACTGTAAAACCAAAGGTCTAGGAAACGAACTTTTCTAGTTTGTCTCGGGTCTTGGATGTTATCTATGTATTTATTGTATTAAATCTACCGTCGAGTTAGCACCTAGTACTTAGTATAGGGCTGACGAGATCTGTACACAGATCTCGTCAGCCCTATACTAAGTACTAATATAATACTCGTGTACCACGGCGACGAGAACATTCCCTTAACATATTGCTAAAGATTTTGAAATATGGATAATTCCACTTCTAGGATACTCAGACAATACAACAAACCTAAGTTTTTAATAGTGCAAAGTTTTGAACTTTACTGGTCACTGTATAATTTATTACGAGAAGCGCTGCTATTTTGACACCGCCATCAAAACATAGCTATTATTACTTGACTCTTACGGCTTCTGGAACCGCCTTTCAAACAATTTCTTGTCTATTAGAGCCTAATAGCACAGGTAGTGAACATCGTAAACATCAGTGTCTCAATTTCAACTTCGCTCTTGGCGCAAGTGAGAAAGTAAGAAATTGGCTCTTTGGAAAAATTCTACTGTTATTTCTTAAATGAGCAAATCCTAAGATTGCTCTATGAAGATTTGTTTTTTGCCTCAACTTTTTTTTTCAGTTTTTTAGATTTTTCGCACTTTACCCGCCACACCATTGTCACAACCTTCAGTAAATCGTTGTTCTAGATAAAATAGTGTCTATTCTACTTAAGTTTTTAGCGTTATACATCAAACAGCAGCATCATCCCGAAGCGAAAACTATATAAGTATTTTCTTTATATAAGTATAAATCAAACCAAAAGTTTTCAGAAGTCTCAGAGGAAAAGTTGTCCCAAATGACAGACTCCAATCGTAATTTTTCAAGATAGTTTTTATAAAAAGTGTGAGACGAATCTCTCGATAATTTTATGGCGATTTTTCGGCCCACAGCCGAGAAACACGCACCTGGGATTACATAGCATTTATGTCAAAAACGGCCGTTTTAGGTGTCAATGCGAACTACTCCGGGCCTTAGACGCGCTGAGCCGAATCGCAAAAATTGGCCGGCCATTGATTAGGAAACTGAGTCCATTAGTGACGCGCCGATTCGTCTAAGGATCAAATCTGTTCTAATCGATCAGGCTTTATGGAAATCTCAGTGCAGTTGTACTTTAAAAAATATAAGACTTCATTAAGATTAAAGTACTTTTACAAGCTAACTGCAACACTCTTCCGTCTGTTCTCAGCAGATAAAAGTTATTGTACGTAATATTAAATACGGTTGTGCGAGCTAAAGCAATTGTAACAAATGTGCTTGCTTTTCATTGCAACTCGGCGCTTCTGCAAGAGGAAGGTTCAAAAAGTTGACTTCGACTCTGTTTGTGGCTTCAGACAACCTTTGCGCATTTGATCTTGACGGGGATGGAACCTTAAATAAATTATCGCGATCGCTGACGATCTTGTGCTAGCCTCTTCGCCACTTGTCAACTCAGAAGGCAATGAAAGCTTAATTCTGCGCTATATCTAATTGTTTTATATAAATAAATGTGTCAGAGACTTTATCAAGTTTATCGATTTACATTCATTTGAAGTCGCCCAGTTTCAGTTATACCTACGCTATTATAATTTGAAGTCACCCAGTGTCAATAATACGATAGTATCCTGTTCATATTTTTCCAGATCGTCCGACAGGATTGTAGGAGTGAAGCAGATTGTTACAGCATCGACAGCTAATATTAGAGGCCGTTCTCGTCTTTTTATTATCGGCTCCGAGTCTGAAATAGACAAGTAATGCTCTCGGTGTTACTTCGAGGTGTCTATTTGTTCACTTTCATGTTGAATGTACGTCTTTCGGTTCTTTTATTAGTTGCGTAATTATTCTTCACGCGCTGTAACATTTGTATTATTTATAGTGTGTTGTTATTCGATCCAGTGCATGTAAGTCATGTACGCTTCTATCTATCGATACAAAACTTCATTGTGAGACTGTTGTTACTTTAACATGCAATTAATACTTTTCTGTTTCATGGCTGTCCGGTGTTTGTATAGTTTGGAAACAAATCATTCACTTAGCACGGGTGCACTAATGCACTAGCATTAAAAATAAAAAATAAAAAAATTGTGAAATCATTCACTGTCAAAATATACACTATTCATGCCCCCCCCTCTGGCCATCCTCTTTATTCGGTCCCCGTAATAGAGGCTTACCTTGTTTGGGGATCTCAGATTGACATCGATTAAATTTTCAATAATATACATATTATTGACCGTGAAAACCTGTCCTAAATAGGCCAGGTGTTCACGGTCTTAGTACGCTCGAACCGAGTGCGCCATCCGAGTAAACTAATGCTTCTGATTGGACGGTTTTCCGTGACAACACCAAAATAGCCCATCAGAAGCATTAGTTTACTAGAATGGCGCACTCGGACAGAGCGCATTAAGACCGTAAAATTTTTAGCGTGAATATATGTTGTCTCGTCCTAAATATAGATATCGGCGCTTATCAGACGCACTCAGTACCTGACTGCAAGAAGTCATAAAGTTACAAACATGGAGAACACTGTTATCTTCAAACCGCACTCGGGCGGGACTATCAAGAATGGGGACACGAATTTTTTGTTCACTGATAATTATCTCCAACTCGTCGAGCGCAGAAAAAATACGTGTTGGAGAGAGGGGCGATCCGATCTAATAACGCCCGAATATTTTTTTGCCCACAGAGGGGAAAGAAGAAAGATATGTTGTGGAAAAAACGTAATATGTGGGTCCACCCGTAGAAATATTAGATACCTATCTATCGTTACAGAAATGCGGGCATCGTCCCTTCGGAAAGGTGGCAACGATATTTACGACTCATATACGCTAAGGTGGGTGACAATAAATTGTCTCTACTAACTCCGCGTGTAGGTATTGTTGGAGCGTGAGGCAACTGTTCTGGTTCCAAATGGGGATACACGGAAAGTCTCTAAAGGATGTCTGGACTGAATCAACCTAAGGTCGAGAATTCCGTGGACAACATCAGTAATAAATATAAATAGTTCCTCTTCCAACTGTGTTCTATGAACGACCTCTACATTGACAGATTAAACGTAATAAGCCGGTTTTACGTGTGTACATTTGCGACGGTGTAAATACTGTGCTCGTAGGGTGTAAATACGATTCTATGGTCGCTACCTACACTACTCTATAACGCTCTGAGAGCGAATTCAACGACAATGTCCCCCCATTAACCACCTAGACGAACATGCAATTTTTACGACGATTGTAGATTTCGATCTAAATACTAGTCTTCTCCATTTAGACTAAACGCGGTTTATCCCAAGTTCTTCGTAATGAACGATGCTTTCCTATTCGCTCCTATTCGGTTTGTCTCTAAACGTTTATTATTTTGAAGCTCACAATAGGGTCGAACGTTTAGTCTCATGTTACCAAATTACACGAGAAGGGGCGTGGGGCGCCTGGCACGCTCGCCGGTGGGCGAACGAGCCACATTGACAGCCCAGCGGGTGCATGCTCGCGTGGCGAGCTGCCAGCTGGATCTTCGGCTATATTGCGAGCTGGACGATACGAAATGAGTTTTACAATCCACAATCGATAGTTATATTCGCTTTGTGAAGTCGCTCGTAACATTGTGGGCGATTTTGCAAAGCGAGAACCCATGAAATTAGAGATGGAGAGAAGCTTCCAAAGCTCTAAAGTATACAAGAAAATAACAAAAAATTGGTTGTCTGGAATAAATTACTTCTAGCGTAAAGGCCGCCAATAGAACTGTATTTAATTATTTTTTAAGTTTTAATTGTTATTCCTGGTGTTATTTTGTTTTATTTTCTTCAGTCCAGTAAAAAAGACCTACGTGTACGGTTATTTGGGAAAAGAACGTATTATAGGCATCATTAAAACGAATCAATTTTAACGTAAAGCTTGCTATAGGCCCAGCTGGTGCGTTGCGCTCCGGCTAGCCCTAAGCTGTCATTACAGCTGATTGGTCTTTCATAATTATGGGGTGGCAGTATTGCTCGCGGCTGTACAGGCCCGGATATGGAATCGGTAAGGACCGCACGCTAGGCATTGATTTAGGAGTTTATTTGACATGTTACCTACTGTGTTTTGCTCTGAAAGTTCTTAGGTACACAGCTGTAGATTCTTTGTTTTTCAGTGCGATAAGCTGCTTTTTACAGTTTGTTATCCTTCTGTAAGACATGTACTAACGAACTTTATTCACAACTTGGTACGATTAAACCGTGAAAAATACTTTGTAAAGCGTGAATAAATAAACTAGAAAAAACTGGTATTTTCGACTTATTAGGAGTTGGGTCAGTGTTCTTACAGTTTTGCCAACGCAACATAGCTTTGTAGATCTGAAGCTGAAATAAGTCAAATTGTGAATTATCTCGACTCTTCATTAGTAGATAAAACATGTAGCTGAAAGAGCATTTGTTCCGGGTCCACGGCGAAGTGCACCTTTCAGTTGACGCATCTTCTGGGAGCAGCCGTTATCGTCCGAAACTTTAGTGTACTTTAGCAACTTAGGGATGCTGGCTAATGGACAGCGACATTTATATACGCCGAGACTATTAGAGGTCCAGTACGGGACCCTATTTGCAAATCCCGGTAATTTAAATCCGCCAAAAGAAGGGAACATGCTAAAAAAAACTTAAAATATGCACAAAGCAGAAAAGTTTTAGAGACAAGAAAGAATCCTTAGGCAAGTGATGTGCCAAATATGTGCTTACGTTGCAATATTACATGCAATTTTTCAGTACATTGTGCATACGCAGATTTCTTTACTATTGCAAGTTTCGCTCTTCTGTCTTCTGTCACTGAACTGTAGCTTGACTGAACTTCTAATCAATCAATAGATATGGATCCCATAATGCGATACACAAAGGTTTTACTAAATTATAATCTTCAATATTTATCCGAAACAATAAATCTGTATGTACCTTGTAAACTTGTAATGACTATAAACCATTTGTCTGTAAGAGTGAGGAAGCATAAGCGTTAATTCACACGTGAAACGACGTCCATATATTGTGAATGGTGGTCGGATGTAATTTGCGCGTGTTGGAGTATTATGCTCATGGCTGAGTGCCAGTGTGGACGCGGCGTGATCCCGGACGCTATTCCCATATGCCGCCGAGAACACAATGCAAAGAGAGTTGTATGCTTACGTTCGTTTTTCACTCAGTAATTTTATGGGGAAATGCTTTTGTCTGCAGTCGGTCATTCATAATTCATGTGGCTTCGTGCTTCGTTGCAGTCTTTGCTTCCGTGGAGAGTGCTCGCAGGATGTTCTATTAGACGGTCGAGCTCGTAGTAAATTTGGGTGTTTTTGTGACTTTGTTATTTATTACTCATTCGACAACTTGACAGTATTTACACGCGTGCAGTCGACTTGCTTATAGACACAATAACAATACGACTGTCCGCTGAATCAGTTGCTGTAAAAGCATTTTGAGCGATCAATAAAGAGTTCACTGTCTATTTATTAAATTCGATAGTTCGATATCAACCCTTGTATATCTCCACTGCTGGGGCACAGGTCGCTTCCTGCATTGCAGGAAGGTTAGGCCATACTCCACCACAGAGGCCAAGGCCGGGTCGGTGGAGGATTGTAAGACAGTGGCGCGCCTTACTGTCAGAAGTTATCAAGCCGTCCATAAGCCCTCTAACATGACCTAACGACTGCCATTACATGACAGCCGGCACCAGCAGCTTAACTTGCCTTGCGAAGCATGGAAGCGCTCAGAAAAATGCCACTAGCGGTAGTCACGGACGGTCACCAATCCTGCTCTTGACCGCGCCTGTTCTTGCTTAACTCAGCCGATGATTCCAATGACTCGGTTCTACTAGGCCACGAGCGCTTCGTTCACTATTTATGAAATATTAGTACATGACTCTATCGGATACGTAACTTATTTATTTATTCTAGGGAGCCATGCCTATGCCTGTTGTAAAACCATTTTGGGCGTTCAATAAGGTGTTCTCTAATTTAAAGATTTGTCCGAACACTTCATTTGAAACTTTAGTAAATCGAATACGTAACTTATTTCCGATCCAGTAGATCGCGTGATCACCACACGGAGCGCCGAGATTGCCCCCCCGGGCTCACTGTCGAAGGAGCGAGCGCGCGCCAAACCGTCTGATGGCAGCTGTTTGTTTAAAAAGATGTGTAGACTCGCACAAACACTGGGTTTAATAGATTTTGCTACTAAACTCGTGTACGTACCGGGGGCAATGTTTGTTCTACGAGCTCTCGGCGTTGAACGTGTTCCTAACATAATATTATTAAACCCAAGTCTATGGTTTCTAGTTTGTTAACAGATGCGAGAAGGCGCTTCAAACTAGCTGAGTTTGCGTGAATTTAGCCACCTGTGAGGCTATTTCACTTCTCTGTTAGATAGACACTTACCTCTTTACTAACGGTGCAAGTTGCAGCCTTTAGTGGAATATAAATTGTCGAATGTGATAAGATTTACATAATCGAGCCGTTAGCACTCACTCGCCGAGTTTAACTTCATAGGCTTGCACCAACGCTATCTGACTGTACGATCTAGTTATCCAGGAGTACGCTATATCCAGTTTTTTTATACAGCCTATAAACGTCCCACTGCAGGGCACAGGTCTTCTCTCAGTGAGAGAGGATGGGCTTCATTACCACGCGTGCCCACCGCGGATTGGCAATTTCAAGCGCTGAGGTATTTGAACACCTGAGACACTCAGGTTTCCTTAATATGTTTTCCATCACTGGAAAGTACAAAAATATCTTACACTTTAATATTTACTCAGCAATCCAGGGCTGAACGTAATTTCATATAATCCTTTATGTTATACTTATAAATACAACATAACTTTGGTCTAAAAATAGCTTTAAATTTCTACGTATGTAATAAAACAAACCAAATTGTTTAAAAAAAATCGGTTGATTTTTGAGTTTCGTACCCGAAGTGTGCCAAACGGAACCCTATGCGCCGCACGCCCTTTCCTTAAGGCTCTATCCATCGAAACGTAATAGCTAGTCAGTTGAAATTTTCAAATACAATGTTAAAAACAATAAAAAATAGGGTGTGTCCGTACAAGAAACGTGGTTTCTGGTCGCTTTTTCGTTTATGCTTTATTGTTAAAACAGCCAAACAAATACAGGTATCAAACTCGACGTGGTTTTGACAAAAACGAGTCCGGCTCACTAAATACTTTACTGCATTATAAATATTAGTAGTATTAGTTCTACCACCAGGTGCGAGATGGCGTTACTGGTACAGAACCTTCGGTGCGCGATTCCCACTTGCACTTGGCCTATTTTTTCAGATTCCCTTCTTAAGTTTCATGGGGTATGAATTGTACAGGTGATGTCCTGTATATAGGACGTCAGACTCAAGAGGGTATAGTAATATATATATATTAACATATATATTATTTAGTACAATTATCAACCCTAACTGTACTATCGAATTCATGTCAGAAGCAAGCGGCTTTACTTACCGGTAGATCAACAGGACCACAAATAAAGGTCAGTCAAAGCAAAACTGATTACTATGCCGGAGGTCGTGCGTTCGATTCCCATTGGGGGCCGCCGTACATTTGTGCCATCTCCATGTTTGTGATGTCCTTACCTCGTTACCATAGCACAGGGTAACCTAGTTTGGGAACAAGACAATTGTGTTGTGTGGAAGTTATTCTTATACTCTGACTGCATTCTTTTTGACAGTGTTCTAACTAGAGCAGTGGCTCTTAACCGGTGGCCCGCGGACGCCTGGTGCTCCCTGGAGGCATTCGAAGTGTTCCGCGTAGCCATTATTCATCATCATCAATCCACTATGTCCCCACCGAGGGTTTCTTCCCTGAGGAAGGTATAGGCTATCCACCACGGGCCAAGTCCGGATTGGTGGAGTCTTGCAAGACTTGTCTTACTGTCAAAAGTTTTCAAGCCACCCCTAAGGCCTCTTGACTTGGCTTAACGACTGCCATCTACCTACGGCAGCCGGTACCAACTGCTTAACGTGCCTTGCAAAGCACGGAACCGTTCGGAAAATGTCACCAGCGTCAGTAATCAGGGGCGGCCACCCATCCCTGCATTGCACGCTTTTTGTTGCTTAACCTTCGTGATCGCTTAAGATCACTTAGGCAACCGGGGCTACGAGTGATTCTTTGCTAAATAATTACTGAATGAGTGTTAGTCGTAAAATAATGCTAAAACTCCTTTATTTATTTACATTTAGGTACCTTAAATTACCAATAAACCTTCTGGGCCGTCCCTGACAGGACATAAATTTGGCAAAATGGTCCCTCACGACTAAAAGGTTAAAAAACCACTAAGCTAGAGTATTAATGTGAGTTTCAGTTCTATGCTTATAGCACGTACGTGGGCCGCTGATGCCGTATCGATTATGCATGGTTCTCTGGTGGGGTGTTACGAGCGTCTCTGTCGTTAGCACTAACTTGGATAACTAGAGTTCTCAGCATATGTTATAGACAAATGAACACCTGTTTTACTTGTAACATTCAATAAGTCACAGTTCATGTGCCATTTTGAATAAAATACTTTGATTTTATTTGTCAAGCTTGGAGTAAAGAGGTGTCATAATTTGACTATTATTGTGATGAAATGTCGCGACTTTTGACATTAACAGCCGGTTTCCCGTACATATTTTTTGCTAAATGTTACGATAACAGACTGTTAATCTCCCGTTAAACGTACTTTGAGTTGCTAGAAGATTCAACTGACATAATGTTAACAGTCTGTCAAGGCAAGTGCTAATCTCCAATTAATCACAGATTAGAGCCATTTTGGATTTCTAGAACGCATTTTCTCATGTCAACAGATTGTTGACATGCCATTGACTTCTGATTTTTAATTGTAGAATATCGAGCAATTAGTAGCGTGTTCATATGGAGAAATCGCATTTATTTCCCATTTCGTGCCATAAAAAGAATTGAATTGGATTATTTTCTACTTCATACGTGTTTCAAAGGGTGTTTAAAACACGGAGTAATTAGTATAAAATACTACACACTATTATATTAACTACCTATGTAGGTAGGTACTTCAAAGTTTACAAAAAATTGAAATGAGTAGGTAAGTAGGTACTTGTACACAACTTTATTATTAAATGTACCTTTCAGATAGAAAATGTCAGAATTTTCGGATTTGTCTGATTTATCTAGTGATGAGGAGACGACGAGAAATCGCAGTTGTACTTTTATTTTCAATTACAGACTTGTACCTACAACAAAACATACAGCGTTCCTTACACATTATATTATTTAACAATTACGCCATAAAATCCCTTACATTAGCATAGTAAAGTATAGCTTGGTAGATACTTGTTCACCAATATAATAATAGTTCTGTTTTCTCTTTCTCAGTATAATTTCTTCGAGACGTTTCTGCGAATATTAGATAATAATCGACACGTTATGTAGACGCCGTGGTAGCTCAGTGGGTAGAACCATAGGGAGCGGTGGTAGCTCAGTGGGTAGAACCATAGACTGGCAAGCGAGAGCCCCAGGTTCGATCCCGAGTGCGGGCATGTACCAATGACTTTGTTTAATTTCAAAGTTACGTACATTTGCGAATTTGTAGTCGCAATACCACACGCTAACGGTGAAGGAAAACATCGTGAGGAAACCCGCAGCTTGGTTGGCTCCGCACGTATTGACTAGTCTTTCCTGTGGGCTAGGCCGACTAGGCTGTCAGGATGGTATAGGTGCTGGGCAAGCCTACACCATCTATAAAAACCATGACCCAGGCACTACAGCGTCGGAGTGGTCCCTTCACCCATCTAGTGTGAGTGAAGATACCACTGGACGCTGTATAAATCATCTCATTAAGTAGATGCAAAAAGGCCAATATTATTATTATTATGTAGACGCCGGTGATGATTGTTTGTTTTGATTCATCATCACAGAAAAATCCGCCTAACGTAAAAAATATTTGACCTAGATAGAGACAAACCTATTTATTAGACAGAAACAAAACCACAGATTAGCAAGTAAAGAATAAAAGTGAGTGAGTGAAAATGAACGAGTTTAGCTGAGTGACCAGAAGAATAATCAAATCAGCAGTTAACAGTAGATTAGCTAATTTTCCAATGATTTGCGTTCTAGAAACCCAACGCATGTTAACCACATGTTAACAGATTGTCAAATGTGACAGTCTGTTAGCGGATTCGTTGAGTTAGGATTGTCTCGGAAACCGGCTGTTAATCTACTTTGCTTAAGTGATATCTGTGTCAGTTCCATTTTTATGTGCAATTTTATGTGATCTCTATCTAGGTATCTATCTAACATATAATCTCTAATGCCCTGCAAATAAAATTGATTCTAAAAAAATAATTTAAAAAATCATCTAATCTCATCATAATCAGCAGACCACTGCTTACTGCTGTATGTGAACATTTTTCTCAAATCAATAAAATCATAATATTTTACAGGGTGCGACAGACGAACGGGCTTAGTGAGTACGTCGTTCGGAGGCTCCTCTCATGCACCCTAATGTCTTATCGTAATATTTATCTGCCATAGGATAAAATAAATATAAACAGATAAATTTTTACACCGGTGTTGTCTACTTGGTTACGTTACGGGCGACGACATAAAGTAGAGTTTAAGTACCTATCGTCTATACACAATTGAAGGAAGGACGTAACAAATTGGCATTCGACTTTATGGCTTATGTATGTATGTTATATTACTGATCCGCGTTTCGTAATTTTATATGATAATTCGTTGTACATTGCGTAGCTGTGTCTTCCTACTCGTTGATCTGTGGGTTAAACGATTTTGCAATGTAGTACTTACTACGTCGAAATAATATGTAATTTAAATAACCAATTTCTTAGCCATTTCTTGATGGAATTAAAAAAATACTGACGGCCTCGGTGTCGCAGCGGTTTAACATAACATAACAAACATTAACATAACATTTTACATACTGGCACATACATTGCTTCTGGCCCCACACTAGGATACCCTGTGTCATGGGAACCAGAAACAACGACATCACAAACATGTAAACATCCAAGACCTGGACTTTTTTTTTTTGTTTCCAGCCGGGATTCGAACCCGGGACCTCTTGCATGGTAGGCAGACGCGCTACCGCTACGCCACAGAGGTCGTCATACAGACACAGAGGTTTGACACGCTGCTGTAAAACCGACGGTCTCGGGTTCGATCCCCGTCCGGGTCAAACTAAGAAACAAACTTTTCTAGTTTGTCTCGGGTCTTGGATGTTATATATATATTTATTGTATTATATCTATCGTCGAGTTAGCACCTATAACACAAGTCATTTATTTGTACTAAGTATAGGGCTAACGAGATCTGTATCATATGTCCATGAATATTTATTTATTTATTTATTTATTTATTTATTTATTTATTTATTTATTTATTTATTTATTTATTTATTTATTTATTTATTTATTTATTTATTTATTTATTTATTTATTTATTTATTTATTTATTTATTTATTTATTTATTTATTTATTTATTTATTTATTTATTTATTTATTTATTTATTTATTTATTTATTTATTTATTTATTTATTTATTTATTTATTTATTTATTTATTTATTTATTTATTTATTTATTTATTTATTTATTTATTTATTTATTTATTTATTTATTTATTTATTTATTTATTTATTTATTTATTTATTTATTTATTTATTTATTTATTTATTTATTTATTTATTTATTTATTTATTTATTTATTTATTTATTTATTTATTTATTTATTTATTTATTTATTTATTTATTTATTTATTTATTTATTTATTTATTTATTTATTTATTTATTTATTTATTTATTTATTTATTTATTTATTTATTTATTTATTTATTTATTTATTTATTTATTTATTTATTTATTTATTTATTTATTTATTTATTTATTTATTTATTTATTTATTTATTTATTTATTTATTTATTTATTTATTTATTTATTTATTTATTTATTTATTTATTTATTTATTTATTTATTTATTTATTTATTTATTTATTTATTTATTTATTTATTTATTTATTTATTTATTTATTTATTTATTTATTTATTTATTTATTTATTTATTTATTTATTTATTTATTTATTTATTTATTTATTTATTTATTTATTTATTTATTTATTTATTTATTTATTTATTTATTTATTTATTTATTTATTTATTTATTTATTTATTTATTTATTTATTTATTTATTTATTTATTTATTTATTTATTTATTTATTTATTTATTTATTTATTTATTTATTTATTTATTTATTTATTTATTTATTTATTTATTTATTTATTTATTTATTTATTTATTTATTTATTTATTTATTTATTTATTTATTTATTTATTTATTTATTTATTTATTTATTTATTTATTTATTTATTTATTTATTTATTTATTTATTTATTTATTTATTTATTTATTTATTTATTTATTTATTTATTTATTTATTTATTTATTTATTTATTTATTTATTTATTTATTTATTTATTTATTTATTTATTTATTTATTTATTTATTTATTTATTTATTTATTTATTTATTATTATTAGTTCTAATGTTTTCAACGTTAAGAATATTTCCCACTGTAGTTATATGAAGCAAGGGTGTGATATTTGAAGTAGTTAGGTACCTATGACCTAAGATTCACTGTGACTGAATATGAGTTTCAAGCAGACTGTATTTACGTAGGTAGTAATTGCTGGTAGGTAGTAAGAATCCCTAATGGCTTAAGAATAAATCCTTATTTGTTACAGTGAAGAATTGAAAATTTGAAACAACTGTTATTCCCCTCGATGTAAACAACAAAATACGAGTATTTACCAAAAACAATACGAGCGGACGAAGCCATAACTTCCTTATTTACTCGGGGTTCGTCGTTCATTAAGTTGATTGATGGCGGGACATTTGTGAAAAGTTTTATCGATGCCACTGTCGCACTGACATTTGTAACTACCCCCGTTTACATTGAATATGCACTGGAGGACTATAATCTTATTGTATTTTCAATAAAAGGACATCAAACTTAAATAAAATGAGGTGGCACTCAATCCGAACGTATATATATTTTTTTTATATTTGTTCAGCGATAACTTTTTACCACGTTGTTCCATAGCTCGTCGCTGTGCTGCGTACTATACTATTAAGGTTTATATTGCGTTACTTTGACTATTCGCCACCGTTGCACGTTATCGCCACGTCTTCTGTATAAGCAGTCTTAGAGACAGCAGTCCGCGACACCCGAAGATACCTCTGCTTGTACAGTTGTTCTTATGATAGATAGATACATAGATTGTACACAGAAATTACATGCCTTATTACTTAAAGCAATTTCGTCCAGGCAACCATAGACTGAGACAAGAAAGAAATTAGAGACAGGTAGTCGGTGCAATACAGAAATATTGAAATTAGGAATTCAACGAAATTTATATAAACTTACTTAAACCACATACATAAATAAATAAATGAATAAATAATTAAGATTTACATACATACTAATAATTAAATTATATATGGTAAGAGGAAATAATATAATAAAACTACGTAATATTTAAGAGACTGCATTATTTAATTTAATAAAATGTAGTATTTTATGCCAGGCTAGATAAGAACTAGCGTTTGGTACCCGACTATACAGTCGACAGAAGTCGACCTTTACATTTTTTTGGTTGCAAAGTCGTCCTTAACGTAAGATTATAGTGCACGTATGTAAATCTTGACTGTCGACTGTACCTACGCAGCGTTTCGTTCCTCTCTTTCTGCCTGTTGGCCGTGTGTGCGATAATAATCGGCCGCTAACACGTAAATACCGAAAGCTTTATTTGATAAGAATCGTTTTTAATTTCCACACGAATACATTCACAATGTGAGTTTTGTGACGCGAACAATAAATAATAATATCTGTCTTCATCTTCACGCGTCAGTTGAAGTTGAAGCCGCGTTTCAGGTGTGAAATACTCGTAGTACAATAACTTACAGAGGGCCTCTTATGTAGACCCGAAAAGTCATTTGATAAGTGCAGACTGCCTGGACACTTACCACCCATTTTTTGAATTGCTCTTTGATTTCGAATTTCACCCTATGTCCTTACGGATAAGAACAAACTATACAAATACTTCTATATAATGTAGTTTTTTAAATACAGTAAACAGTTCTCTATAGGTTTCCCCTAATTTTTGCGACTCTGAATACGTAAGAAAAAGTAGGATTTCAGCGTTAATTTGTCTTTAGCTGGAGTTCGGAATTCAAAATATAGGTAGACGTGTTGATAATGTTAAGGAGCTGCCTTTATTTGTATTTTACGTGTTGGTTCCTAAAATTGTTCCATAGATTGATGAATATAGCGTCAGTTCTACTGCAAACGTTGTTTGTGTGAGTCCTCTTTAGGATAGATCCTTATAATAATGAATGACAAAGCGCGTGTAATTTTGACAATGACTTTTCTTACATTGTCGGTAGTGCAGGAGAGAACTTAAATCCAATTGTACCTTCTGTAGATAGCTAATGCATCGGCGACAAACAAACACGTATTGTATGATATTTGTTTTTCCGTTTGCTCCCAGCGGGTTTATTTTCTATTCATCCACTTACTTACAGCTACACCTGAAAACACCTGTAGCCAGCACTTTGCGCTATGAGAAAAAGTTGCTAGAGTTGGTGCGTTGCAGGAGGAGCACTATCTTCATAAGCCTACAATATATTTTGTTTTCTGTTCATTAATATTATTAATGACCAAATAGGGGACGTATTAGCAAAAGGCCTAGATAAAAAGTACCCTGTTGATGAAACAAAAAATGAATTGTGCTGATGCGGGTGAAGGAGCATAGCCTAGGACAGAAAAGGGGACCTCCCCAACCTCCACTGGGTTGGAAAGGTCTATGTCCAGCAATGGATAAAGGTTTGATTTATTTATGTATTTATTCAGAACACTAAACAGGGTTACATACACATTTTCCAAATTTTAAATACATTATAGATCAGCTCTATTCTATGACCCTAAACTTGTATACTAGCCTGTGTATAGTCTATTTTAATTTTAACCAAATTTTTTCTTTTACAACCTTTTAAGTGATAAACTTCTTATATCGTTTATTCAATTCACTTAGGGTGCTCTGAGGGCGCCACGGACAGCTTTTATAAAGACGTGATTGATTGATTAGAGTACAGCTAGCCTGTGTTAATAAATTGTTTATTTTGCTCAATCCCGACATTTTATTTGGACTACATTTGCCGACTGTTTTTGTCTGCGCTTGTCCAAGATAACTCCATATGAATGAAAGTGATATCTCAAATAAAGAAGGAATTAAGTGAGGGAAGTGAGAAGTGCATGCCGCCAATTGTTCTGTTTCCTTCTAAATATTTATGTTTGTCTTTTTCCTGGTGTACGATAAAGACTATTGTTTATTCTTATCTTATTTTATCTCATCTCTACAACAAGTACTGACGAACGGCTGCCATTTTAGGTGGGCCGGTTGGACATAGTCTGGCATCCGTGCGGCATCCAAAAATGTGGCTGAAAAGGAATAATTTTAAAATTAACAAGTTATCTTAGACATGTCATACTTACGCCTTATGGGCGGCTTGATAACTTCTGGCAGTAAGGCCCGCCACTGTCTTATAATCCTCCACCAACCCGGACTAGGCCCATGTGGTGAAGTATGGCCTAACCTTCCTGCGATGCAGGAAGAGACCCGTGCGCCAGCAGTGGGAACATACAGGGGTTGGATATCGAAGTTATCTTTATGACAAAGAAATTTAAAACAGCAATTGTTAAGAGTATAAGCTTATTATAATACTTTGGCTCGCGTTCATGAATTGTTCGAACTGTATGATGAAAATTAAATGGGGCGTTTCCACTTCTGATGTTTATTTATTGCTAAGGCTTCGGCAATTCAACGTGAGTGCTCATTGTTTCGAACGCCTTTTCAGGTATTCACGTGGCCACCAATGGGTACCTAATCAGCTAACCTTGGCTGCTTTTTTATTTTATTTCTTAATACTTTTGTTGAACTTACAATAATCGTACTATGCGGCGGACTTAATGATATTCATGAGCTGATTAGGTACCCGTTACTGGAAAATGTCACGGGACAAAGTTGATTTGTATTCGTGATCGGTAATTGACTGTCCCGTTGGTGTAGCGGTTAACACGCTTGACTACTAAATCAGAGGTCGTGGGTTCGATTAGCACTGGAGGCCACCGTAATATTTGTACAAATGTTCTAAGTATGGGTGCATTTCCATGTTTTTGATGACCTTGCCTGGTTACAATAGCAGATTTATCCTAGTTTGGGACTAGGAAGTGTGATTGTCTGGAAGTGGTTTATGTATAACTAGCTGGGCCCCGGGATGTTACCCATGGTTTATCGATTTTCCCAGTGGAATAAGATATTTTCCCGCAGCAAAAGGTAGCCTATGTGTTAATCCAGGGTGTCAGCTAACTCCATACCAAATTTTAATAAAAACGCGGCGGTTTTAGTGGACGATACTCGTAGTGTCTAGTGTGGTGATTTGATGTGCTGATTAGTGTGAAGTGTAATATGATTGAATAAGCTCGCAAGTTTGATGGGAGTTTTCCGCCGTTTCAACTCCAGACTGGGAGCCTTTACCCTCGTAAAATGTACGTCATTTTCTTACGGTAGCTCTCCCTTGTCCCCAGGTGCGGCCTCCACGCGGACTTCACAGAGCTGACGGCCTGCGTCAGCGGCGAGCTGGACCGGCACGAAGGCTCAGCTGTGCACAGGCGGTATTTCTACATCACTCTGCTAAGAGAGCCTGTTTCTAGGTATGTTTGATTGCCTCATTGTCCTGTTTGAAAATTCTTTTTTGCACAAGAAATATATCTACGCAAAAGAGAATTTTCTACTACTACGAATTGACTACCAAAACCAGGTACGCTCAGGACTGTAGGAAGTTGTAGATCATCGGAGTTGAAGGTTTTTTTATGGTCTATCCTTGATCATAATAATTATGTAAACTGTGTTAATTAAGGACATTGAAAAGATTAAGTTTGGAGTTATTTATCCATTTTACAAAATGATCTAGATTTTGAAATGGACACCTCTTGTAACGTTCATTAAGCCGCAGTTTCTGCGCTACTTTGAATAAAACATATTCATTTCATCATATAATTTCATTCCTATACTGGTAGCCAAAAGACGTTTTTCGAAAATTAAAGTGACAGACCAGCTATGGTATTTTTATTCTTTTATACAGCTTATAAACGTCCCAATACAGCGCACAGGCTTTCACCCAGAAACAGAGTATATTAGTTTCGCGATTAGTTTTTTTTTTATTTAAAGAAGTAAAACTCTACTACCATGGTTAGTTTAGCCTACTGAAACTACAAAATTATGATTTTAGGAGGAAATTGAAGGCCTTTTTTCATAACATAGCATTAAACATACGAAAATTTCAATTTATTGCAATATTTGGGTATAGAGTATCGAAATATTCGAATAGTATAAATCGGCGAATATTACAACCCCTACCCGTAACGTACTTTACTGGACAGAGTGCTCGCATATAAAGGTCGATTTGCTGCCGACTGTACCAATTGCCAATCGTCAACAGTTCGTTAACAGACCAAGTGAAAGCAACTATGTAGGTAAGTACTTGCCCGATTTTTGATCATAAACTCACGTTTGTTGGTTCTATACACGCGCTTGTTGGCCTTGCCATTCAGAACAAAAGTCAGCAGTTAATACAAACGTCATTGAAAGTTTACCTCACGGAACTCACGCAACTGTGCGGCCCCGATTAAGGTTGCCCGATGACGCGTATTTTGAGGAAACGCCCAGGATTAAAAGCCCTCTGTCAAAAAATCCGAAAAAATGTTTTTAATACAGTTGCTCAAAAAGAGGCGTATTGCAGGGACGTATTGCGTGCGGGATGTGGGCTATTACACAATCGTGCTTTTTTTTACCTTTCCAGAACTCGTGCGTTCTCTTTCCCAACTATTAAAATAATGTCTATTAAAAAGAAAAACCAACCATGAAATTTTACTAAAAAAAATCATAGAAGTTTTTAGGATTCATGCAAATACGTATATTTCTAAAAAGAAGCTACTAATTTGTTTCAATATCAGATTTAATGAGTTAGGTTAGGTTTCATTTCATTTCATCTCATCTCATCTCATTAAATTTCATTTTCATTTCATATCAATAAAAAAATCCTACTGAAGACTGGCCGTCTGGGCATGGTTGCCTTTGCTTACCAGAATGGGTGAAAAAAAAAAACTCTGCTTATATTCTTTTACGGTTGGCGCCATTTTCCACATAATTTTTCTTTATTAAATTGCTTATTTTTTTCGCAAATGTATTAAAAATAGTCGTTCAGTAGGTACACGTGCGGAACCGTCATTGCAACTTGTTCCGACTGTAGACATTTTCGGAACTCTTTGCAATGACAGCCTTTCCGCACTTGTTATGAAATATACTATAACATAAGCATTACATAAACTGACGCCTGTATCCCGGAAGGGTAGGCAGAGACCTGGGTCTACCACTTTCTACGTTTTTGGCAGCACTCTTTCGCTTAAAAAAAATTTTCGAACCCCGTCTGGGGATTAAAAAAAACCCCAGGTCTTGGATGTTTACATGTTTCTGATGTTGTTTCTGGTTCCCACGACACAGGGTATCCTAGTGTTGGGCCAGAAGCAATGGATGTGCCTGTATGTAACAGTTATGTTATACATACATTTTACATAAATTCACGCCTGTATCCCGGAGGAGTAGACAGAGACCAGGGTTTGCCACTTGCCACGATCCTAGAAGACCTATTTCGCTTCATCGACATTAATTAATTGTTGCACGAAAGCCGGTTTCGGGTACTTTTTATCTTACCCTTTGCTAGCCAAATGACAAAAGCTTCACTGCTGAAAAACCAGGCATTTTGTCCGGAAATCACCATTCAGATTATTGGATAATGAAGTTCTCACGAATAATCCTGAGAACGCAATAACGAAAGGTTATCGCTCGGCGTATCGGTTTCGTGTGCTTTGAGAATAAGGCTCGTTGTGTAACTTATCGGGGTTTTCCGTTTTCCACACGCTTGACTCCACTGCTACCACTTTTCTACTTCGTATCGCAGATAATTACAGCGTTAGCCTATAAGGAAGTTATTAATTCGGTATATCAAGAATTGTACCTCAATAAACTCAGTCACGTTGAAAATAACACATTTTACACCGAAGCTCTCCTCAGACTTCACATCACAGAAGAGATATCATTAATGATCAGTGTCTCTTACACTACGATTAACTCCTCCGTTCACAATAAATGCTTGAAATCCAAACGAGAACGGTAGTTTTAGATCAAATATTGATCTCAGTGAAAATCAGTTGTGATATCAATTCGCACTCGACGGTTTTTTTGTGGATCTGTTCCAAAACTCGCGGCCTGACTAAAAAATTCATCTTCCTAACTGCCTGCAAGCCAACCTCATGGCTACCGCTGCAGCGCTGAATAAAACATCCCCTCACATGCTGCAGCTAGTCGTTCATTCGCTAACGGTCTCTGTAGCACGTCTGCGCTGAATTTTCCATGTCATTCAGGTGATGATGGTGTTTATTTGTATGGCACGGAACGATCTGCGGCCTGTTTCATCGGACTTTAATTCGTGGTTTACTATGACAATTTAATGTACACATTATACCAAGTGCGTACATTCTTAATTAAGTGCAAATTCTATGAATCAAAAATACTTTTATCTGGTTAAGTTTGCATGCTTTTCTTATTATTAATTTGTTTACTTAAGGGACCACCAGCCTCCAGCATTAAGTATCGGTCCACTGTGGTGGGTGGTCCATCTTAACCTTTCCGAAATGTCGAAATATGTATGCATTTGACAGCTGGGGTGGCTTAAAATGGACGTTACTCAACCCAGTGGATGGTTACATAATATATCACCAGGTCTATTTTTATATTCACGCAGTTATTTAGTTTTTCTGTATGACTTTTTGCGACCCGAATAAAATAAAAGACATTACAATGTTGATTAACCCACAGATTAATTAGTAGACTGTGCTACGCAGTATACCTCGAATTGTCATAATGTACTACGAATTGTAGTTATATGAATCATCATCGGACTGGTAGTTACGTGTTAGGTAATGTTGTGTCAACCATATAATCCAACGATGTCGTGCAGTTTATTATCCAAGGTGATATCGTCCATTATCCTATTAAAGCTGCTTTAAAATTTCGTAGACTAACTTGGACACTTTTCGCGCGGAAAAGACGCGACCCGTTGTATAGAATTGGCGCTCTCGTCCCATCTGTGTGGACCTTTTCGTATTTTTTGTGTGGACTTCCCGTCCCTTCGGTACATTTGGTATGAAAGTCTTTTCCGCGCCCTTTTTGTGTGGCCGCTAGCTTATAATACCGATAAGGATTCAATAAGAATTAAAAGTCCAGTATACCAATATGTTAAACCGTTGGTGTCGGGTATCATGTAATGGCAGTCGTTAAGCCATGTCGGAGGCCTTAGGAGCGGCTTGATAACTTTTGACAGCAAGGCCCGCACTGTCTCACAATCCTCCTCCAACGACTTGGCCCCCGTGTTGGAGTATGATCTAACAATCCTGCGATGCAGGAAGAGACCCGTGCCCCAGCAGTGGGGACATACAAGGGTTGATATCGATACCAGTACCTCTCTAACTGTAAAGGAAAACATCGTAAGGAAACCTGAGTGTTTGAGGTGTTCCAAGACCTCAGGACTTAAAATTGCTAATCCGCGGTGGGCAGGCGTAGTAATTATGCCCATACTCTCGCTCTTAGAGAAGGCATGTGCCCTGCAGTGGGAAGTTTTATGGGCTACATAAAAAAATTACTTTGGTGTCATTTTTTGCGAAGCCATGCAAGAAAAGGGCGTTTTTGTATCTCGACATCTGCTGAGCCGTTGAATTTCCAGGCACTGTTCCTTTGGGTAAAATTTCCGTGATGACGTAGAGAATACCTACGCAGGTCCCGGGAAGGACGTTAGTAAATTGACACTCGGTAGAACGTGTAATTTGTTTCGACAGCGGTGACAGGCAGTGAGGCAGCCCTTGTCAAGGGGCCAATACCTGCCAGTATATTATTCTCGGAACGACAGTTTCACCTACCACTAGATAGACAGGTCACAGTTCAACAAACCCTCCTTGAAAGACATTTCACCTGGTGAAATTTTTGTCCGGACAGTCTTAGAAAATTCTGTCTCCTTAGATCCAATGGAATGGTTACTAATATGTGCTAATATACAGTTTCCTCTAAAATTTGAATATATTAAATTCCTCTTTTCTTTTACGCCTTCTGAAATTTTTGTTTTTTATTTCTTAAATTCTAATTGTATGTGGTCTTACGGTTGAGTATTGTGGTTACGCTGTGTGTGCGATAAATGCCTAATAGTTTTAAGTACATTCTTCATTGAACACGAATGGACTTTCTTCTCTTCTATGTAGGGCAGTGATTTGCCGAAGGCTGTGTTTAATATTGATAGAGGGCATAAAGCGCAAATTTGATAAACATCTAAATCCTCATTTTCGTTGTTGTTAACGAAAAACTCTGACTTCTTTTAACGATTGTAAACTATGCGTAAGCAGCTTGCCTCCAGGCGAGATCCTGGAGGCAAGCCGAAATGGTCCTGGTCCAGGCGAAATCCCAGATGACATACCTCCTAATAATTATTTTTTAAACTTCTATCACTCCCCCTTATCAAACTCCTCCTCATAATTTCAAATGCGTATTTTTTCAAATACATTAGTACTGGGGTTTAGCATATTAATGTCAAGTTAGGTTTGGGTGACTTTTGCAAATATTGTGTTTCTTTTAGAGTGGCAAGTTTTTAGAAGATAACGAGTGGTTTGCAATGACAGGTATTATGCAGTAAATTTAAAGATACATATTTTTTTCTTTACGTTTTAATTAAAATTTTTTTCGCCACATAAATTCAATTAAATCATTGTTAATCCCGTTTGGGCAAGGTACTTACGTAGAGTTCCCACATGTCATGTTTCTTTTAAAGGAGATGAGGGCTCTATGTTATTGTTTTGGAGCGATTTCACGACTTTTCTTGTTTTCGTATACCGTGTGACCAAACTATAACTGTTCATTCCGTTTGTATTGATGTTGATAAGGAAAAAAATAAATATAGAAAAGCGCTAACAGAATCGGTGCCCTGGCCTAGCGCACTCTAGGTAATGGCTACCTATGTTCTAATTATGTTTTTCCCCCGCAGGTATTTATCGGAGTATCGTCACGTAAAGCGGGGCGCCACGTGGAAGGGCTCCCGGCACTGGTGCCAAGGCCGCACGGCGACAGGTTGGTTACCAGTCGACTCTTATTTAGTAGCGAAAGCGATTTATTTGCCGCGAAAGTCTCAAGCAAGAAAAAAAAAGGTTTATTGTTCAAAACAAGAGTTGGCTTACCTTCACCTGCACCAGGTACCATCGCCCTCCAATTAATTGTTCAAGTTGGCAGTAGCACTAATATTTGGTTAGCAGTAGCAGTAGCAGTAGATTTACATGTATTAAGTTATATTTTTACTAGTTTAATTACATTTACGAGTAACTAGAGAGGATGTTTCTTGCTAATACTACTCGATTCTCTCAGTCAGAGAGAGAGATGGATGTCAGTCTGCAGGGCTAGAATATAATATAATAGAGTATTCGGCGTGCTTAATGTCTCTAGAAAATAAGAGTCTGAATACGGTGCTAAAATATCGCCGCTGAGAGAGGTATCAACATTTAGTTCCATTATCGTTGTACATTAATTTGACACCAACTTGCTCGATTTTGGCGTTTTTGTGGCAAATTCGCTCGTACCGTGTCGGAATAAAGTACATGCGTATCTAATGTATAAAAATCTCGTGTCACAGTGTTCGTTATCAAACTGCTCCGAAACGGCTTCACCGCTTTCTGTAAAATGTTTGTGTATATTATCTAGGTCTGAGAATAGGTTTTAACAACGTTTGCCCGGTCAGCTAGTATAATTATAAAGGTGGTGCTGTCAACTGCTACACGAGCTAAATCAAGGAGCTGGTGTAAATTAGGTCATGGTTACATGTGCAACGGCATAATAACGGCATACATGACCATCTCTGTGGCGTAGCGGTAGCGCGTCTGCCTACCATGCAAGAGGTCCCGGGTTGGGATCCCAGCTGGGAACAAAAAAAAAGCCCAGGTCTTGGATGTTTGTGAGGTCGTTGTTTCTAGTTCCCACGACACAGGGTATCCTAGTGTGGGGCCAGAAGCAATGTATGTGCTTGTATGTAAATGTTATGTTATAATATCGCAGCGAGCGATGCCGATGTAGCAAATTGCATTGTAGTTTTGTAGTTATGGTATATTTTGACAAAGCTTACATTTAGTTGACAAAGCCTTACCTGCATACTGCATATCCGTATGCTAAATAATTCATAAGGCTTCGATTCCTCCGAGATACTAAAAAAGGGTCGGTTGGATTGAACGCCCTGAACCATAATTTAGTTTTAAGAGCGGCATTAGTCCGTCGTCTTCCCCTATATTATGTCCCCATCATGAGTTTGTTTTATGATCGCCCATAAAATGTGACGTCATCATTATTCATCGCGCGCGTTATGCTTCAGTCTGAAGCAGCTATTAGTCCAGGGAAGTCGAGAAAGCACTTCGCCTTATTCTGAAGAAAAACACTTTCGTTCCAAACATCAAACGTAAGCTACACTTTAAGTATCGTTCTGCATCTTAAGATTTCTGACAAAGAACTATGCAGACTTACCTCAGTATTTATTTAGTGAAATTCAGACTTTCAGACTTCTCGTCTATTAAAGGTTCCACTCTAACCATAAACAAATTAATGACTGCGTTTTGGAAGAAACCAAACGCCCTTTAACCACCCTTTAAAAAGCCCTTCAAAACAATCTTGAAGTTATTGAAAGAAAGTCGAAGTTCAAAGCTATCTAATATGAGATAACTACAATGTATCTTTTATTGCTTATTAATTAAACGCACTTGCTTGCATAAGTGCGGAAGGTATCATCAATTTGTCGCAAAGTGTATTATTAGAATTAGAATATGAATAATAACTACCACGCAAAGCAATCACTCGTCCTGCCCTTGTATTACGTAACTTTCCACTCTATCGGATTAAACATTTAGACGACTCCAAAGTGCCAAAATATGTATGTCTCTGACAGTTCGGAGAAGGCTTAATCAAACAACTCCATAGTACTTATGAGATTGGAGGACCCTGGTCTCAAACTCAGATGAATGCAATTCCTGTGCTCTGGCAACCAGACATATCAGAAACATATGAAACATATAAGAAATACATGCGTATTTAATGCAAAGGTGGTTCTTCGGTCTGATGATCTCAAATAGACGAGTTAAGATCATCAGAAGTCTAGAAACGAGAAGTGGATAATGTTTATTGATATGTTGAATCACCGGGTGAATAATATGAATGTTAGAAACACGGGCTACTATACATATTAATCACTGACAAATACTTTAGACTAAAAAACAACGCCTCACGATATGGTAATGCAGGAATACACCACAATATTTTATTCAAGAAAACATACCGCCGGCTTCTCCTACACTGACAATCTGTAACAGGTGTAATTTTTTTCCGTATGACTTTTGGTTAACTGATAGCTATTAACAGTATATTAACAGGCACAGGCCTTCTCTCAGAGAAAGTGAGAGAGTATGGGCTTAATTACTACGCGTGCTCCTTGTGTATTAAAAAAAAATCCTTGTGTATTCTTACCTAAAAGCGCTACAGTATAAGCCAGCGAAACATAACAAGACTTCGGCACGTGATTACCGCTAGATCAATGATCTAGCGGTAATCACGTGCCGAATGTCGTGAGTCCGATTCCCTCTACGGGCCACCGTACGTTTGTACAAATGGCCTCAGTCTGGGAGTATTTCCATGTTTGTGATAACCTTACCTGGTCGCTATAGTATAGGGACCTCCTAGTTTGGGACCAGCGCCTTGATTACGTAACTTTTCACGTATACAAATCTGTGAACAAAAAGGAAATATTTACTGGACTTTGTAGTACAGCTATGTCACTCATTATCACGTATTAGATATCAACTAAAATGCGGTATCCACTATATGTGAGACATATTACGCCTCATATCAATACGGCAGGGCTAAGTAAATATTTCACTTTCGCACTCAGGTGTATACGTGAAAACTCACATAATTAAGGCACCTGTACGAGTGATTGTGTGGTGTGACAGTTATAATTATTATGTTGGTACATCTTAATATTCACGTGTCCATAGGGACCCTGTCTTTTGAGTCAGGCGTGGGACCGAAGCCAGCAGTACAGACGCATTTCATACCATTTCCTCTAAATATGAAGAGTGCAGATGCACCCTTCTGCAGATGGGTCTTAACTCTGGATAAGCCAAGATACAAGAAATATTATTATTAAATAATATTACGTAATATCATATTATATAATATTTAGATTCATATATTTTTGGATTTATATATCTTTCCCATTTAATTAGGCACTTCTTTAATACTGTATTTTCAGACTCACCAATTTCCTGTTTATTTTTTGTTTCTTTTTTTCACGTCTCAGCAACCTTTGTTAAGTAAAACAGTTAAAGAAAACTATTATTGGCTATACTCTATGTAAGAAACTGTTGTATAATAATATTATAAGAAGCTGTTGTTTGCCCTAATATACAAAAATAAAAAACAGGCTTAGAAGTGCCCCCGTGCTACTCGGGCGAGTCGTGGCGCGGGGTCACCCTGGACGAGTTCGCGTCCTGCCCCTGGAACCTGGCCAACAACCGGCAGACGCGCATGCTGGCCGACCTGGCGCTCGTGGGCTGCTACAACGGCACGCTGCGGCACCGCACACCCGACACCGAGCGGGTGCTGCTGGCCTCCGCCAAGAGGAATCTCGCCGCGATGGCCTACTTCGGCCTCACCGAGTATCAGAAGGTTAGTGCGGCTGTACTGCGTATTTACCAACTATGAAAGCTATGTAGGGTTGTTTTCCTGCTACAAAGGAACGCTGCGGCACCGCATGGCAGATGCCGAACGGGTGCAGCTACCCTCCGCCACGAGGAATCTCGCCGCGATGGCCTACTTTGGCCTCACCGAGTATCAGAAGGTTAGTGCGGCTGTACGGCGTATTTACCAACTATGAAAGCCGTGAAGGGATGATTTCTGCTACAACGGCACGCTGCGCCACCGCATGGCAGATGCCGCACGGGTGCAGCTGATCTCCGCCAAGAGGAACATCGCCGTGATGGCCTGCTTCGGCCTCACCGTGTATCAGAAGGTTAGTGCGGCTCATTGCCCGATTGGAGAAGCAAAGGAGGATTTTTTGTGCGTGTTAATGAATGCTTTATTCACTTTTGGTACAAGTAAGCAAACCATTGACAGAAATCGTTAAAATACACGACGAAGTGCAGAAACAGTTAGACTGAGTTTTACTTAAAATAAGTCTGTGTATTGTTGGCTAAAAAAACTAAAAGGTATCAAATAAAAAACTTATAAAATGTGCATACAACAAAAATAACTATTTATAATAGCTGTTAACAGATCAACTTATTGTTTCTATACGAGAAAGCGGGGATTAGACCTTTGCTTGGTTACTCGGCGCTAAACATATTTTCAACGAATTTAATGCCGTACCTAATTCCTCTTTCAACTGAACGAGTACTAACGAGTTATTCAAGAAGCACTAAGCTCTATCTGATATTCTAGACGTAGACATTACCTATTCCAGTTCACTGAACCAGGCGAGATAAGCGCGCCCATTATTTGCACTTAAATCATTGTGCCAGTATCTCTGTCGCCATTTGTCTGGTAAGGGGGCCCCGCCGGACGCGAGCGCTCTGCCTTCCAATCGTCACTTTGTGAATTCATTTTTACATACATTACACTTGATGTGCGAACTGACGAATTGTAAGATAAGCTTTCACGCACCGGATTGCAATCAACTCTTTGTGAATTTATTATTTTTACATATTTTAAATCTGATCTGTGGATCGACGAGTTGATAAAGCTCTCACGCTACGGCTTCAAATTAATTCCGATCGGCACTGTGCGAATTCATTGTTACGTGTTTTACATCTGATCTGCACAGTTGTATGCGAACCACTTTCACGACAGGCACTCGTAAAAAATGCGACAAATAAATAGGTTTAAAATTTTGTGGAGGCGGAGCGGGTACACAGTTTCATGTTGTAATGTACCGTATTGTAGAAGCATCGATTCCACAGTTATTATGGTCTATCACTTAAAAAGCACGTTCAATTCATGCTGCGATCTACGCAACATGTGTGCTTTCTGATACTTTTCTGTCTATATAGATAATTTCTGTCACTTTTCCTTCTCGACAAGTAACTCCATCTCCTTCGCGCGCCGGTCTCCCAATACCTATAAGTGTTAAAAGAGACGTTCAACCTCCGGTTCACTGTCCTGTTCACCCTTTTTCTCTACACGCAATCTCTGTCTCATTTCCTTCTACCTTCGAGTGACGCAATCTCCGAGGTGCCACTGGACGCTGTCATCATCTCATTAATTATATAATTTTTATTGCACTAACCCGTGCTAAGGACAATTAAAAAAAACCTATTTAGAGGCTAAAAATTCCACCCATGCCGGGGTTCCAACCCGCGACCTCTGGCTATCCGTGCCAGCGCTCTTTCCAACTGAGCTTATGGGCGACTCACCGGCATCAGTGAAATTTCGAACCTCTTTACAATATTCTCTGTATTACGTACAGGCAGCGACATCTGGCTGAAGTAACTTGCATCACTTGCAGTCCCGAGTACCTACTTTGCAGTTAGGCTTTTTACATCGGAATGATATCATGCTGTACCCACATGATCTCATTAAGTCGATGCAAAGGCCAAAGTTTTTTTTCTTCTACCGGTCAGTAATGCCATCGCTTGTCCGCAGGTCTCCCAGTACGTGTTCGAGGAGACGTTCAACCTGCGGTTCGCCGTGCCGTTCACGCAGCACAACGCGACGGTGTCGGGCGCGACGCTGGCGGCGCTGGCGCCGGCGCAGGTGGCGCGCGTGCGCCGGCTCAACGCCCTCGACCTCGAGCTGTACGAGTTCGCCAAGAACCTCATGTTTAGACGGTGAGCCTACCAATTGTAATATTATAATTAATCACCAAATTTTTATTAATAATTATCTTATTGTTATTATCAACTGTGGCTTTGAGTAGGTAAGCAAAGTTTGCACAGGCTCGATTAATTTCACGCTTTACTAAATCTGTTTGGATATGATACATATAATATTTTCACATACGTATATCTTATTTTGTATGTATATGTGTGTATGTATGTGTGTACATGTATATATAAGAAACATATCATTTACTCACCTCTTTGAGCTCTGCACGCCGCTCACACTGGGTACCGGCAGAATACCAGCGCTAGAGTTTTCCTCTTAAACTCTCAGCACATGCTGAGTCGGAACCCGTTTGCATTTGCCACACACACGTTGAAACATTTTTCAGCATTCGTCCCTATCTCACCAATAGGTACTTACTGTACCGCACAACTGAGTTATGTTTGTATCACTATTCTGTATGTTTACGTTTTGTCAATGTCAACTCTGTACTGTTCATTTGTGATGTAATATGTGATGATATATTTATACCTACATGTGTGTGTCTTATGGAAATAAATCTTTTATCTATCTATCTATCTATCTATCTAAATTTGAATATTTTTATTAACCTATTTGGAGGCTAAAAATTCCACCCATGCCGGGACTCGAACCCGCGACCTCTGGCTAACCGTGAATGCGCTCTCCCAACTGAGCTAATGGGCGACTTACCGGCTTCAGTGAAATTTCGAACCTCTTTACAATACTCTCTGTATTACTCACATGCAGCAACATCTGGCTGAAGGTATTTGCATCACTTGCAACCCCGAGCACCTTACTTTGCAGTTAGGTTTTACATCGGAATGATATCGCTGTACCCACATGATTATATTCTTTTTTTATGCACTAACCTGTGCTAAGCTGTTATTATTAGTTAACTAACAGACTTATTTATAAAATGTCGAGAGGTTGATAACAGTTGATGACAATTGAGAACCTATATTATTTTTAAAGACAGGATTGACAAGGTTATAAGAAAATCCTGCCATAAACTCCGTCTCAAAAGTGGTTTAGTTTATTGATTCGCGATACTCATACAAAGATATATATATGTATAATGACATATGTATAATGTTTTTGTAATTAGTTTCAGAATTAATCGATTATGTGGAGAAGAAACTAACAAAGAAAGTCCACATTTATTCTTATTAAAAAATTAAGTTTTCAGCTTAAAGACTTACAAGGCTTTAAAATAATTATTTGCGTTAGAAAATGTTTGCCAATCACAGAGGAGACAGTGGTCAAGAGAAGTCAATTTTGTCACTTTTTAGTCAATGTCAACATTTTACCATTTTAATGACATTTCACCCAATAAACAAGCGCGGGTAGACCCGGAAACCACTCAAAAGTGTTAACTTTTAAGTAGTTTCCGGTACTTTCGATAGTGGATAAACCTTGATAATAATATTGTTGTTGCAAAGACTTCCTTAACATAACTGATTAGATTACATGTATGTTGTTGCGCTGTTGACAGTACGTGAGTGAATGAGACGTTGCTGAACGTTCCTAACGAGTAGTCTTTTGAAAGACTCTTCGTCGTCCCTGATTTTTGAATTTTACGTAGTAAGTAATCGGATACTATTTGTAAGAGTTTTATAATCATTTATCTGCTATACTGGAGAAACGAAGGAACGTGGTTTCCAATTTCGCTCGCTGAGAAATGCATCGAGGTGCAATCTGGAAAATAGCTTCGAGGTCAACAGTGTCGGTTTGCGCTGGAGGAATTTTCATTACCTAGTTGTATTTTTGTGCAATAAGTAGCAAAAGAGTGCAAACGATGAAAAGTGAGCGAAAGATTTTTCAAATTGATAGAAATGAAATTTAACTCTCACTTTTGTCGCACTATACAGTAAGTAGGGTGGGCCGATTTTGCTTTTTACTACAAGAAACCCCAAAAGTTGATTTATGTCATGTAGATCACTGCAAAAATAAATGAAAAATTTATGATATAACTTTAGCCTAGCTATAACCTTCAATGGGGAATAAAAAACAACATTTTCATTTTTTTCTAAAGTAATTTAAGTGGTTCCTATACGCTATTTGATAGTTTAATTGCTTTTGCCTACCCGCTTTTAAAGGCAAAGTGGCGTTCATTACTGGTCTTGGGCAGAAAACAGTAGCTCGCTTCAGTGGATGACTACGCTCGCTTCAGGGGATGACTGTGGACGAGTATGGCCGGATAGATTGGATTGGACAGTATGTACAGTCGCGGTCTAAAAATGTTTATCAGTTTTCAAATTAGATTCTTTAGCACACTGTGTGCAGTAAAGTCTAAAATGCTTTATCTAGGTACGTATTACTTTTTAATAGTTGTAGCATCGATTCTAACAAAAAGAGTATTCATGACGTTGTGATGATGAAACTCTTTTCTTTATTTAAAAGTTGACATAATCGAATTTTTTACAATTGTCATTTATCAAAAATACTAGGATTGAACTAATAGAAATTGACTGTAAAACCATGGCAACCTCGCTTGGGTAAATCTCTATTGCTTCTTCTATGCTCTATGCCTAATCAAATCACATAATATCATCGACCATGTGGCATAAATTTGTGCATGCAATTACCAACCTTAAGGTGGTAAACATTTTCAGACCGCGAGTGTACTGCATGAACCTATTAGTCGAAATACTCTCCGTAGGAAGCGGGCTAGAGACGCCTTGCACTGTGAATGTAAGGCATGTTTACTCGGCTTCGATACTCCCGATCCACATTCATAGAGCCCATTGAACACTTAGCATTGTGTTCAATAGGCTCTATGAATGGCTCTTCATTGTTTGAATTCTGATATAAAGTGTTAACACACCTGTAGAAGATCAATCACCACCTCTCAATCGGGAGGTCGTGGGTACGAATCCCGGCATATACCAATAACTTTGTGTTCTAAGCGATTTGTGACATTTATGAAGTTATCCTGAGACAGGGACGTGTCGCATCCCCGTGGTTGTTCAATTTATTCATGGACAGTTGCCTGCATGATTTGAAAAAGAATGACTGTGGTATAAGGATGGGTGAGCTTGTAACGGTGCAAACCTCTTTACACCAATTTTAAAAACCTATTTAGAGGCTAAAATTCCACCCATGCCGGGACTCGAACCCGCGACCTCTGGATATCCGTGTTGCTCTTTACACCATTTTTTATATTTCTTTTTCCCAACGCGCCCAACGTGGCGCGCCATTGTAGTGTTGTAAAACTGGAACGACTTTATATTTGCGGTTTATTTATACTGTTTTATTTAGTTATATTTATAATAATAACAGAAACCTGGATAAAAACGGATAAGCAGGTAAAATAGTCAGATCTAGTCAAGATGTAAAGTGGTAATGATGAAAATGAGGGAAATCTCGAAAATTCGAAAATGTGTGACATTATTTTAAATATTTGAAAGTGGTAGATAGAAAAAGAAATATAAAAAATGGTGTAAAGAGGTTTGCACCGTTACAAGCTACTTGTGAAATGCTTGTTATACGCCGATGATCAAGTTGTGTTCGCATCGTGCGTCGTCGGTCGAAGAACTGCAGTCAAAAGTCACAGTAATGGATGAGGCATTGAAAAGGAAAGGGATGAAGATTAATGTGAGTAAAACGAAAGTACTGGTCTTTGAAAAAGATGAAATAACTGAGTGCAAGATATAATTTAAAGGCGAAAGAGTGGAACAAATAAATGAATTTGTCTATCTGAGGAGCCAGTTTACAAGGGATGGAAAGTGTGACTTTTGTTGAACTTGATGAAGCGCAGGTGATCTGTCAGGATCGTGGCAATTGGCAGTCCCTGGTGTCTGCCTACCCCTCGGGATACAGGCGTGAGGTTATGTATGTATGTAGTAGCAATCCTACTCGCTAACGGTAAAGGAACATAACATTTACACACTGGCACATACATTGCCTCTGGCCCCACACTAGGATACCCTGTGTCGTGGGAACCAGAAACAGCGACATCACAAACATGTAAATCCAAGACCTCGGGTTTTTTTCTGCCCTGCCGGGGATCGAACCCGGGATTTCTCGCATGGTAGGCAGATGCGCTACCGCTGCGCCACAGAGGTCGTCAACACTGAAGCTGAAGTGTTGTGTTAACATACCTCAGCGGTTGTACCATGGCCATACTATGATGCTAAGTGTGGAAATCTCAGGTCTAACTAACTAACGTCTGTAGACTAGGAGAGTCAATGCAGTTAATTGAATGTAATAATCGATATTGCTCATATTGCACCTCGGTACACCATTGTACTTGCCGCCCATACGTAACTGATTACAATGGAACCGTGTAAATACAGCTCTACAAACAGTCGCTCTACTTAATAATAACCATAATTATGTTTCGACATAATCCGTTCCCGACATAAGCGCTAGTGGCCTAGTCGAACAGTGATTGGAATCAATCACTCGAGTTAAGCAACAACAGGCGCGGTCAGGTGCTGGATGGGTGAACGTCCCGTTACTACCGCTAGTGGCAATTTTCCGAGCGCTTCCGTGCTTCGCAAGGCACGTTAAGCCATTGGTGCCGGCTGTCATGTAATGGCAGCTGTCAGAGGCCTTATGGGCGGCTTGATAACTTCTAACAATAAGGCCCGCCACTGTCTTACAATCTTCCACCAACACGGACTTGGCCCCCGTGGTGGAGTATGGCCTAACCTTCCTGCGATGCAGGAAGAGACCCGTGCCCCAGCAGTGGGGACATACAGGGTTGCAATCGAATAATCCGTTCCACGCACACATTTGCAAAGTTCATTTGTCGCAAAACTAACCAACGCCGGAGTAACTTCCAATGCTTCGGAGCTCAACACAATCGGCTTAAAGCAAAGCCGGTTACACACGATCGCATCGGCACCGTCACGCAAATGGAGCGTCAATGCTCCGAAATTGAATCGAGGCGCGGGATGAATTATGTACATTTTATTTGCATGATGTCGCACTTTCCGTCCATATTCGATATAAGGAGATTGCGCCTATCGTGTCGTGTCGTATGCTAATGGCAGTTTTCTTGCCGCTTTAAAAGCCAAATGGATGTTTTACAATACGACGGTGAATCGCTGATAGGATTGAAATACGTCTGCGAAACGGCGTCGCACTTCTCAACGAAAGTTCACGTTTGTGAATGTTCTGATTTTATTTTCTTTGTTCTGAATATAAGACTTGAGTTAACTTAGGCTGACACAAATGTGATTTGCAGGCAACTTCTGAAAGTAGAATATTCGTCATATTTTCCACAGCAATGCTTAATTCTTGAGACACCCCAGTTCGAGTTTTGTCTTTTACAACAAGTTTTATTTGGGTTTTGTTTTGTCAGTTTTTTTTATAAATTTATTAAATTCGTGCTTTACGCGCTCTGCCAATGACGCAGCCTTACGTAAATTCCGTAAATCGATTACATATAAACATATATTATTATTATTTATTAGCTACTCCAACATATCCATTCTATACTTGAATGCTTATGGTTTTAACTTTGTAAGCGGAAAACCGTTTGTCATTATAACATATTATAATTTTTTTAGCTTTTTCTTCGTGAATCGCTGATAGGATTGAAATACGTCTGCGAAACGGCGTCGCACTTCTCAACGAAAGTTCACGTTTGTGAATGTTCTGATTTTATTTTCTTTGTTCTGAATATAAGACTTGAGTTAACTTAGGCTGACACAAATGTGATTTGCAGGCAACTTCTGAAAGTAGAATATTCGTCATATTTTCCACAGCAATGCTTAATTCTTGAGACACCCCAGTTCGAGTATTGTCTTTTACAACAAGTTTTATTTGGGTTTTGTTTTGTCAGTTTTTTTATAAATTTATTAAATTCGTGCTTTACGCGCTCTGCCAATGACGCAGCCTTACGTAAATTCCGTAAATCGATTACATATAAACATATATTATTATTATTTATTAGCTACTCCAACATATCCATTCTATACTTGAATGCTTATGGTTTTAACTTTGTAAGCGGAAAACCGTTTGTCATTATAACATATTATAATTTTTTTAGCTTTTTCTTCATATGTATTTTTTTTTTTAACTTTACTACATTAATCATCTTTTATTCAAATGGGCAACTCGAAATATCGAATAAAATAATATTCGCTCGAGCGAATAATATGAAACACCTGATGATTATTTCAAACACGCATAACATACTCGTACAAAATACAGTAAATTTTTAAGAAGTTAAACGACTACTTGTTTGTAGTCAATATCGGTAAACTTATACAGCAAACCATTAATTTTAAAGATCATAAAATATGTTGTACTTGAAAAAAATTATTCAAAAGTATAAATATCTCTCTAGACTGAAGGATACCAACAACAAAGCAAATTTATATCTACAGACTTTAAATTTGTGTATCATTTACATAATTATTTACATTATGGGCGACTGCAATAAAAATGTATAGGTCTACCTACTGTAGACTGTACTCATTTCCCATTTGCTCAAAGTTTCATAGTTTTTGCAGAAATGCAATCTACTATCGTTTACCTGGTCGTTTAATAGAACCTGACAGTTTCAAACTTTGTTTTAGGAAACGAGTTTAATATTAAACACAAATATTAAGAAGTTTAAAGAAGCGATTCTAAAGATGACATGCTTATAGGCAATACCCGTAAAATTATAGAGCAACCTATTAAATCATTAGTTATCTGTTGTAAACCTCTAATTTAAAGTAAATACAAAAATCAGTCTAATCAACAGGAACGGCAAATTTATATTTACAGTCCTTACACTTGCGCCCGTATTCACTCCCACTTTGCCTGCAGGTTCGAGGCCTTGAAGAAGCGCGATACGGACTTCGAGTACAGGTGGAGGCACCTCGGCGAAGTCTCTCCGCGCAGCGGGGTGACCCAGTTCGATTGGGACAGCAACCTGGAAGACGCTACCACTGAGAAGTACCGCGGCAAATAAGCTTTATAGGAGAGTAGGCGGCCCTCGACGGAGTCCTCCCTGTGTTGTGCCACGCGGGACTGGTTATGTGAGTGACGGTAGTCATGACGACAGTGTGTAACGCAAGCCGCAAGGCCCAACATGAAAGGCGTAATGTCGGATTTTGTCTTCGCTTGCCCTAGGGAACTAATGAGTGCCGATTTATTGACGCCCTTCCCAAAACCCACGTACTCACTTTACGACAAAACATCTAAGGACGAACTTAGACGATATTGATGTTCAAAATTATTGCAAGAATATATCTCGTATCGTATACCGAACATTTGTTCCCAAGGAACTTTCTTTTAGAGAACGAATTAAAATTACAACACGCTATATACTAGTATTCAAAAGACCGAGATCTGAACAAGTGGAGAGCTATTTTATAGTATCCTAAATATTTTAAAGAATAATAATAATAATTCATTTAAATATTTTATTTTTTTTAGAATATTTTATGGATGTTGCTTTAGGGCTTTGTATTTTAATACCCGTATACGGATAAAATTATATTATCTAAGCAAGCGTAGGCAAAACCTGATGCTACGCCTACAAACGAGATTGGCCATAGTTAGTACGCGAAAATGGCCATAGTTTTATGGCTAACTTAAGGATTGCATTGATGTAAATTTAGTATCCTACAGAAAGCTGTGTTCAATTTTGTTAGCACGTCTGATCCTTGTGGCATCTTTCATAAGGTTCTTGCAGTTATAGATATTTGGGTGCTGCAGAAAGATCGCGTTACATCACTGCATCGAGTCTGCGTGTCGACTTTGTACTAGGAAGTGTATTTGTCAAATAAGGTAGACAACGCTCTACAAATAATTTATGTTGTTTAAAGTTATCTCGCATTCAGTGACTTTGTAAAATACGTAGCAGCCACTAAACGTTGCGTTGTGTACCAGGGGAGTCACTGGCTGGCTCTACACGCTCTCCCTACCCAGTGCGAATGCCTTAAGAATGCGACACCCATATAAACGAAGTTTAGTTTCATTTACAAACAACATGGTCGCAATTAAACTTTGCCAACACGTTTAGAGGACACGAATCGAGGTTTGATCTGCTCAGAATTGGAAATAAACTTGTGAAAAATAAAGTTGAGTTTGAGAATAGTTTTACGAAAAGTCTTACGAGGCTGTAACGTTTAGTAGTACCCTGTGCGCAGTACTGCTCCTGTGTAACGTGCACCAACGCCAGAACTATTCCAATCGTCTAGCATTGAAATTTCATATTATTTACTATCGCAAACGTCATTATTCTGACAGGATTTGGTACGCCTAATTAGGTCTATGTTGAGTCAAATCGAGCCGCGTTTTGAGAGCGTGTAGTATAATGGCAGCTATTGATAATATATTCTTGTTGATTATTGCCAGAAGGGTTGTCATGTGTAGGTTTGTTAATCGACAAAATGATTAACACAGTTTTCAGTGCTTTTGTACCGTCAGATTTAGCTTACTGTACCAGTGCGATATGTAACGTGTATAAGCGAGAAATATTTTACTAGAAAACTAATGTGGATATTTTTGTAGACGATCCGTCTACAGTGCTATAAGTCCCTCCTGTAAATACGTTAAAGTGAAAGTTTTATATTTCGTTAGGTTGTTAGACGTTGAGACTTGAATGCTAGCGACAGGGTAGGTTGTACTGTACATCATGGATGAACCCAACGAAGTTGTATTTCTAAAATTTCTATTGTTGTAGTAGAACTTGTACATTTTGTACAGAGTAAAGTATTTGTAAAGGGCAGCTCTGTAGTCCTGATATAGCGTGTAATTTTAGTTGTTTCGCGGCCCTAAAGGAGTCGTTCGCCTGGTGAATCTGAATACTGTATGCTTAGAGTGTGACGTTTTCTAAATGTTAAACTTAACACTAGTCTTGGCTCATAACATGATAGAGAAACATAGTACCGTACTGTAAGGATGTTATGGTTTTTTCCCTAATAAAGGACCGTACCTATGTCTGTTTTTTTACGGAGGACAGAATCGCCAGAGGCTTGAGCAATATGGAAATCGCTAAAATTTCACGATACTTATTGATAAGTATCGGGGCTGCGCGTAGACTAGATAGATAGAATAGCATAGAGAGGCGACATCAGAGAAGTTGTTTTACATGGGTATTTACCGGTTTTATAAGCGTTATTAGTTTTTAATATTTCAAACCACTATTATGATTTTATAAGCTTGATTTTTTTCAACTCTCTTTTGAAAAAACCAAAGAACAAAAGTGTTATTTAACACAGTAGCAATGTAAATACTCTATCAATTGGAGCAAAATATTGTTTTTCCTCTCCTTTTTTATCATCACAAATTACAAGTTTCTTCGCAGCTATTAGCATTATTTAATTATGTTTATATTTAGTATCTCCTTTGCAGCATTTTTGTTGTTTTTTTATTTGACGATTTTTTTAAGTTCAGATCAGCTTTAATTTATACTATCTATTGCAGAAAGGTCCGGTGAAACGTAAGGGGATTATTGTACTAATCAACTTTTGTTAAGAGTCCAACTTTGAAGTATCTAAAAAACATCAGATGTTCCATAAATACGTACGCTAGAGCGTAAATAATATTTTTTTAGAGAAACTGATTTTATTTTTCTATATTTCGGAGTGTCTATATTTTTTTTATGATTAACTTAACCCCTTTAAGCTTTACGGGACCTTTATGAATCGTTATTTATTATGAGTTTGAGGAAATATTGTGACATCACTATCTATTATTACTTAGATAGGTACATACTATGTGTTAAAATTAATTATATTTGCTTTTAATTAAATAAATAATAATTATTGATACTATTGTCGAAGATGGATGGGAGTATTTCTAGTGAACAGTTCTAATAATTTAAGTAATAATTTGCGAGTATGAACGAAAGTTATATTTTTCGGCGGGACCGAAGACATTTAAAATAGTTCATAGTTGATAGTCTGTACATTCACAGTTTCCTGTTTTTTTTTTTGTAAACACAGTGAACCTTTTGGCAAAATTGATTTATTAATTAATCAATTTAAATCACCTTTCCAGGAAAAGAAACTAATTCAGAACACTTGTACTGTTTCTAATATATTGTTTCTCATATTCTTTATAACCAGTTCAGTTGTAATCCAGTTCTTAAGGGTTGTGCTTTATAGAAGTAATAAAAGGAATGATACTCAATAAAATGCAATGGGGCCGCTACATTTATAGCAATCAAGTTTGTGAACCCACTTTTTTTCTGTAACACATTTACGCAATAAATGTCAAAATGAATTTGCTATGCTCATAAAGAGTTCCTTATCATTCCGGTATGTATAGGTTTACAGCCTTTAATCCATGACGAATTGTGTTCTTAAGCGTTTATTGCATGTATGTGTGTGCGAGAAGCCCAGTCTCTTGACAATAATTTGTAAGAATCTAAAATGCATGCATCTTGTGGTGTTTACTAGGATTAGTATTTACTCTTTTTTTACTATTACACTTTGCTTTGACGAAAAGTATGAGATAATATTCAAGAAGTACAGACAGCATTTAATATCAGAGTGGAATTGAAAGTATGCTTAGTTATTAGGGTATGAAATAATAATCAGGTTTAGATAGTCTCTAGTTAAATACGAGTATGTGTATATTTTTCTTCATGTTAAATGCTAAGTCCTGTGATAAACAATGTTTTTTGCACCCGAAATTTACAATAATTTTAAACAAAAGAAACGTTTGGTATTATCAACTTTTCATAAAGTGTAATTTCTAAATTGCTCCGTTTTATTAAATTCCGATTAGTTTTTGGAATGTGTAAATAAAAGTAAACTATGTAATACTGTAAGACGTTTGTAACGTAAGTTATCAAAGAATGGGTGCATGAGCCATAAATACGAGTTAGCCATATAGTGCATATTTACATTTTATGATGACTGGTACACGAAGGCGCTGCGCTGTGGTACGATGAATATTTGTGCTTGAAATAGTAAAACTAATGCCGCTCCAGTGCAGCTCGAGTCAATCTGCTATGCACTTAGGTGCCTGTCGCCTAGTACCAAAACTTAGTATTTAGTTTTTTAAGTTCCCGACTGAACCAAAATATAGTACGTTACGTTATAGAGTGTTAACTGACACCAAGTAATAAAAAAAATCGAAACGAACTACTAACGATTTTTATTGCAACATCACTTACCAATACCCTATTTATGTGCCCACAAACCTGTATACGGAAAGAAAATTAAATGTGGTCATAACTGTGCGTACGGCGTTCCTGCGACGACGGAAATAGCTAAATGCCAATTAAACCGTAGCGACACGAACAAAAACCAATATAGTTTTACTAGGAGGTTTCAGTTTGCCATAAAAGGTTATATGTGAAGGTATAGACCGGGGTGTGTGTAGAGCGAGCGTGCAGGACACTCTAATGGTCGAATTTGCATTTATGTCATTAAGCGCACATCCGTCCGAGACCGGATGACCGTTGGGTACCGATTTACATGTTTCGTTTTCTAAATTACTTAAAACATTAATATCACAAATTCGTTTCTATTAAGGGGCGCTTATTCGCTTAGGGGCGCTAACCAGCGCTAAAATCATAACTTGCTTTTGTTGTTTTTAAAAGATAGATTGAGAACACTTTATTGTACATAAAAATGGAAATTACACAGATATTTTTTAATCTAAGAGTAAACAGAGGAATCTTAATATCGGTGGTAAATATTTTTAGAACATACAGCCTACGTAGATTTTGAAAAGAAAAAAACATTTCTCCAAAAAAATATGAGAACCCCTATTGCACCTGGAACTGTAATCCGGAACTCCTACGTAAACTTTATTGGGTGTGAATTAAGAAATTTATACATGTGATGTCCTATGTATAGAACGCCGGGAGGTTAAAATTATTTCTACAGCTCTTAATAAACTGATCCCAATTGGGTTTGAAAAAGGCTTCCTCGAGATCCCGCATGAATTAGAATGTAGAATTGAATGAGGGGTCTTTAAATCAAACGGCATGTAGGTCAAACGTGTTTGTTTACTTGAGATACTGTGTCTCTCAATTGAGCTGCTTATCATTCAACCTACGCATTATGGAATGTTGTTATACTAATATCTCAATTATGTACTTTAGTTAGGTGCCAATAGTTCAGATACGACTGAACCTAGATTAAATTCACAGAGATTGTATTAGCAGCACAGTCGTTCGATCCAGATACAATTTAAATGCGTATTGTCCGGCACTAATGGGAAAGGCAGTGTTTGTCCATTCGGTTATTCCAATGTGCTCTTTGTTTGCCGACACCACTTACCTAAGCATTAGGAGATGTCCGACCAGAAACTGGTTGTGCCATCCGTGCTGGGGTCTTGTTCTGCTAAGTATCTACATGGTGTTAAGAGGCGTCTCCTGCTAAAAACCATTACACAAAACTTTACGGTTAAAACTTTATTCCTAAACCTAAACTTTATTTCTTTACGCAAAACGTTTCATTGTTAGGTGAAGCAATTTAAAAGAACCGGTCAAGTGCGAGTCGGACTCGTTACATCATTACGTTACATTTGATTATTTATTTTTGAAGTCATACCCCAACTCAATATTCTCGGAATATTTCAGGCGTTGACGTTACCTGACTACCTGTTGACGTTATTAATATTGAGCAAAGAACGGCAATAAAATTTCGTTGCATGCACTTAAATATTTATTTATTCCATTTTTTATGTTTGTTGTTATACTTTGTCCAAAAAGTGTAGAAATTAAAGAGTTAAGGTTTTGCCCTTTGCGCTTACAAGCATTATAAAAATAACAACTACACCCGTTTCATTCAAAAGATGCATTGTGCTTAACCAAAGCTAGTAAATGGTGTTAATTTCCGGTCGTACCACTAATAAAGTTTCACTACCGGTTTCTTGAAATTTTGGACAAACTGTAGGTACGGCGGCAATAGAAATATATGATATGTGAAAAAGTTAACTATCTACCTATCACAGTTCATGAGATACAGCCTGGTGTAGTAATCGTTGCGTTGCGATTTTACGCCTTGGGCACGAAACCCAAAAAATTAAAACATTGATTTTGTAGCTGAAACATTTTTTTGTGTGATAGATTTTTGTAAAAAACTATTAGGTACACAAAACTGGTAGTGGTTATGGCGATGGCACGAGTCACGCGTTATGTGATGTTAACGTGACGTCCAACGTTAACTTCACAACGTGTGACATCATAATTTGACAATTTTTGTACTGGAAAATCACCAATTTTTATATCTAAAACTCGTCATCGCACTACCCGGGCTGGAGACGCCGCCATACAGACAAGTCGACCCTCCCTACGTATATCACGTTAAAAACATTTTAGCTACTTTACACTTGTAAAATTTGTTCTAAACTTGACACCCCTTGACATAATAGAATGAAGAGAATTACACATTATTAGAGGATTAAGCCTAATCCGTCATCAAAATGTCCCACGCACTGCAGCGTCCGAGTGCTCCCGTTGCCCATCTAGTGTGAACGAAGGTTCCAGTCGACACTGTATTAATAATCTCATTACGTAATGCAAATGCCACACATTATTAATCCTCTTTTACCGAAGAAACCGAAGGGTATAAACCTTGTGACACATTTTACATTTCAATGTGCTGTGAAGTAGGTAGGTATTATACCCGGTGGGTACCCATGTTATCTTGAACGAAAATCCTCATATTCGGATTGAGTTCGCGTTGTACGTTACGTTGCGTTGCGTTGTAAAAGCAAATATACATTTTTATTATTTGTTAATTTGACTAAACTTCGAAGAATTTAGAAGTCACACCGAAGCTAAAGATAGGGCGCTATGGCGCTCATTAGGCGAGGGCTATGTCCAGCAGTGAACTAATATAGCCTGAAAAAGAAGAAGAAGTCTCGCCGCCCCGCGGATTATGCATTTCAAGCGCTGAGGTAAACACGTCAGGCACTCAGGATTCCGTACGATGTTTTCGTTCACCGTTAGTGAGTGGTGTTGCTACTATAACTTCACAAATTTAGAAAACAAAGTCATTGGTACATGCCTGCACTGGCCCGCCGCCGGCGAGACCTGAAATACGTCAATACGCAATCAGTCTTACACTAATGCACTAAAAACGATATCAACCCTTGTAAGTCCCCACTGCTGGGGCACGGGTCTCTTCCTGCATGGCAGGAACGTTAGGCCATACTCCACCACGGGGGCCACGTCCGGGTTGGCGGAGGATTGTAAGACAGTGGCGGGCCTTACTGTCAGAAGTTATCAAGACGCCCACAAGGCCTCTGACATGGCACTAAAAACGATGTCCTATAAATTCGAAATTCGTATACGAGTATATCTAGGCATTGTAGAAGTATATTTTGGAGTCGGTCGAACTTGGCATCGACTTCAGTATAAGGAATTCGAAGGAAAAAAAAAAGGAATTGATAACCTCGTCGTTTTTTCAAGTCTGTTAAAATGCGTTCAAGTTATTTGTCCGACAATGTAGTTATCGGAGTTTACGTAGGGATGCTCGTAGCACGGTAGAACTTAAGTGTAGTAGGTAATTAATACAAACAACTTTTATGATGGGAACTTTGGATTAGCGAAACAATATTACCTACTACTGAGAGATAGTCGCTAGAGCAAATATCAAAATGTAGGTAATGAATGTGAACATAAAGTGACATTAAAGTGGAAACATGAGTGTCAGGGATTGACCTGCCATTGTTTCTTGGGCGTAGGGCACATAAGAAGGACGTGGGTTAAGGGTGCGGTAAAGACGCGACGCGTTGTATAGAATTCGCATCTGCGCCCCTTCTTATCTATTATGATTATGTATGTCCCATCATTTCAGTACATTTTGTAATGAAGTGAATTAAAAGGACCCCCCGTCCTTTCCGCGCTCTCGTCCACGCCCTTCCTATGTGACCCACGCTTTGCGCTATTGCATTAACAGAATCAAGGGCCAGTTCGGATTACTCAACGCTTTTCACAGAAGTCGCTTATCCTACGACACGGATTTCGTAATCTCCGGTAATTCTAGGTAATACTAATTAGGTAAATGTTTTGTCCGCAGTTGAGCCGTCACTAATTACTGTAAAGCTAAATATTAAAATAAATCGTAGGGCGAGATAAATAGTCGTTGCTTAGCCCAAGTCCGTGCTCAAGCTTCCCTAAGCATTACTTCAGGCTAACTTAGCTAAGTATCAAAGTAGACGTTTGCTTAGCTAAGCATGTTCTTAGACCAATGCTAAGAATTAGTTCGGGTTTCGCGACTTAAAGAGTGCTAAAGTACTGTCTATGATAGACAAATCGATTCTTAAGCAAGTGTTTTCGCTAAGACTCGTTCTTAGAAGCGACTATTTATCTCGCCCGTAGGGTCTTTTGTGATCGTTATTGAAGTAAGAATTTGACCCTGACGTCGACCTACAAAGATAGAGAACACTTTACGGTACAAAAAAATGGAAATTATACAGAAATGTCTTAACCTACGAGCAACGACAGCGGCCTTATCAATAAAAGGGATCTCTTCCAGACAGCCTTTGGATGGACTGGACAAATACATTAGAGAAGGCAGTAGATGTACAGACAAAACATACAAAATGATAATTTCAGAGGTATATAAATAAATGTCTAAATAACAGTGTGGATAAATTAAATTATCAACAGATATCAAATTTAAAAACCTATTTAGAGGCTAAAAATTTCACCCATGCCGGGATTCGAACCCGCAACCTCTGGCTATCCGTGCCAGCGCTCTACCAATTGAGATATCAAATTACCTATAATTTTTTTTCGAATAAAAGGCTCCAAAATTACCTAAATATGAGAAAAAACTTTGGCCTTTAACAAGCAACATGTTTATTGTGACGTCGAGACTGGATTCCCTAAGCAATTGCGTTTAAAAAGTAATCTACTCATTTGTCCAAAGGTGGAGGTGGGCCTGTGGCCACCTCAGAATGATTTAGTTTAGACTACGCCAAGATGCTCAACCAACCAACCACACAACCCAGGTTCGGTGTAGCACACAGAACAATAAAAGCAGTTTTCAACATCAGTTACTGCTCGCAATATCTGATGAGTGATAGTATTGTGATCAGTTTAACAATACCAACTGTTTTTTTTTTTATTTAGTGGTGTCGTAAGCGATCGCTTTCCTAAGCCAGGCCCCTCAGAAAAATAACTCTAAGTACCTACGAAAAAATGTTTTTAATTAACTGACTGACGGGGTCCGGAGGCGCGACTCTTCTTTAGGAAGATCTCGTCGCGTCTGGTCGACGCTTCAGGAGACCCGAGGGCTGGTGCCTACTCTGGCCAAAGGTTAAGCCTCGCCATACAGCGAGGCATCTGTACTCAGCCGCCCGAAAGCGATCTGACTCAAATATTTTATTTATAGGTTTTAGGTTTAGTTTCGTTTCTTTTTAGGGTTCCGTACCTCAAAAGGAAAAAACGGAACCCTTATAGGATCACTTTGTTGTCCGTCTGTCCGTCCGTCCGTCTGTCAAGACCCTTTTTCTCAGGAACGCGTGGAGGTATGAAGCTGAAATTTATATCAATTACTCAGGTCTACTGTCCCTTGAAGCTGTGAAAAAATCAAACTTCTAAGCCAACGCAATCAAAAGATACAGCCGTTTATGCCGCAAATTTTCGACACTTGCAAGGGAATCAAAACCTACAGGGTGCTTCCCGTGAACTCAGAATCTTGAAATTTGGTACGAAGCAACGTCTTATAGCATAGATAAAGGAAAAATTACGAAAACCATAAATTTTTAGTTACATCACATAATATATTTTTTTTTAATAATTTTAAACTTACTACCCATTTCCTCATAAACGCGTAGAGGTATTAAATTGAAATTCATACCAAATACTCAGGTCTATAATACAGGTTTGTACGGAACCCTCGGTGCGCGAGTCTAACTCGCACTTGGCCGGTTTTTTTTTAATAGTCTAAATAGTGAAATATCTATGTTTTGTTATTATACATAATAAAAATTAACCGACTTAACCCATCTTAGTGGTAATATAAAAACGTCACAGGCGCGACTGTTCTTTAGAGAACTATCGTCGCGCCTCGTCGACACGACCAGAGACCCCAGGGCTGGCTATTACCTCGGTCAGAGGATTAGTCTCGCCATCCAGCGAAGCAATGTAGCCAGCCTACTGGGGACCCTTCCCAGAGGCAGCCATGATCTGTGCACATTTTTTACATTTAGTTATGGGTAGTTTATTTAATTTAATTTCTGTTTGATTTTTTCTATAAATTTTTTCATCAATTATTATTGTCAATAGTTTGAAATTGTAAATAAAACATCATATATCATCAAAACTTCACGTAGAAATAAAATTCCCTTAATGAGCGACTTATAACATACCGTACCAGCGCAAGGAAACACTCGTAGCAGCGCAACATAATATACTCGTACGTACCTACTAGCTGACTCAGCTAACATTGTTTTGCAATATTTATTATTAGGCCACGACTTATTCCTAGACCTACCGAATGTACACAAAAAATCGTAAATACCGGTGAAGCCGCATTTTGGTGCAAGAAGAAGCAAACACTGTGACATGATATTTTTGGATTGATTACAATTTTCCGTTTTCTGGTGAACAATACCTACTAGAAAACGGAAAATCTTAATTAACCTAAAACTCTAAATAAAAACTTTTTTTTATCATACTTACTAAAATACTTATATTAGGTACTTCCAAAAATATTATTTTACAAAGTTATACAGGTAAAGGTGCCTAGTTCCTGCCCTTTAACAATTTCTGTATTATATACTAATCATTATGAAATTCAGCTAATAGTACCTAAGTATCGTCGTCGTTGCCTTTGATTCGTGATAAGCCCTCGAGCTCCTGCCAGGCCCCTTATTCCGGCCTCGTGATGGCCATTGTGCTCCTTATCACTCGGCGAACTTTCGTGGATGTTCGAAACTGTGGTTGTTACAGAACATCCCGATCTTTTGTACAAATGTTCTTAACTAGCTGAACTTCCTTGATGGAGAGCTAAAACCACTTTAAAGTCGCGATTACACTCGTCTCACTTGTTTCCTCGTGACGCAGTGCCGCTGCGAGTAACGCTTTTCTCGCCTCCTCAGCTATTAGTTATAGGAGGACTCAGTTCATGTTCAACTTTAACTGTTGTTGGCAGAGTTGTAGATAGTAATTGGTATGTCCTGCTACCGGGCACAGTACTGTGAATCGTCTGCAAGCGAATAAAATATTGTTTGTTGTATGATCAATTGCTTAGTGCCAATGGAATGTTTAGTTGCACGTTACCTCGTAGGTACCTTATGTAAACCTGTAACAAACGTATTTACTGCGCATCGGCTGCAAGCTTTTTACCCAGAATGCAAGTTGTGGTTGACATGGGAGACTGACTACCTCCAATACATCTAAAAAGAAGACCGGAACACTAAATTAGTTGTGATATTTAAAAGGTGTGATATGTGATGTAGGTATAACTAAAGGTTAATAAGTTGTTGGTTGTTACACATTTGTGGATGCCTCTAACTGATCTCAGCAAATCAGAAATTTATACACAGACTTTGTTACTAGTTTACTGGCCGATACGTAGCCCGTTGGTGTTCCTAAATAAATACGGGTTTGAACCACAAGTTTATTTGGCGTGCTGCAAGTTCTTATTAAAATTCCTCGTTTTCGCTCGTCAAACTTCATGCTACCTGAGATGCCTCCTGAGTTTCTCACCTTCAATTAAGCCATGGAAGTCCCTCCGTCACATCAACTATACCTAACTCTCGCTTTACTTTGGTTCTGTCGAATGGATTTCCCTCGCTGTTCAGAGCGGCAACGCGGCCAGTGTTATGGGGACTTTTGTCGCATGCAGCTCAAAGGGATTTATTTGGTAGGGTTTTTTTTATTGTTTTGACATTATTTTATATTTTGGACTATAAATTGAATGATCTGAGGATATAAATCTGGCTTTAGTAATGTCATCGACGTTCGAGTTGCTGGTCTGTTTGCCCAATCTCGGACGCCATCACTCTGACCACCTTGGTTTTGTACGAGATTTCTGCTTCATGGCTGTGCGCCGCCGCCGCTGTTCGATAGATAATTCTTCTAAACAAATGCGTTAAAAAAAAGGGACATTCTTAAATTGTAGGACAAATAACTAAAGACGACATTGGGGCTCTCCAAAGCGCAAATTAATAAAAATATCCACCATACATTTTCATGTATAATGTTGCTAAGGCGAGACATAATCAATTGTCTGCCCCTATATTAACGATTCCAAACGTCTAACTGTCAAATTAGTGTGTAATTTGACAGATAAACGATTGGAATCGATCAGTATTTGGTCTGCACAATTAGGCCACAAAACTCATGTAGAGCCAAGCTTTTAACCCTCCGCTTCTTAACTCTACAAGCCCTAACTTCACAAAATCTACACCTTAGTCATCAATGTGGCTTTTTTTTTTTTTTAATATTAATTGTGAGTACTGGAGGGGCAGTGCTATCGGTATACTATTTCCCTCCAGTAGTGTGTTTGAATTGTATTTTTGGAGCGTTTGTATATTTTGTGATAGCTTTTTGGGGTAAAATGTAGAGAATATAGTAAATATATATAAATATGTATATATATAAAAAGCATATAGAAATATATTGTATTGTGCGTGTTTGTGTGTGGTGTGTTTGTGTGTGTAATTGTGTATGTGTGTATAATAATATTAAAACGTGACTAACACGAAAAAACCGGAGTTATTAAGGAATTTGAATGAAGTATTTTGAAGGATACTTAGTGATGTTAATTTAGGTACCGTTGAAATTTTTCAGATTTTTTATGATGTGTGAAAGGTGCGATTGAAAGGTAAAGAGTGTCTCTTGTTTTTCAGTGATTTTAAGTAGGTCAAAGGGATCTATATTGTGAGTTGACGCAGCGATTGTGTGGGACAGCCTGGTTGTTCCGAATCGTGGACAGGACTTAATAAGATGGGACATGGATTGTGGTGATACCGTCGCAGGGGCAGAGACTGTCAGGTGACTATTCCTAACCGGTGTAGGTACTCTTTGTGATAGTCGTGGCCAGTGAGAATTTGAGTGACTGCAAAACAGGGTTTTACTGTTGTTATAAAGTCTAGGAGATTATCCCAGGTGGGGAGAAGGTTTTTGGTATATTTGCAGTGGGCGGGTTCGGAATCCTATGAAAATATGATTAACTATTTCAATTAGCGTTTTTCGAGTGTTTTGGTAAATAACACCGTAAGTGTTCAGGGATTGCGAATTTTAGAAGTAATCCCGTATAATTTTGCTCTGTAACCTCAGACATTCGGAGACGAGGACGCTGGGCGCCTCTGCCAGGTAGCCGCCGCTGACGTCGATCTTATTTACGAGCACATTAAACAAGCCCCCGACCGACATCAAAATTATGATGCGCATGAAAGTTTAAGTACTTACCAACTGGGAGCTACCTGCCGTATCTATAAATTACGTTTGCCCTGCAACTAGAATGAAAAATGTCGCAACTTACCGGTACTGTAAGTTGTTACCTGTGAGTAACCTTGGTTGTTACTTGAGGTGGCCCAGAATTTTCTTAGTCACTTTAATACGAGCATTAGAACTTGGTGTAACAGACAGCTTGTTGAGGGCTAGCCTCCCGCTGGAAAATAGTCCTACAGTCTATTTATCCTTACTTGTCCAATTAGTAAACAAGATTCTACCTTATGGAATCAGGCGTTACTTTGCGGAAATCCATAATAGCATTAAAATGTGAAAATTACTTTGCTAAATTCCGTCAAAAATCCCACAAGCACCATGCGGTTAGTTAATGCACCACCCTCCCTCCCACTTTTTCAAGCAGAAGCATGCTGGGTATTATCCGGTGGTTGGTAGGGCTAGACTGCAGTTAGTACCAGTACTGTCGACAGCACATCAACCTTCACACGCGTGTACTGTGCAGGTTACATTACAGGCAATTTTGCCCTAAAATTACTGTTGACTTTAGAAAGAAAGACACGCTGCCAAGCAATTCATCATGATATATTGTGACGTCACACCTTACAGGCAAGGTAAGCACGTAATAGCATAGAGACATCGTTTTCACGACCTAGGTATTTCATTAGGGATACATGTATTCCATTAGGAATACCACATTCTAATACCAATACATGTACTTGCCTTCAGGCATGACGAAGGACGTGCGTGCCTGTCACGCAAAAAAAAATCGTAAATGCCATACGACCGGTTTCTGAATTGCGAATTTCGCTAAGGCCATCTCTTAGAATTTCGAGAATTTTTTACTAATTAAAATTTTAATCTAATTAAATTTACTAATTAAAATGTAATGTAAAGAAATTTTAGAATTTTTTTAGAGACTTAGAATTTAAGTACAACTAAATGACTTGTGTTATAGGTGATAACTCGACGATAGATTTAATACAATAAATACAAAGATAACATCCAAGGCCCGAGACAAACTAGAAAAGTTCGTTTCCTAATTTGACGCGGCCGGGGATCGAACCCGAGACCTTCGATTTATAGTCAGCGTGCCAAACCGCTGCGCCACAGAGGCCGTCGAAGAGAAAAAGCTTTGGACAAAACTACTTTTGACTGATTTTAGCCGTCAAAACTAGTTTTGTTTTGACTGCTAAAAGGAGCTACCTAAGCGCGAAGGAGCGTGTTAGGTTGAACATGTAAGACCGAAAACCAACTCGATATGGTTGGATACATTCTACTTTATGAATTATACTGGATGAATTCATCTTTATTTTTCGGAATTTTGATTTTAGCAGATAAAACTAGTTTTGACCGTTTAAGAGTTTTTGACTGTAACAGATGCATATAATTAGCCCTTTACTAGTTACCACCACAGTTTGAACCTCATGACATTGAAATAAACTCCAAAAACGGGTTAGTGCATTAAAAATAATATAATAAATTCCAAAACCAATGAAAAATTTACGTCCGCGCGTTAAAGGGTTAGGCGGGAGTCTTACATTCGACCATAAGACGATACCACCGTTTCTAAGGCGGATCTAAGTGCTCAGTAATCCGTATGCAACGCACCGGGCCGGCACGAAACAAAAGGGCATTGTTTCACGCCGGAAGAGTTATCGATTTGTAACATGTGGCAATAAGGCGCGGCACGTGGACCCCGGGGCTCCACGGTGCACGCCACTCGCGAGCCACGTCGGTGATGAATCGGTACAAGGGGACGTGAGATGGTACACAAACTGAAAGGAAGGTGTTGTGTAACATTCCTAGTCGTATGACATTCTTTGCCTAGTGTGGTGGTAGTATTTTCATGCAACCGACTAATGGCAATGAAACGTTTTCTTTATCAGTGATTGTAAGTATTTTGACATACCCATAAAGATCCTATAAAGTACTTACACCTTCAGCCTATTTTCTTTCACCATTAGCGTGGGTATTGTTAGGTACCTACTGCAAATTCGCTAATGAATGAATTATAGTAGGTAATTATACCGTGTAGGTATAATTTCTAGATTAACTCTTACTATTACATCGCAGCGCAGGTTAGGTACCTAAAGTAACTAGTAATAGTATTTCTTAATGATTCGCGAAAGGTCGGGAAATAATCGCAATTAGACCATGTAATGTAACTAAATCTTCAATTGTCGGCAGAGGTAATTAATCTAATGGTCTAGCTACAATCTATTGCAGTCTATTTCAGCAGTGATTGAACTAAGCAACCTTGACACGAATATGTTCGATATCGGTCGTAACATAATATAGTATGAGATGAAAATAGTCTTTATTGTCTACGGGAAAAATTATTAAAGAAACTGCAGTAGTAATACCAATAGGTAGAGTAAGGACCAGTTTCTGTATAGTGAATTCCGGTAAGTAAGTCTCTTCGAATTTCCCAGAAAAAAGCGTGACAAAATGTTACTTAAGTACATATTTACTTAGTGAAATTCTCAATTCAGAAACCGGCCTTAACATTATTGAAAGAAAACTATTGAACACAGAAAGTTCTTCCATTTTCAATTTTGATAAATTGATAGTGATTACAATCGCTCGTAGCCTCCCTGCCTGAGTGATCCTATACTATCACGAAGGTTAAGCAACATAGCGCGCGTTCAGTGCATGGAAGGATCGTCTATGATAAACGCTAGTGGCATTTTCCGAGCGGTTCCGTGCTTAAGCAGTTAAGCAGTTGGTGCCGGCTGCCGTCGGTAGATGGCAGTCATTAAGCCAAGTCAGAGAGGCCTTAGGGCGGGCGGCTTGAAACTTTCTGACAGTAAGACCAGCCACTAGTCTTGCAAGCCTCCACCAATCCGGACTTGGCCCCCGTCGCCTTTACCTTCCTCAAGGAAGACACCCGTGCCCCTCGGTGATGATGATGATAGTGATTGATTTTTCAACGGTAAAAGAAATCGGATAAGATAGGACGATTGTTAATTTAATAACTCAATTAATACATGCCCCAGACTTACCTACGTTGAATTAGAACAGGGTCGCCTACGAACTTCCCAAAGCGCCAGCTAATTTAGTGCCACAGTTTTAAATGAGAGTCTGGCCCTAATGAAGTCTTTTTATACACAGTATTACTCGGAAAGTAATCTTCAAGTCCCATCAACGTTATTTAGTTTGCTTATGGAGATTAACTACCTAGGGAGAGAGGGAAAGTTCGCGTTAAGGTCGTAGCACATTGCTGTGTCTCACCTGTGTCTAGGCTCTTATGTTATATTACGCATTTCAAATCCTGTTGGAATCCTTACTTCAATCCATCAATTCCCACACTATCTTGACGTCAATCTGTCGAATTCCATAAGTTTACTAATGTTGTTGCAAACGTCAGGATCCGACAGCATTTCGTGCATTAGGTTACGAATCTCATTTTAATTCAATATTAGTGAATGATTTTGTGCAAGTCTACAGTTTTATAAAAATAAATAAAGATGTTCTAGGATAAAACGAAATGAAAAATGTAAGTTGTGTTAGGTGGTGCGCTCTCAAATGTATCGAATACCTATGCGGCACCAGTATTGTGCTACAAATCAAAACTAAAATTCATATGCTAAGTAGATACATTGCCATGCCTATATACCATGCCTATTAGTGCAATTAGTGTTGCCACTTTTTTCCCTAGGTTAATCGGCTATGCAAGGTCGTAGTGAACCATTAATTGTAGTTCTATCTATGTAGTTCTAAGAAATAGTTGTCACAGTTGTTAAAATATACAAGTTATAATTATCCGAGACCACGGCACCTGTAGTAGTGCCGAAACGTCGGAAAACTGTAAAAATCTAATAAACGAGCATAAATCCGTATACAAACAGTTTTAATTATGTCTAGTGCTCGTGTTAACCTTAGAAAATACTATACAAGTTATGATTTTTATTCTATTGGTGGCGTTAGTAAGCACCCCGTAGCGCCTTAGTAGTACATTAAAGTGTACTCTATCTATTAACGAGAAATCGGGGGTAGCAATCATCTAGCAGTGGGGCACATTATGCCACGTCACAATGAGCGACTACCTCCAACCATGTAATTTATATTCGTCTCGCCAGGCGGCTCTGAAACAGGTGTTTATTTTCTTTTTCACAATTTACATGAGGAAGTGCTTTTAACTCTATAACGAATTGCCTGAAGAGTAGCAAACTTATTGCTTTTGCTCGTTATCTACAGCCCCATCATAGTATTAATTATATACCTACCTTACGTAAGTAACATTAGGCATTTTGTTTCCATAAAATAACGTTAAACGTATAATGGTAACGTTGACGTGGTAATTAAGCCCATACTCTCTGAGAGAAGGCCTGTGCCCTGCAGTGGAACGTTTATAGGCTATATAAAAAAAATGGCGTTTGCATTAGGTAATGAGATGATTAAAACCGGGTTTTCACGGTCTTATTGCGCTCAGACCGAGTTTATGCTACTCGTATCGTGTAACTGGCCATTTTAGTGCACTCGTATCAAAACGCCAACTCGGACCGCGCTCTACTCATCTTAGTTGACTTTGATGCAATAGCAAAAACAAAATGGCGTCTTCGCAAAAAATTCCTGTGCCGCGTAGAACAAAGTGGTCAGAAAGAAATAATTTACAGTATGTGGAGCTTTACAAAATGAAGAAGTATTGTGGAATGTACGTTTGGCATCATATAAAAATAAAGACTCGAATTGTTCGCTTGTTAACCGCAAATGGTTTTTAAACGTTTGCATCTTCCGTTTCTACTTCTCGAATAAAATTATTCCAAGCACCTAGTTGATCACGCCTTAAAATCCATTTAAGTGTCCATTTTTTATCCTGCTGCTGTTGCAGCTCGACGATAAGCATATCTGCCACCACTTATATGCCTCTCAGCAGTAAATCGGTCATTTCAAAGCTCAGTTTCAAAGCCACTCCGAAGCTGGTTCAAAGTTTTTCAAGTTTTCACAGAGTTTTGCTTGACACTAGCCCGTAGCCGCTGACCACGAACAACAAAGCGCTTTCAAAAATGAATAAAAATCCATATCCACTAAAATGTGTGTAAACTACCATCCGAGTGGCTTAGTTAGCTCTTTTAGTCCACTAAGTCGAGTCCACTAAGATCGTGATAACGCGGCATTATGCGCTCAGTGGCACCTACACTCACACTAGATGGGTGAAGGGCCACTCGGACGCTGACATTGCTTATAGTGTAGGCTTGGCCAGCGCCTATAACATCCTGACTTAGTCAGCCTAGCCCCTCAGAACAATTATTATTCTGAGCCTAGCCAACAAGAAAGACAAGTCAATCCGTGCGGAGCCAATAAATCCGCGGGTTTCCTCACGATGTTTTCCTTCAATTCTTTCTATTATAAAAATTCTATTTCTGTAAATACATTTTGATGTTTAGTAAAGTGTTCTATGTATCAAAAACCTAACAGTTACACTCACCTGTATCCCGATGAGGTAGGCAGGCAGGTTTGTTACTTGCTACGATCCTAACAGAACTCTTTCACTCCATCAACAGTCATAAGTCGTCGCATGCACGCAAGCCAGTTTTGAGTACTTCCATCTTGCCCTTTGCCATAGATCCCCTATTTGTTCAAACTATGCCCGCCTGGGACGCCCATAACTTACAGACACATATTATATTTTAAAATTTATCTGTTTCGTCAAAACACTGTTGTAAGTAACTGACTCCTAAACCTGTATCTTAGGAGTCAGTTCCTTCGTCTTTACAGAGAGCACTAAATTACCTACATTGTTTTACTAATTAAATCTCTGGTAAATTAAATATAGTGAAGGATAAAAAATAAAAGTATGTCTACCGGGAGAATCAATAGAAAGATAACGTACCTCACAACTATGTAAAGACTCAGGCAAACTTTGCTAGCTTTCTTAATAGGTTGTAAGTCACTATTCTGTCCTTGGCTTGTTCGTTAGCAAATACAAAGTCTTTAACGAGATAAATAAATAAACCGAACAACATATTTAAAACGTCTGAGTGGCCATAATGATGCGTCCCGTAGTTCCTTGGTGTCTATCGCGATTCGAAGGTCCAGTTTGCTCTGGAATTCTAGGGTCCGTGGGCTAAAACGCATCAGTCCAAATCAAAGTTTTTTGAAGAAATTAGTCATTTTTTTATGTAACCTATAAACGTCCTTCAGGGCAGGGCACGGGCCTTCTCTCAGAGAGAGAGTGTGGACTTATTTACCACCCGTGCCCACCGTGGATTGGCAATTTCTAGCGTTGATGTATGAACACCGAAGACACTCTGGTTTCCTCACGATGTTTTCCTTCACGGTTAAATTTTTAACATCTTTATTACATACTAGCTGACCCAGCGAACTTCGTGCCGCCCAACAGTCGATTCTTTAATTTTTTTTTATTTTTCTCTTCGTAAGAACCATCCTCGTACTTCAAGGAAAATTCTAAAAAAAGAATTAGCGAAATTGGTTTAGCTGCTCTCGAGATTTGCGCTTTTACCAACACATTCAGCGATTCATTTTTATATTATAGACTAGATGACCCAGTAAACTTCGTACCGCCTAACTGTCGATTCCTTTTTTTCTCTTAATTAGAACCATCCTCGTACTTCAAGGAATATTCTAAAAAAAGAATTGGCGTAATTGGTTCAGCGGCCTTTGAGATTTGCGCTTCCAACACATTCAGCGATTGATTTTTATATTATAGATTACACTACAATATTACATCGTGCTGCACCGAGAGTCAAACTTCATTTAACAACCAATATAATTGTAAGTAGGTACTTCTAATAGGTTAAACTTGCAGGTTTTATTTGTGTATTTTTTTTTGTTGCCTATATACGTCCTACTGCAGGGCACAAATCTCTCAGTGCGAGAGAGAGAGAGGGTATGGGCTCAATTGCCACGCGTGCCCACCTAGGATAGGTAATTTCCAGCGGTGAGGTATTTGAACACCTCAGGCACCTTGCCTCACGATGTTTTCTTTCATCTTTAGCAAGTGGAATTGCTACTATACTATTATCTTCGTGCGTATTTTTTGTAATTAAAATTTTGCAATACAATGCAAAGATAAGAAAACAATTAAGGGGCTACATGAGCTACCAATACAATCAAAGATTTAACTTGTTAATATTAGGATCCACAATCGAGAACCCCGGATCTACGTCGCTAGGATTAGATACCTTCTTCTATCTTCTCTATAATATAAAAATTAATCCTCAAATGTGTTGGTAACCGCAAATCTCGAGAGCAGCTGAACCGATTTCACTGATTCTTTTTTTAGAATATTCCTTGAAGTACGAGGATGGTTCTTATAGAGAGAAAAAAATAAAGAATCGACTGTTAGGCGGTACGAAGTTCGCTGGGTCAGCTAGTCTATCTATAATATAAAAATGTATCGCTGAATGTGTTGGTAAGCGCAAATCTCGAGAGCAGATGAACTGATTTCTCTAATTTTTTTTTTAGAATATTTCTTGAAGTATGAGGATGGTTCTAACGGAGAGAAAAATAAAACAAAATAAAGAATCGACTGTTAGGCGGTACGAAGTTAGCTGGGTCAGCTAGTAATTTATAAAAAAAACGTCCGTCGCTCGCGGCAATAATGAACCTTAAGATACGCGCCAGCTTTTCTTGTTATGGAAAGTACATTACTGTGAAATACCTGGCAGGAATAGATTTAATCAAAATAAAAATATTTCTCGGAAATCTGGCCCACCGCTCGTTGGGAGATAACGACTTTATTTTCTAACTGGGGTTTGGTTCGTGGTAGGGTATGCCCCTGGGCCCCGCTTGGGAGGTCTGCGCATACGTCGGATAATTTCAACTAATGTGACCGGCAGCAACATCGTCATAATTACGGATTATCTACTGATTACCATCGCTCTAACTCATTAAGTTGAAATACAGTTTTGTAAGTTCGATGGCTTGTGTTCTTAACGAATATTGGTTGGCTTTCTCTGAGTTCTTCCACTGATTGCTTTAACACCCATTTGCTTAACCGTTCGCTTTATACGAAGAAGCTTACATTACGTACGGATAGCCAGAGGTTGCGGGTTCGAATCCCGGCATGGGTGAAATTTTTAGCCTCTAAATAGGTTTTTAAATTTGTTCCTTAGCACGGGTTAGTGTATTAAAAATAAAAATAGTGTAACCATGTGGGTACAGTGATATCGTTTTTAATTGAGCCAATGGGCGACTCACGGCATCAGTGAAATTTCGAACCTCTTTACAATATTCTCTGTATTACGTACAGGCAGCGACATCTGACTTAAGCAAATTGCATTACTTACAGCTCCGACTACCTACTTTGCAGTTAGGTTTAACATCGGAACGATATCACTGTACCCACATGATTACACTATTTTTTTTTATTTTTAATGCACTAACCCGTGCTAAGGAACAAATTTAAAAACCTATTTAGAGGCTAAAAATTTCACCCATGCCGGGATTCGAACCCGCAACCTCTGGCTATCCGTGCCAGCGTACTACCAATTGAGCCAATGGGCGACTCACCGGCATCATTGAAATTTCGAACCTCTTTACACTATTCTCTGTATTACGTACAGGCAGCGACATCTGGCTTAAGCAAATTGCATCACTACAGCCCCGACTACCTACTTTGCAGTTAGGTTTTACATTGGAACGATATCACTGTACCCACATGATTACTATTTTTATTTTTAATGCACCAACCCGTGCTAAGGACAAATTTAAAAACCTATTTAGAGGCTGTACGTAATACAGAGAATAGTGTAAAGAGGTTCGAAAGACCCCCGGGAAGTTGTGGATTCGTGTACCCAGTGAAATTAACATTCGAAAAACTTGGCTCAAACTTCCCAAAAGAGACCCCGACTCTTTATCACTTTGATGTAAGTCCTATAATAATCAATGTCCACTGGCTCTGGCTGAAAGATGTTTGTTTACATACTTTAGATGGTTTTAACATGGCGGATAGCGTTTTCGCCGTTACGAATTAAACGAGGAAAAAAGTTGCAAATTTTGCAGCCATCCTGCATAAGTATGCAGGATGGCTGCAAAATTTGCAACTTTTTTTGATTTTGCTAAGTACTTAGCAAAATCAATATATTTCGGTTTCTTACGTTAAATACTATAGGAAATATTCATTTATCGCGTGAAATTTGATACGTGTCAAATAGCGGATTATGTGTATCGGACATAATGAAACTATTAGGGTTCCTTGTGACAACATAAACCATAAAACCGGTACAAATAAGAACGCCAAAAAACGGTCGTGTTTGGCATAAATGTTATCTAGACCAAGGTCAATGATCCTGGGTTTTCGGTAGTGGGTAGCAAAAATGCACTAATAGCATAATACAGAGATTGAGACTTTTTGCTAATTCGATCTGTAATAAGAACACTTGGTGGCGCGCGCTATGTAACGTATAGAGCCCATGCAGAATTCACCCCTCACTAGAGACAAATTGATAAAGGAAGGACCTAAGCAAAGGCGTAATAGGTGTTTCTAGCTCAGCGCTTGCATTATTACCAGCTGCTGGAGGTGGACGACGCCTCGCTAACGACTTCATTACACGAGCGCACTTCAATTTTGTTGAGGGCTCGGCAAAGGGTTGCCAGACAGTCGGAATCCCTTCCAATTATATATTTTTTTAATTATATTTATTCAAAGAATAATTTATTAATGAACATAGGTAATAAAAATATATAACGTCTTTTTTGCCATAATGTGAGTCCTAGTAAGATTATTTAAAAATTATTATTATTTATTAATATAAAAACTAAACTAAACTTTATTGAAACTTAAACTTAGCACAGTGGGGTTTAAATAAGAATTTAGAACGTAATAATTATTTTAATAACCTTAACAGATAATGCGAACTCATTTGAACGTCAAATGAGTTCGCATTATCTGTTAACTCTATACCTACTGAAAACTCAATAAACTTAAAAACTATTTTTTATTTAAATAAAATACCAAAAAGGCTGGTGGCATAGCCTCGCTGTATGGCCAGGCCTAACCTTTGGCCAGAGTAAGCACCAGGCATCGCGTCTCCTGAAGTGTCGACCAAGCGCGACGAGATCTCCTTAAAGGGGAGTCGTGCCTACGGCCTCCATGGCTCCAGAGTCTCTCATAGATTATCTATATAATTTTAATTTAATTTTTAAGGAATAATATTTAGTAAAAGAAATAATAAGTATGCCCTTGTACATTAACTCATGCAATAAAGAATTTAAATAATAATAGTACGTATAATAAAACAACTAAATAAGAAAAACTGCGTCTATATTATCGTTGTAAGTACCTACTAGAGCGATAATTGGACGCAGAATATTTCACTAGGGAAGAAACTCACAATCCTGACATTTTGAAAACATGACAAAATAGGGATTTGTCTATCTGTCTATCGTACCTATAGATAAAATATTCTTGATTATCAATATTTCGCAAATTGCATTTTAAGCCTAAATACAAAAAAGAACATTTATAATTTGCGGTGTCATTACTAAGAATAATTTATTCCAGACAGGCAATGACGAAAAAATATAAATAGAAAGTTCCGTAAGAGAAGTTGTTCGGTTTTCCAATCTGTATGGCGACCAAAGGGATCTCCAGAAAACCCTGCACCCTTTGCTTCTAGGATAAACTCGCACAGGGAGGGGAAATGAAAAATACATTGAAATTTTGATTACAAAAGCACGTACAGCCGACAGCAAGTAAACCTTTACATTTTTGTTGCAGAGTCGTCCGTAACGTATCAAAGTGAACATTTAAAATCTCAACCAGGACCGAGTTACATAAAACTACAAGACGTAGTTTATTAAGACAATCCAAGGTCCATCGCGTAGGAGAATCCACTTGTTAATCTGTAGCTTAATCAACCTTGCAATTTACATTGAATAGTAATAGTAATCTATTTATTGTAGATATGTGAAACAGGCCTCAGCATGGTTAATACGATGGCACAAGTCGCGCGTTTTGTGGCGGTAAAATGTCAGAATTTGACAATTAACTTACTGGGGAGTGGCGACTTTTGACAATTAAAACACGCGACTAGCGTCTTCATACTACCTAATAAAATCTGTGTAATTTCCATTTTTATGTACAATAAAGTGTTCTCTCTCTCTCTCTCTCTCTCTCTCTCTCTCTCTCTCTCTCTACCCTGGCAGGTGGAGTGTTGACTAGCTTTGACACATATTGTCATTCTCATTTCAAATCTCAAATATTTGCCACTGAACATGTTTCGTGTTCTGTAGGTTTACTACATACCGTCGACAGTCAACCTACGGCCGCGTCTCTGCTCTTAAGTTAAGAAATATCTCTGTAATTTGCATTTTATATACAACTAGCTGTGCCCCGCGGTGTTACCCTCTGCTTATAGATTTTACCATGAGAATAAGATATTTTTCCGCATTAAAACGTAGCCTATATGTTAATCCAAGGTGTCAGCTAACTCCATACCAAATTTTATTGAAATCGCTCCAGCCGTTTAAACCTGAAGATGTAACAAACATACACACTCTTCACACAAATATTATTAAAAGCGAAAGTTTGTACTTTCGCTTTTAATAATATTTGTGTGAAGTATGATGTGATGAAGTGTTCTCTATCACTCACTATCTATCAATCACTATATCTGTGCACTCTACCCAGTCACGTTACGGGTGACTTTGCAACAATAACGTAAAGATTGACCTGCTGTTGACTGTACAAGATAGTTATTGCGAGTTCAATAACGCAATTTTCCAGAGACAAGCCTTTGAAGCCCGCTCCGATGATACAGGTATAATCCAATAATATTACCCTCTTTCGACTTCAGCTTATCGAGTTATCTATCAATATTTCCATCAATTAAGATTTTATCAGTATTTCTTTAATGAGAGCATTGACTTTTTCATATCCGGTACACGATCGACGGTCCCGCCCATAATTAAAGCATTTAAAGGTACGTTCACATATTTCATAATATTTCTTCTACCTGGCCCACGTATCATAAAACTACAATTCAGTTGATTATGACAATTCGAGGTAAAATGCGTAGCAGAGTCTACTTGTTAACCTACGGATTCTTTGCAGTGTATGTATAAAGTTATGTATGTTTAAAATAATTGATATATATTATTACTGTCATTCTTATATTTATGTATCATTCATTTAAATTGTATGTATATTAGTAAGTATAGGTACATACAATTATATTAGTAAGGTATCATTTATTCATATATATACTGAAATGTAGGTACTTAGTAATAAACTAACCGTTAATGATTTCTAAAAGACACCTGTCACCTCAGTCATCCGGGACCACGGCACCTGAAAAAGTGCCGAAACGTTGGAAAATTGTAATAAACGAGCATAAATCCGTATAAAAACAGTTTTAATTACTTAGTAATGAGTTTGTTTCTGCTTTATCTGCCCTGCCCCACTCTCTCCCTTCGTAACACTCAGAAATTTCTAGGCTGGCTGGAAGAAATTTATTTTGAAATAAGTCCGCCTTTGCACGTAATTTTTAGCTTTATTTTTAATAACGTTTTTATTGGTGTAAGAAACAAACAAACTTTGTAAACATCGAATCATTAAAGTAAACCATGAATTTATTGTACACCTAGTTCTATAAATTGGACCAGGAGTTCTGCTTCATAAAACTATAGTTTATACTTTATTATGAGAATTCGGTGTACATTCCCAAGCCGTATCTTTCTACTTGTAATCTGTGGGTTGGTCGACTTTGCAACGTATATCGAATTGTCACTGTAATCCACGTCGACCTTTACGGCTCTGATCCGAGACCTAATGGAAGATTATTGTCAAATAAGAAACTTAGATAAGAAAAATTAAATTAATAAATATTCATGGACACATTACACAGATCTCGTTAGCCCTATACTAAGTACAACTAAATGACTTGTGTTACAGGTGCTAACTCGACGATCGATTTAATACAATAAATACATAAATAACATCCAAGACCCGAGACAAACTAGAAAAGATCGTTTCCTAGATTAATGAAGATCAAAACTAAAAAAAATACTTATTAGAAAATTAAATTATACTTGTATTAAAACTAGCAGTCGCCCGCGACTTTACACGCGTGGAAAATAGATAGATAGAATATTCTTTATTGTACACAGAAATTACAGTAACAAAAATTATATAAAAAAAACAGTACAAATTACTAAAAGCAATTTCTTTCAGGCAACCTAGCCGGAGACAAGAAAGAAATTAGAGAAAAAATATGGTGCCGTATATTATCAGTTGTTCTTGTTGATATCAACCCTTTGTACCTATGTCGCCACTGCTGGGGCACAGATCTCTTCTTGCATCGCGGGAAGGCCATGTCGTGGTGTAGTATAGGTATTAGTAGTGAATTTATTGAAATCGCACGTCGTAACAAAGCGTACATTTACAGAATATTCGCCTGTCTTATAAAGTGCTTATTAGGGAAACTGATTGATTTACAATTTTAAAAACATATTTAGAGGCTAAAAATTGCACCCATGCCCATGCACGGATAGCCAGAGGTCGCGGGTTCGAATCCCGGCATGGGTGGAGTTTTTAGCCTCTAAATAGGTTTTTAAAATTGTCCTTAGCACGGGTTAGTGCATTAAAAATAAAAATAGTATAATACACACAACAAACTTTCGCCTTTATAATATTAGCGTGATGTGATAACCGTGAAAATAACTTCATTCCCAAGTCCATGGAAACTTTCTCGACAAAACATCTACAACGGTTACATAAAGCTTATCCTTTTGAACTCATAGTCCCCTATAAAAACGCTCCTTTCAATTCGGAGTCTATTGACATTTAACGTCTTCCTCGTGCCTTTCTGCGATAAAGAAGGAGACATTTATTTAAATACAAGTGTCGATATCCCTCGTGCGAGTTTAACGACGCCCCATAACCCAAGTACTCGCATTCTATTCCACAGCACGAGCCAATATTATTATTAACAATATGATTTGCAATAATGCAGACATTTCCATTTAAATAGGAGCCCATCTTTAGACATAGTAGCTAGTAGAATTTTTGAACTCAAGACGTGGGGCACATAGGAAAGACGTTGAACGAGGGGGGGCTCTCCATAGTTTACTTTCGTACAAAATGTACAATCGACAACACGTCAACAATTACATTTTAGTTGAAAACTTAGGTATCTGTCTTGTATAACGGAGTAGTGTGACCGCGTGTAATGGTTGATATGCTGTGGACTGTACAGAAGTGATGAATAGCCCACACAATAGGACGGGGAGAGACGCGGACGCTATACCATCTCCGCGCCTTCGTTCCACCGCTATATGTGCTCCACGCCTTACACACGTTGTCAACTATGAATTTTAGGGGCATATCTAAATCGAATTTTGTTTCATTTTTGAGAAGCACTTAAGCAAAGCATAATCGTGTTTTGCTTCCGTTTTTAAGGAAGTGATACATAGTACGCGGGCGTGTATTAATACGACTCTAATATGAGACAGCGGATAAATATTTAAAAGTTTGGTTATTTTTTAGTCAAAGCGATCGTGGCCTAGTCGAACCGAGTGATTGGAATCAATCACTTGAGTTAAGCAACAACAGGCGCGGTCAGGTGCAGGATGGGTGACCGTCCCGGTGACTACCGCTAGTGACATTTTTCCGAGCGCTTCCGTGCTTCGCAAGGCACGTTAAGCCATTGGTGCCCGCTGTCATGTAATGGCAGTCGTTAAGCCATGTCAGAGGCCTTATGGGCGGCTTGATAAATTCTGACATTAAGGCCCGCCACTGTCTTACAATCCTCCACCAACCCGGACTTGGCCCCCGTTGTGGAGTATTTCCTAACCTTCCTGCGATACAGGAAGAGACCCGTGCCCCAGCAGTGGGGACATACAAGGGTTGACATCGACATCGATGGTTATTTTTATAAATATTATATGTATAAATTAGACATTTATTCTCCCTTATTTTATTGGGTTTCTAAGTAGACACTCGTTTATATTATATGTATATTAGTATTTAGATAATATAGGTAGCGGAGCGGTGTAGAACGCCGGCTTCTCAATCGGGAGGTCGTGGGTTCGAACCCAATGTACCAATGACTTTGTTTTCTAAGTTATGTACATTTGTGAAATTATAGTAGCAATACTACTCGCTGACGGTGAAGGAAAACATCGTAAGGAATCCTGAAGTATCTGAGATGTTAGCGTACCTCAGCGCTTGCTACGTACAATGCTACGTACAATGCCCAACTATGAGGCTGAGTGCGGAAATCTCAGTTCTAACCAACTAACATGTAGATAATATTGTTTATTATTAACAATTACTGTAGGTACTACTTAATAATTGTTTGTTCTATTGGCTCTTTTCTCGCTGTCTGTATTATAAGCTAGGCTGACTGGAAGAAATTTCTGTAGAAATAAATCCGCCTTCGCTTATCGTATAAGTTAATCCTGTTTTTTAGGTGTTTCATTCAATAAGTGTAACGAACGAAAGAACAACATAACTTCCACACAACGCCATATCTTGTCCCACTGGATCCCGAGCTAGAATACCCTGTGCTAAGAAAACCAGGCAAGAACACTACACACATGAAAATACATTCAGATTGAATGTACATTTGCAAGAACGTACGGCGGCCCATATTGGGAATCGAACCCACAACTTCTGCAATGGTAATCAGAGAAGTGACCGCTAGTCCAACTATGCAGATTATTCATTAATAGTTTTCCAAAGTTCTAACTTAATTAACTGAATTGCGGTAAGTCCTGTTAATCGAGCTTTCTGTTGCAAATGCGCTCGTGATGAGACTCGGTTTTTGTATTTTTTTTTTTATAGATAAATTTTTAGTCAACTTATGTGCCGATCTATATGGATTTTGGTTAGATCATATACTTTACAGTGTGTAAAAATTTGTTCTTGTAACACCTGTTGGCATAAATTCAGTCGACAAATGATTGTTATGTATTACAAATGCAACGAATACATACATAGGTACATACATACATAACCTCACGCCTGTATCCCAGAGGGGTAGGCAGTCCACCGCCAACTCATGCCGACTGCACGGATATTTGTTCAAGATATCTACCAAGCATTACATACAATTGACAGCACATTATAAGAAATCTCTTCTCGGTTATGTAACGGGTGATTTAGTAACTAAAATGTAAAGGTCAATTGTACTGTATCTAGAGGTTGATAAGAACGGTCTAAGTCCAAACGCAAAGGATTACAGCGCTACGCGCAAACCCGTAACTTGGAACATAAACGCCCCGCCCAAGAATCACTAGATCCTTTCTTCAAATAGTTGCTTACGATTTTATTGCCAGCTTAAACTTTACGAGTGGATAACAAGGGGCATCGCTCTACGCGAGTTAACAGTCGACACGTTTTACTGACTCGGCGCTTTCAAATTTTACAGTGTTTATCGCGGGGCGAGTACTTAAAAAGTCTACAAAAACTTCAGACATCATTTAGCGGCGTAGTTTGCACGTAAACGAAATATTATTGAGCAAAAACATGTCATTGTGTGTTACCTACGTCGTCGTCGATTGTACAGCTTCCAACTGCAACTACAAATACGAATGCATATTCAATAGCTTGTTGGTCGAGCGGTGATCATGCTTTAACACTGAGGACATGATGATTGCCTTCGAAGTTCGATTTGTACAAATGGCTTCAGTGCGGGTGTTTCCCGAAGATCCTTATGTTGTCCCTATCTGGTTACCATATCACAGGACTTTTATTTTATTATTATTGAAAACCTAAAACCCACATTCTATAGAACTTACAAATCGGAATGCGGAATGCTGAAATTATTTATAAATGGCAGCGAGCGACATTTGGGCCCAAAAAGTTGTCGGAAATAACTTTGTACTAATTATGCTATCCCCCACAAAGACCCGCCTCCCTCTGTGAAAATGAATATACGCAGTCTCGAGAAGGAAGATAGGATCCTTCTAAAAAGTAAGTGGGCTTACTACCTAATCACAACCGCATATAGGCTCTTTCAGAACAATCGCTGAGGAACACCTCAGACTTCCACAATCTTTCCCTGCACAATAAACGATGTTTTTCATTGTTACCCTGTCGCCCCTTAAAAGTCTCCCTCATTGAGCAATTCCCATACAGACTTAATTTGGTTGTAATTTACAAAAGACCCGATTCCAAAGAAAACCAATGTTTAGAGGACCCAAATCGAGGTTTGATATTGCTTAGAATTTGGCATATAAACTTATCAAAAAGAAGTTTTTGCCTTGAAAATAGTTTCCATAAAAAATCAAGACTATAATTCTTTTTTATTCTACTATCCTCAGTTATGAGCACGACCAAACCTCGATTAGAGGACACTTAACATATTAGAAAAGTTACATTTTGATCCGGCATGTCATTTGTAAACAAAAACCGAACTACATTTGTATGGGACTGTTTTTTGAGGACCGGCCTTAAGGCGTTTGGGGGCTCTAACTAGCGCCACAGATGGAAAAAAAATTATAACTTGTTTTATAACACGTTTTTATCTAAAATTGAACATAAGAAATCTTAACAACTGCGACAACTCTTTAGAACTTTAGAACCTACAGTCTAGAACTTAGAATCAACAACCAAGGACTTTAATCACTTTCCACTAAAAACGGCCGTTTTACCGGAAATCGATTAAAGTTCTAATCTATTGATCATAGGTTCTAGACTGTAAGTTCTAAAAATAGTTGATATTTAGATATTTCTCATGTTCAATTTTGGATCTTCCGGAACTTCCAGTCCGTCCGAAGACTGAGTCTTCCGAGACCACGGTACTTGAAAAAGTGCCGAAACGTCGGAAAATTGTAAATAATGTAAAATTAAACGAGTAAAATCCGTGTAAATACAGTTTATATTATGTCTAGTGCTCGTGTTCTTAGAAAATACTATAAGAACGTGTTATTATTATTATTAATACTTTATTGCACCATAAGATTGCAAAAATGCGGCTAACTTAATGCCATAAGCATTTTCTACCAGTCAACCGAAGGAGGTATAACGAAAACTTGGCAGGCGTGCAAAAAAATAAAAAAAGGAAAAAGAAAACCTTACACATAAAATTAATTAATTAACTAATTAATTGTTATAAAACAAGTTTAAAAACCTATTAATAATAAAACAAGTTATGATTTTTTTTCCATTGGTGGCGCTAGTTAGCACCCCGAAGCACCTTAAGTCATTCTCTCTCTTGTGAGTGCAGTCCAAGCGCGACTAGTGTAAACATGGCTATTATCTTGTGCCCACACCCATTCACCAACTGGATATTCAGAAAAACGCTCACATTCCTCACATTTACGTTTCCACTAAGTGCGGTGGCTATCTCTCCTCACACATGAGCTCACGCCAGCCGCCATCGCAGTTGTCATAAAGCAGGGGCGACAATGGGACAGCCAGAACTGATGCGTCCGGGATACGAACCTGGTGACCACAGAGCAAATGCAACAGAAGCAACCTTCCATGACAACGCCGTAATCCTTTGAAGAACCGTTTCTTACCCTGGTGGGTGAGAAAGATATTAGCTATGTACATTCTTACACCAGAAGAACATGACATAAGAGTTTATGAAATATTTACAAAGAATATACTGCAACTACGGTGGAAGCTTAGCGCAGCGGTAGAATACCGACGCCGGCCTCACATTCGAGAGGTCGTGAATTCGAATAACGGCGGCATGTACCATTTGCACGAATGACTTTGTTTACTAATTTCTCCCGCACATACCACTCCCGCACATTGTGCAGAAACCTGAGTGTATAATTAATATAATGTACCTCAGCTCTTAAATGGGCAAATCCCCGATGGGCACGCTTGGTAATTTAGCCCTTACTCTCTCTGCGAGAAGGGCTGTGCCCAGCAGTGGGACGTACATACATATAGGGTAGGAACAAATACTGTAGCGATAAATCTTTGTTGAAGGTGTTCCCTCCCATTCCCTGTTTTTTTTTTAACAAAATTTTTATCTACCAGTGGGCCAAATTTTAAACACCTATTTAAGTAGAGGCTAAAAAGTGGGCCAAATGTCATATAGAAAAAACCCTGACAGTAGAACAAGCTGTTTGTGTAAGAGAAACCGGAGATTAAAACGTATGCGCGACGGCACGGCGCGTCTAAAGAAGATTGTTCAGTGTAAACGGGGCTTCTTAGCGCTTCACCGTTGGAGCTAACCCACCTATCTGTGGATTGACCTGTAAGTAGGAGATATACCTCCACAACAATAAAACGGATGCAAGAGCATGTCATTTGTCACAAGAAAAGAGCAGAAAAGACGAGCGACTTGAAGCTACTGATAGGTATGTGACAGTCGTGTCACGCGGCGGCGAAAACATTCTACTGGCCAGGGCCAGAAATTATCGATTATTTGCAGTGGTACCATTGGCTTGTTCCCTGGTGGAACTAGGTACTTCCATTATAGAAAATAAATAAGTTGTAAAATAATAATAAAAGCGAAAATAAATTCGTGGTAGTTACTGCGAATTTGTTTTCGCAGTAGTTCCATTCTTGCGTGTAAGCCCAAATGATACCAAATCCTGCCGGAATCCTGACGTTTGCGATAGCAATTAGTATGGAATAAAGGAATTTCACCGTTAGAGGATTGGAATAACTCAGAATTTGGTGCGCGTAAGATAGCGGAACGCGCGCGAACACGCCAATCTAACTGTACAACGCTACAAACCAACCCAGAGATACAGATCTAGGGTTGAAAATGATTGTGTACCTGACCTTCTGCACGAGTACTTAATAAAAGTCTGTTCTTAGTGATAAGAACCCGGGCAGCTTGGTAGGCACGGCACGGCGCGCTCATTTGCACCCAGTCGCATACAATTTGCATTTTTGCATCGTGGGAGCGGTGTTGGGCGGACCAACTACAGTGGACTTTGCGCCAGCTAACCATTTTTGTTCAAAACTCGCACTTATGCCGAGTGCGATAAGAGCGGTGATAGTGTCGCTGAACAGTGAGGCCACCGTACATAACAGGCAGCACGTTTGGCGCTCTTTGGCCCGAGCTTCAAATGACATTAGTTTCCACGAGCTTTTTACGAAGACAGCATCAAAAATGCATCCGATTCGTATTTTAGAAAAGCACCCATTTAAAAGCCCTTATAAAATAATAGCAAATGACTTAGCAATTTAAAAAAATCACTGCACTGCAATAAAATACACCTTCTATAAAAGAAAATCAGTTCGGTTCACATTAGTACAAAGCGAAAGCTTTAGTACGTGTGCTTATGTTTTTATTTTTTCCGTATGAACAAACCTTAATTACCTACCACACATTTTTCGTCAAACTGCAATGCAGTTTGTTGGCGAAGCGTCCTAACTCTACATATATTACCACAGATATAACTTCCTAATTATTAGATTCATCGAATGTCTTTAGAAGAACTAATGACTACGGTGACGGTCGTGTTTGCAATCTCCTAACCTAAGGCACTTATTGTGAACCACTCATATTTTAAACTTCTACTCTAATAAAGATGATTGGAAGCCGAATTATACACCCCGGGTGTTCTAAAAGCTAACAGCAGACTCAATAAAGAAATTTCCCGCGGATGTTCGTTAAAATAAAATAAAATTGCACAGCATTATGCCAATGCAATTCCGCGTTCGGATTACAAAGGAAGCCCGAGAATGGCGGCGCTCGTCACAGAACTTGGAGTTACAGATGTCATTTGCAATTCCTGACATTTATATCAGTAAGACGGAGTTTACACGGTCAGTCTAGCGTCAGGTCAGTGCGTGGCTTTGATAACGCTCGGATTGATGCCAGACTTATGAAGCATGAAAATATTCGAATATCCGTCAGTCTGGTCCATCAGTCCACTGAATCAACAATCAGTCAGCCGTCAGTCTAACCAGACTGAACGTGTAAATTCCGTCTTATACGCCAGACTCAGCGTGTAAACTCCGTCTTAGAGTTTCTCATTTCTGGATGCAGACGGCACAACGGTATCTAATGTATTAGATGGTATCTAATGTATTAGATTTAAGAGGACTTGAGAAAAGATGGTCAGAGTGGAGTTTTTTTTTCCCGCTGCCTTTTTCTCCACTACACTACGGCCCGAAGGCAGCGGCTTTCACTTTCATGTTACATTGTACTTTGACATTCAGCAAACAGAATGTAAATTCTTTACGTTGAAATAAATTGAATTGAATTGAACAAGACCAGGGAGGCGAGACTCTAAAATGCATAGTTGTTCAATAGAGTCATATTAGTCTGGTAATGGTCGTTTAATTCACACTATCGGTAGTCTGGTTATAAATCGCATTGCAATGGTATAAGCCGTGCTGCTTATCTCGACACTTCGCGCGATTCGATCTTCTTCGCGAGAGATGCCTATTTAATTTGCGCTGTTTATACCCCTGGTATGACATTGTACTGCTATTGCTTTGTGGACTACCTAATTGAGACAAATAACAACCATTGTCGTACTTATACCATTCTATTGAACAACTATGTAAGTATACTATTTTTATTTTTAATGCACTAACCCGTGCTAAGGATAAATTTAAAAACCTATTTAGAGGCTAAAAATTTCACCCATGCCGGGATTCGAACCCGCAACCTCTGGCTATCCGTGCCAGCGCTCTACCAATTGAGCCAATGGGCGACTCACGGCATCAGTGAAATAGCCAGAGGTTGCGGGTTTCCTTAGCACGGGTTAGTGCATTAAAAATAAAAATAGTATAATCATGTGGGTACAGTGATATCGTTCCGATGTAAAACCTAACTGCAAAGTAGGTAGTCGGGGCTGTAAGTGATGCAATTTGCTTAAGCCAGATGTCGCTGCCTGTACGTAATACAGAGAATAGTGTAAAGAGGTTCGAAATTTCACTGATACCGTGAGTCGCCCATTGGCTCAATTGGTAGAGCGCTGGCACGGATAGCCAGAGGTTGCGGGTTCGAATCCCGGCATGGGTGAAATTTTTAGCCTCTAAATAGGTTTTTAAATTTGTCCTTAGCACGGGTTAGTGCATTAAAAATAAAAATAGTATAATCATGTGGGTACAGTGATATCGTTCCGATATAAAACCTAACTGCAAAGTAGGTAGTCCGGGGCTGTAAGTGATGCAATTTGCTTAAGCCAGATGTCGCTGCCTGTACGTAATACAGAGAATAGTGTAAAGAGGTTCGAAATTTCACTGATGCCGTGAGTCGCCCATTGGCTCAATTGGTAGAGCGCTGGCACGGATAGCCAGAGGTTGCGGGTTCGAATCCCGGCATGGGTGAAATTTTTAGCCTCTAAATAGGTTTTTAAACTATGTAAGTATTAGAGGGCCTGGAAGTTTGTAAAATCATGAGGAAGGCCTAGGTCCTGCAGTGGTCGGATGATGATGATGAGTTTCTCATTTACAAAGCTAATGTTCTAGGACAATTTACTAATTTTCAAAAATTTTCTTTCACATTTTACAATCAATTGTTTAGACAGCAGAGGTGGAAGCTAGTGTAACAAAAGTTTGCGCTTTGAAGCTTAATATTTCACAAACGGATCCCAAAGTCGACAAATTATTTTGATTTTATATTGTCTGCGTGATGATTATGTAAATACATGTCAAATATTACCTTCCTAGTGCTTTTCGTGTGCTAAACCAAGGACAGGCGAACGGACGGAAACGGCGGAACTAAAAGGGATCCTTGTTGACGACGGAACCCTATCAATTCGGAAAAAGTGGGGCATTAGGGGAAACTGTCTTAGAAACTAAATATCTCCGATAAATTAGAACATCAAACTTGACAGGTCAGGTTAATTATGGAGGCAACTTAAGGACGGTAGATATGACTGGGTCTTAATCAAATCAATTTCAAAGTAAGGAATTTACATTCTGTTTGCTGAATGTCAATGTACAATGTAAGCCGCTGCCTTCGGGCCGTATTGTAGTGGAGAAAAAGGCAGTGGGAAAAAACCACCATCTTCTCAAGTCATCTTAAACCAAATACATCAGTTGCCACCTATACGTATACCTAATAAGATTTCATGATTGCCATTAACAACTTTAAATGCCAAAGCATAGTTAAATGTCTCACAAAAGGGAGAACGTACGTGCTGCGGCCAGACACACTAACATCCTAACTAACTAAACCTAACTGCAAAGTAAATACTCGGGCTGCAAGTGATGCAAATTACTTCAGCCAGATGTCGCTGCCTGTACGTAATACAGAGAATATTGTAAAGAGGTTCGAAATTTCACTAATGCCGGTGAGTCGTCCATTAGGTCAGTTGGAAAGAGCGCTGGCACGGTCGCGGGTTCGAATCCCGGCATGGGTGGAATTTTTAGCCTCTAAATAGGTTTTTAAAATAACTCATAAAAGTTATAGTTCGTTATCCCTATAATAAGGGAGGAGGATAAAGTCAGCCAGAGAGAAAACTCAATGATCTTGTCTTCTGTTACACTATACCAGCGCCATCGCCAGAGCGGAGCTGTATACATAGGTATTGCATTTCACGCAACGGAATGCCTGTCAATAGAAAAGCCTTCAGAGAAAGCCTGCAGGGTTTTTACTGCGCTGTTTATTTTATGCTTTACACTTGTGTATGGTGCTTGAATAATCTTGGAACGAATGGAAATATCTCTCAGACAGCTCTTTTTATAAACTTTATTCAGTTCAAAGAGGATGGGATACGTGGATTTAAAGGTATATCTTCTCTTACTAAACTAGGCACGAGATTGATGATATAAAGCGGCACAGAAATTTAATCAATCTTCTAAAAAACCGACATTTACAGCGTCTAATAAGCCTAGTATATACTCGTAGCCTAGCTACAGACGGTAAATTCTACGAACATGAAAATTACTCATGTAAGAATTTTCTGGAAAAAAGTTAAGAACCACCACCCTCCGTAGGGAAACAGAGTCTGCATTAGACAGAGTAAAGCAGCGAACTAAACTTTTCAGGCTTTGAAACACTGAACAACCTGTTTTATTTCACGGAACATCATATCAAAACATTTAATTCAAGACTTAACTACGCTTCACTTCAAGCCTCTCTTCTTCAGGCTAAATAGTCGTCAAGTCTCTCAAAGTACCGCAATTAAGCCAATTAATATTTGTAGCTGACGAATTATTTATATATACCTAACAGTGAAAATAATACAACAATTTAGTAACTAATGTGAAAATACTTTTGTTTCATGGAAAATCGTTATGGATAGGTATCTAACCTAACCCCACCGACTTTTACATGAAACCCTTGGGTAGTACGGAACCCACTTTGAGAATCTCTTAGGGAAAAATATACTTATAGATGTTTAGTGTCGTGATAAGTTACAAAACATGATGCTCGGGATTTTCCATAAAGTACTCAAAGCAGGCATTTAAAGAAACAATACTTGGCTGCGAGGCCTGATAATAGTGAAGCCTCATTAACAAGGGCTGTGCTCGCTCGAGCCTCCGATAAGAGCATTACACGACATGGATGGAACCACCCACAGATAGACTACTTGGAACATAGTGGACACAGGAAGACTCGAGGTAATAATTATAACGTCCACACAACACAATCACTTGCCCTGGTCCCAAACTAATATACCCTGTCGTATTTGTTATTGATTTGCGATACTCATACGTAGTTATATATTACACGGGTCTAATCGCGATTATTTATTAGGTAAAATGTAGTTACCGTATTTCCCGACGTGTTGTGTGTCAGCCAGCTGCGAAAAATTAAAGTGACGTGAAAAAATTAAAAATTAATTTTACGCATTCAAACTGCTCAAATATGTATTTCACAATTCGGATTAAGCTCCATACCGTGGAGACCATACGTAGTAGGTAGCGCCCAGGTTTCTGTTTTTCTGTTGTTTCCATTTGGGGTGTGAAACCGTAAGAAAGTAACAAATACAAGTTTAAAATAAACAAGGAACGCATGGAAAGCTGCCCAAGAGAAATGATTCAAAGATCTCACAGCCAAAATCTGGTGTCACTACGGCAGACACATATATTTTCAATCCTTCTCAAGAAGCTTATTCTGAATGGTCGTTCTGCTGTTACTTTCTTCTGTAGGTATGTTGAGTATTAGACAGCGTCAGTGCGACACAGCACAGGGGGCTTATAGACAGTCTACCCTGCATGTAAACACAGAGAAATCGCACTAGTACCTATTTACGTATACTTAAAGGGTCGGTGCCCTGCCTTTGGCTATACCTACTTTGTCAAGTGGCGACAGCGCCTCTCCGTCTAGAGATATTAACCAGCCGTCATCAACCCTTTGTCGAAGAACCAAGGAACGTTGGTGAGCGGATCACAGACTTAAAGTGGAGATGGGCGGGACACTTGGCTAGAAGGGAAGACGGCCGGTGGACCAGGGCAGTATCGGAGTGGTGGCCAAGGGAGGGAAGGAGGTTGGTAGGCAGACCACCGACACGATGGTCAGACGACATCGTGAGGGTTGCGGGTCAGAAATGGACCAGGTTAGCACAGGACCGTGAGGAATGGCGCAATAGAAGGCCTGTGCCCAGCAGTGGGTTGATGTGGGCTGATTATAGATAGATTGACCCTTACGTGTATGTCCCCACTGTTGGGGCACGGGTCTCTTCCTGCATCGCAGGAAGGTTAGGCCATACTCCACCACGGGGGCCAAGTCCGGGTTGGCGGAGGATTGTAAGACAGTGGCGGGCCTTACTGTCAGAAGTTATCAAGCCGCCCATAAGGCCTCTGACATGACTTAACGACTGCCATTATATGACAGCCGGCACCAACGGCTTAACGTGCCTTGCCAAGCACGGAAGCGTTCGGAAAAATGCCACTAGCGGTAGTCACGGGACGGTCACCCATCCTGTACCTGACCACGCCTGTTCTTGCTTAACTCATGTGATTGATTCCAATCACTCGGTTCGCCTAGGCCACGAGCGCTTCATTAACCAGTAATTTATTTTAACTGAAATCCGGATCAATACAATGGCAGTAAAGATAGATTCCATAATTTGTACATGCAGCCAATATGGGTTTTACTATGTAGGTTGAATATTCTACTGCACTTGCTATACTGTATGTAATTGCATATAGCGGAGCATAAACAAGCAAAGTGGTGAATTTAAACAAGGCGATCTCTTTCTAATTACGGTCAGGTGTATGTTAGTACTATTCCTCTTAAAGCGCGCTACTTTAAATTCGTATCACTTAAATATCATGTGCAAATATATACTTTCATCATCATCGTCAACCCATTATGTCCCCACCGAGGGGCCCGAGTCTCTTCCTTGAGGAAGTTATAGGCCATACTCCACCACGGGGGCTAAGTCCGGATTGGTGGAGATATATATACTTTACAGAAACAAAAACAAACTTACATTTTCTTTTATTTATCAAGATTTTTAATACCCGTGTTGTTAAAACCATAATTCAAATACATAAATATGTCTTATATTTTGGTAAATAATCAATGGAAACATTGACTCACATGAAATTAAATTATTTTGATGAAAACCAAATGTCCCACGCCCCACGTTGGGCGCCAGTCTCGTGTTTGTGTCTACCCGCAGCACTTGCTATGTTTTCACGACCTATTTGGAATTTAAAGTCATTAATGGCAATCATGGAATCTTATCATACGTATATGTATATAGACTTAAGAGGACTTGAGAAAAGATGGTCAGAGTGCAGTTTTTTCCCCACTGCCTTTTTTCCACTACACTACGACCCGAAGGCTTTCACTTTCATGTTACATTGTACTTTGACATTCAGCAAATGGAATGTAAATTCGTTTACGTTGAAATAAATTGAATTGAATTGATTTGAATTGAGGTAATAATATACACGTATTTTTTTTTTTAAATTGGAGATAGCATGAAACTGGAGGAAACATACCCTTAAACTACGAAGGAGAAGAAGTCAAAAGTGAAATATAGCAGAATTTTCTAAAATAAAAATTATAAGCATATTTATAAAATGAAAGATTCGAGGGACCGCCGTAATGAGTCGTTCAAACAGTCAAAACTGAAAGAACTCATAGAATTTATAATTCGCTATCTACCTCGCGTGTTTTTCATGAAGTAATTTTTTTTTATTACAAAAATACTACTAGATAAATAGATCCGCAGAAACGAGCCTCACTTATTTGTTTTTGCAGACGTATAATAAATCATTTGAAATCATTTATTAGAATAAGGTCGTCATAATCAAGTAAAGGAAGTTCATTAGTCAAGACATTGCGAAACCACATCAGTCAGGGGAGCAAGAAAGTTAATTTCTCCAGTCAAACAATGCACGGCAAATTATGCGTTTATTGAAAAGCTCCATTATTCGGTGGGGGGTGGTAGGGGCGGAAAACCCGTGACTCGGGGTTCCCCATGGGATTCCCCAGTAAAATTATACCTGCTTACATTTATTTTAATTGCTCATTGCGTGAACTATGAAAAAATGTACAGAAGGACAAATGCTTAAGTTATATTGTCGTTGCGTTATGTTGTGTGTGTCGCTGCAGGATACATTGAGCAGCAGGTCTACATTCACATTGAAATTGTTTTTGCGCCCTTAATGTTAGTGTTTAGAGTGCACGCTTGTAAACGTTGACGTGCTATCCATTGTAGGCAGCACAAGATTGGGAGTTAAATACATACATAGTTTTTCAACAGACGGAATAAGCACGACAATAGCTGTTATTTAACTCTGTTCGGTAGACAATATTCCAATGGTAAGAATAAAATAATCAACCTGTATAGGTCCCACTGTAGGGCATAGACCTTCCCACAGATAGAAAGTATAAGCTTAGTCACCACCTATGCCCATCGCCGATTGGCAATTTCAAGCGCACACCTCAGGCAAGCAGGTTTTCTCACGATGTTTTCCTTCAAAGTCAGCGAGTGGTATTGCTACTATAACTATACATATGTACGTAAAGTAGAAAACAAAAGTAATATAATCTATTGCGAAAATGAGATACCGTTGCACGGGTCATAAAATGCTACTTTTGATTGGTTACTAGTATATCATTAGTGTCAATGAAACAACCATAACCGTACTAACATAACTCTATTGAGCAAATACGAATGCATTTTAGAGACTAGCCCTTGGGTCAACTGCAGCACTACGATGACTGTAGCAAAGGGCGACATTTTACTTAATAAAGCAAGCGGCGTATCTCAGCACTCGATCGGCAGATCTGGATCGGCTTAATTGTGGAATTAATTACTTTCGCAGGATCGATAGGGGTCGCGTGTTGGCAAGCACCGACTCCTGCGTGCCACAAACTAAGAGTCTTATTTATAAAAGGTCGATTCCACTAAAGCGCTCTCAAGACGGAGTTTAGGCTGGTTTGTAACAAGAATGAAGCGCTCGTGGCCTAGTCGAATCGAGTGATTGGAATCAATCACTTGAGTTAAGCAACTAAGCAACAGGCGCTGTAAGGTACAGGATGGGTGACCGTCCTGGGACTTCAGCTAGTGGCATTTTTCCGAGCGCTTTCGTGCTTCGCTAGGCACGTTAAGCCGTTGGTGCCAGCTATCATGTAATGGCAGTCATTAAGCCATGTCGGCGGCTTGATAACTTCTGACAGTAAGGCTCGCCACAGTCTTACAATCCTCCACCAACCTGGACTTGGCTCCCGTGGTGGAGTATTGGCTAACCTTCCTGCGATGCAGGAAGACACCCGTGCCCCAGCAGTGGGGACATACAAGGGTTGATATCGTATCGTAACAAGAATTCCTGCCATCATGAAGCAAATCTGCCTGTGAGTCCCTGTCATTCTGGGTCTAGGCTACCTTCTTCTCGAAGACTAAGCACAAGTTGCCTGGGTAGTACGATAGTACAAGTCACGCGTTTTGTGGCGATAGTGTCAGAATTTGACAATTGATGTAGTGGAAAGTCGCGCGACGACTCGCGTCAGTATTACCGAGGATGAACCAATGACATATCATATTCTTTAAAAATACGGCGTTCAAAAAGCATAGGGCCTGTTTCTGAATTGTGAATTTCGCTAAATAAATAGTTAACTATTTATTTGTTAGACATGGATACTCACGAAAGGGCTGGTCCACCAGTTTAAAGTCGCTCATCGAGCTATGGAGAGAGCTATGCTTGGAGTTTCTCTGAAGGATAGGATTCGTAACGAATGCATCCGACAGAGAACCAAAGTTATCGACATAGCTCAGAGAATCAGCAAGCTGAAGTGGCAGTGGGCTGGCCATATCTCGCGAAGAACCGACAACCGTTGGAGTAAACGTGTTCTTGAGTGGTGACCGCGACTCGGCAAACGTAGTGTAGGACGCCCTCCGACCAGGTGCGATGACGATCTGCGAAAAACTGCCGGCAGATGCTGGATGCGGCCCTAATGGGGAGGGATATGTCCAGCAGTGGACTACATAATATAGCCTGAAGAAGAAGAAATAGTTAACTGTAGTGCCGACTCTTCGAATCTTCCAGAAGAGCGTGACAGAACGTAACTTACCTATTTTCTTAGTAAAATCCTCAATTCAAAGTCCGGCCCTTAGTAAAACATCAAGGATTATTTAGCAGACTTGGCATTTAACAGTAGCTTAATGTTAAGGGATCGTTAAAGGACTATTGTGTCTCAAGTGGTCAACACATTCAAGTGTACTATTTTTTACGATGAAAACTGTCTAGAGTTTTTAAATCAAATCAAATATTTTATTCATTATAAACCGCATAAGACCGCGAGAAATGGAGTTCCCCTACTATGAGCCCTGTCCCTGACGAGGGATAAGAGGAAATCATCATAATCATTGTCATAGAAAAATTACGACAAAGTTAAATTGTTTCTTCTTCTGCTTCAGGCTATATTAGTCCACTGCTGGACATAGCCCACCCCTAATGAGCGCCATAGCGTAAGGTTGTGCCATCATTGGGGGGTAATGCCCATAATACCCACTGGGCATGCGGGTTGGGGATCGCAGTTTGGTGGAATTATACTGCAGGGGGCGCTGCTGCCCACTCCCCGGTTTGTGTCCCTTAGTCGCCTTTTACGACACCCGCGGGAAGAATTTGGGAACACATTCAAGTACTAATTTTTACAATGAAATGTCTAGAGTGTTTAAATCGGATCAAATATTTTTATTCATTATAAACCGCATAAGACCGCGAGAAATGGGGATCCCTTCTACGAGCCCTGTCCCTGACAAGGGATGAGAGGAAATCATCATCATCATTATCATAAAAAAATTACATCAAAGTTGTTTCACTTTAATAGATTATATGGTGAGAGGCTCGCAAATAAACTCCACATTTATTTTTTCCATAAAACTTTTTACCCGAATATGTACTCTGTACAGTATGCCCTACCAATGCATCGTCAGCTTGGACAAGTCGACAGCAGGTCAACCTTTACTGTTTGTTGCAAAGTCGTCCTTAACGGAACAGATTAGAGTGCAGTAGTGCATGTGTGTAAAGTTTGACTGCCGATAAATATATCCGGTCGATATTATATCGAGCTCAATACAAAAAATAACACGGTGTTCTAGAAAGTTTCCTTCACTGTGTAAGTAAGTAAATGTTTCCTCTATAAACTGCTAAAACGACGAACTAACAAACCTAATATTCGTTTATTTTACCTTTTTTATTTTGTTTTAAATTTCCTACTGGCCGTAGTTTAACTGTGACTACACGCTCCAAGCACGCAAGTTTGCTTACGGCAGGAACGTTTATTAAAAGTTAGATTTAGATACAGTAAGGTTTCGTTTTAAAATCTGATTAGCTATTCTTTGAAGCCTTGCTGTTGATTGTAAATAATATTTGAAGTGCATTAAAGCGGAAGTTTTATAACCCCACCTTAGAATGTATAATAGGATCACAAATTACCAAACTACGGTATTACGTAATTTGGTTGACGATTGTACCAATAATAAAGCCGATATACGTCCCACTACAGGGCCCAGGTCTTCTTTCACAGAGAGAGTTTTGGGCTTAATTACTCCGCGTGCCCACCGCGGATTGACGGCCGGCACGGCGAATTTCAAGCGCTGGAGTATGTGAACGTCTTAGACGCTCAGGGTTCATCACGATGTTTTCCTTCACAGTTAGGGAGTGGTATTGCTAGTGACTTTACAAATGTATGTAACTTAGAAAACAAAATCATTGGCACTGTAGAGGTTCGAACCCACGACCCCGCGAATGTGAGGCCGACGTTCTAGATAAGATAGGACAAGATTTATTTGACTTTATAATACATCGTGCTTAAGTTATTCACATAACAAAAGATAGTTATCTACTAGACAATTCTTCATATAGACCTCTTCTACCGCTGCGCTACCAGCATGTCCCCTACTAAAGTATACAATATTCTTTGTAAATAGTATTATGTATGAATATTGTTCCAATAGCCAATTAACAAATTTGTAAAACTTTAACCCGGTTTTTCGTATGCTAAAATCTGTTAGAGTATGGCTTAAACCTTTCTCAGGAAAGAGACCCGTGCCCCTCGGTAGGGACATAATGGGTTGATGAAGAAGAGAAAAATCTGTTAATGTGTAACGGTGCTAACCTTTACACCATTTTTTTTTAAATTTCTTCCTCTTTGTCCTGTCATTTTTTAATCAAAATTTTAAATTGCAAATTTTAAATTTTTTAATCAAAATTTTAAATACCCTTTTCAGCTTTGATTTGCTTTCACCTTCCCTTTTGACGAAATAAGAAAGCCAAAACTGTCAATAATTTGACCCTGTAAATTATTTCTTTTTCCGTTTATCGTCTTTATCAGTCAGTTTCCTACGGTTTTTATAATAAACACAGTGTTTTGATGTCATATACATTTGATTATTATTTATTACCCCTACGAACCCCTTCACTGGCGCCCAACGCGGGCTTTGTCAGTTGGCTAAAGTTCATACAAAACAAAACAACTGACAGCCACTAACGGTAGTTTAACAGACTGTGAACGAGTAACCGGAGGTTAGATTGTACGTTCTAATCTCCGGTTACTCTTTTCTTTATGATGTCCTCCATCGTGATGTACAAAATGACATGGATGACAACATACCTCTCTGTGATTGGATTATGCCTACATCTGCTCGGTATTCCGCCCCAAAATATCGCGTCGCCACTTATCCACTTGATCATGGAGATTATTTGCCCCTCACCTCTGTATCCAGTTAACCCGTCGATGGCACATAATTAACCAACGTGTATGCGTACTCCTCGCTCGCGCCTCGTAAACCGCTGACATGGTGTTCCGCGTGTTAGTAGGTACAGATACAGTCGCGTGCACTAAAACATGTGAACACGTAAGAAACTTGTCACATTAATCTCTTCTTTCCCGATGTATGAGAAATTGAGTATTTTGACTTTGACAAGGTACAGAAATGTATACATGTTAGTGCTCGAGACTGTACAATCGAAAGCGCATATTTACGTTTTAGTTTTGAAGTCTGTACCAGCAGTAACTGAGTAGGCTGATGTGCTATCGACAGTACCGTTATCTCATAACTTAAAATAAAAATACTTTAAAGTGAACTTAAGAAAATATAGTTAAACACTACTGTCGAATAAATTTGCCATTTTGGGTAGATTTTTTAGTAGGTAATTATTATAAATAATGTATTAGCTACTCCAACAGTATTTTCACATTTTATTAGAAAACGATTTGCTCTAATGTATAATACAGTGTGAAACAACTTTGCAGGAGTATACAACTTTTTATCGAGGCACCAAAAACAATATAAACGGTTTACCTACTGCTATCCACAGTAATCCGTTTTATTTACCCAAATCACCGAGGCTGCTTTGTTAGTTAGTTATTTCTGATTTCCGTAAGTGACAATAGACAGATAACGAGCACTCACCTACGTGCCAGGTACGATACTTTCCATTTGTGATGAGATCACATTTTTTGTAAGATCCCGATTTTATTTGACCGCATTTAGACTGTCTGGTCAGTGACCGGTCGACGTCATATCCTAACCACCATACCCAACATATGGAAAAAATATCCAGAAAGCCAGCAGAGCTCCAATGTTATTTCTGGCCTCCCACAAGTCCCACAGGATCCCAGCTTCCTAATAATGGTGATCCGTTACTGTTCCAATTATACTGTTACGTTATTACTGTTATGTTCTGCGGTTATGTTTCATGAGATTCCGATTTAATTTTCGGCATCGTTTCCTACCCACCCAATCAACACAATGATAATATTGTTCCAATAGTGCATTTAATTTTTCATGAGAATCCGATTTTATTTTCGCTGTTTATCATGAGATTCTGGTATCAATAGCGTCGTCTCCGACCATCGTCGGCATTGTCTACTACCCACCCAACCAACACAATGATAATAATATCCGGTGCCCCTCAACAAATGGGTCAATCTAAGAATGCTGACGCGTGAAAATTAACCCGATCGATGAGCACCTAGTCTAGACAGAAATATACTACCCAATTCCGTTTAAAAACCTAATGATCTAACAAATTTAACACTGGGTCATTCGCGATTATTTAGGTTAAGGTAATGACGTTTTTTTATGTAAGTTATAAGCGTCCCACTGCAGGGCACAGGCGTTCTCTCAGAGAGAGAGAGGCAGAGTATGGGCTTCGTTACCACACGTGCCCACCGCGGATTGCAATTTCAAGCGCCGAGATATTTGAACACCTTAGACACTCAGGTTCTGTCACGATGTATTCCTTCACGGTTAGCGAGTGGTATTGCTACTATAACTTCACAAATGTACATAACTTAGGAAATAATGTCATTGGTACATGCCCGCACCGGGAATCGAACCTGGGTCTCCCGCTTCCGAGTCCATTAGGCTACTCACTGGGCAACCGCCGCTCTTGCGTTTACCTAATAAATAATCGCGATCAGACCCGTTTAATATGAGCCCTGTATGAGCATCGGGAATCCTTAAGAAATACTAAATCAAACACTGAAGGAAAAAAAGGAAAAACGTAACCCTTATAGAAACATTTGTAGTCTACTCGTATCATCCGTCCGTCGTTCCGTCCGTCCATCCGTATGCCTGTCAATACTTGGTTTTTACTCTGGAAATTCTCAATTCAAAATCCGGCCCCCAATGTTCAGAACGTTTGGAGGTATCGAGTTAAAATTAAAACCATTGTACCGTGCTTTGTATATCTACAGTCACAACAAAACTTCTAAGTTAACGGCAAAAAGGATAAGACCGTTTATGCAAAAACATATGTTTTGATATTCTCAATCAAAATTAATAAAATTTGAAAATTTATCATATCGTCTTAAACTACAAATACAGGAAAAACCTGAAAACTATACATTTGTAATTGAATTACACGAAAAATTGTCTAATAGTTCGGGAAAGCTCTGCAAAAACTCCGAGACTCGATTCTTGAACTATTGCTAATATTATTTGGATCCGTGTAAATTACTTAATTTTTGCCGGAAGTCCGACGAGTCCGAGTCCGAAACCTGACTCTTACTGTCCGGACTCTTCCGACAAAAAAATCAAGTAGGTATATCATCAAGTAAAATCAAGTACTAAGTTAAACCGATTTCAAATCAATTATATTAATATGTAAATACCTATATAAAAACGAGAGTTCTCGGGTTCGAACCCCGGCTGGGAACAAAAACAAACCCCCAGGTCTTGGATGTTTACATGTTTGTGATGTCGCTGTTTCTGATTCCCACGATACAGGGTAGGTATCGTAATGTGGGGCCAGAAGCAGTGTATTTGCCTGTATGTACGTAAATTATATATTATGTTAAATATGTACGGAACATTCGGTGGGCGAGTCCGACTTGCACGGCAAACTTTTTTCATAAGTTTACGGTTTACCGTTCTGATTTGGATAGTTGATTAAGATATTGCATCCGCGGACAAGTGTTAAAACTTTTCAAAAAGTATACGTGGAGTTTCTTTGTCAGCTTCTTCACACAACCAATTAATTGTGAAACTAACAACATTGCCCTTGATTGAATAAACATTAATACATACTTCATGGTATACGTTTCTATAAGATATCCCTGAAGATATATTAAGCTTGCCTGACACGCGGTTCAAAAAATGTGTTAACTACACTCTGTGCCATAAGGATTACCTACATAAACACTATATCGTAAAGGATTATTTAGATGACAATGATGTCTGGAATTAAAGCTAGTTCAATGCTTGAGTTCAATGTTTTATAAATTCTGTTAAGTAAGGAGTTTGAAAAGACTAACTTAGGAGTTTTTTTTTGTCCATTTTTTATTTACTGTTTTTTTAATTAATAAAAATATTTCAATTGAATTGACATAAAACGGTTCAAAGTTCAAATTTTGTGATTAAAGCAGTTAAATGTGACCAAATTCTAGCGGTGATACGTCGATATTCATTGCTGTCCCATAAATAAAAATATAAATTACTTATAAATCTACGTGTAAGCAGTTACATTGATATAGAGAAGAGGGCTTGGTCCGTCCAATGATAGCGCACCGGAAACCCACTATATTGAATAAATCTCGCTGCCGAACTGTTGCTATGACGCATGGCCAGCACTACCATTTCCCGTGAGAATATGAAGTATTGCTCAGAAGAGTTACAGATACACTGGTACTGGTACACATGATAAGATGCAAATTACAAGGGAAAATGTAGAAATGTTGTAGATATCTATATCTAAGTATTTAATAAATCTATCTATCTATCTATCCAGCCCATGAATGAAGCCCACTGCTGGGTATAGGCCTCTTCCATTTCACGCCAACTCTCCCGGTCCCTAGCCAATCTCGACCACTTACCGACCGCCCCATTTAATAAATAACAGCGTAAAATAATCGCGATTTGACCCGTTTAATATAGGTATAACTATACATGAGTATCGCGAATCATTAAAAAATACTATTGCAAACCGTTAGTCGCTTGTACGTAAAGGAGGTACCATTCAAGGAACTTTCGAGCTTCGTAGGCAAATGACAAACCGACAAAATGTTCAGATTGAAATAATCATGTTCATATCTCAACAGTCATTAAACCTGTGACAGTGGTTTCAACAGAGTACCGGTACCTTGTCTGTATGGTTCTAAAAATGGTTGTCGCAGTGTTGATTTCTCATGTTCACTTTTAAATGAAAACGTATTATAAAAAAAAATATGATTTTTATTCCATGGTGGCGCTAGTTAGCATCCCGAAGCGCCTTATTAAATATCTAGTTTTAAAAAAAGTTTGTGGTAGGGGCAAAGACACCACCACAGACCATTTAGGCAGTATTTTAAAAAATAACAGCGTGAAAGTCTACGCATTCGCAGCCAGGGTCGCGTTTAAGACTCGACAAAACTTTTGCAGGTCAGAGAGTCACGTAGCGGCGTAGACAAAGTTAAATAGAAGCAGTAAACTTGTGCTAAAACCTAAGATAACATCGCGAGAACGAAAACAAGGCCCTGCCTCACGTCTCTGTTCCTCTCACTGGCTTTATTTACACAAGTAATAAATTGGCACGCTCGTGGATTACTTACTAAGCTAAAATACGTGATGGTGCTCTGAAACCGACTGTTTACCGCTCTGCAAAAGCTTCAAGTTAATTATTGCGTGCCCTCCTAGGGTTAATTAAGCAAGAGTTTATCTCGCGCAAGGATTCATTGTTTAGTTTATCAAGCACAGGTACCAATAGGTACAATCGGCATCTCCGTCTTCCGCGGGAAAAGGTTGCTTTTTCCAGGAATTAATTCATGAAAATGTTCTGCTGCTGTCTGGGTCGCGTGTACCGCCAGGGTCGGATTATTCATAAGGCAGGACCCCGCGCCCCAATATTTATATTTATTTATTCAGTTCGGAGAATCATCAGAATATAATATCATCATCTTCTTCTTCTTCTTCAGGCTATATTATGTAGTCCGCTGCAGTGGACTACATAATATAATTTTATAATATCATCGTCATCAACCCATTATGTCCCCACCGGGGGCACGGGTCTCTTCCCTGAGAAAGGTATAGGCCATACTCCACTACTACAGAATATGAACCACAAAATATAATAAAAAAATTATAAATGTTTCTTAAAGAAAAAATATGTATTTATATTTTGACAGTGACAGCACATCAACATTTACACGTGAGTGTCTATTCAGTTTCATAGGTACGTTAATTTCTTCGATAGAGTAAAGGTTGCTCTACTGTCGATTTTATTCTATGTAAAAACCCCCCATCGTATCGTATCGCCTGTTCACGCACCTGTTCGCATAAGCAAGAAGATCGGGCGGCTGCGACGTGGACTTATCTGTGGCGCATTTTTCTATGAAGCAAGATATTTTTGACATCTACAGAAGCGTGTACAAATTATTGAATATATACTCCAAAAACCTATTAACCATTTGTTTTTAATATATTTACATAGTATTCAACATCGCCAGATTTCAGTATATTTCGAAATGTATTTAAAACTATTTTATAATAATGTTTAGTAATATTTTAACTATTTTATAATAATAACTTTTTTTATCGCGACACGCATGACACGCATTGCCTAGGGGTCACGATTTGGTTAATCCGGCCCTGTGTACGGCCTCGCTAGTAGTTTCCATAATAAAATGTGGTATAGTAAGAATAGAATAATGTATGTGGCGCTCGCTATCCACGCTTTGTCTGTTCCGTAAAACGAACTCAACCAGAGCTTCACTAAACATAGGAAACGTTCCGTTTGTGAGGCAGATTATGCAAATTAGTCCCTGAAAATGTCGCATTCGTTTCTTTTTTCCAGCAATTAGTGGATCGCGGCGCAACTTTGTTGCTAACACTTGTTCCTATTAATTCGGGCCCACGGTCTGGCAGGCAAGAGTTTTATTGAAAGAAATTGGAGGATACTGGAGTTTCGCAGTTACGAGAAAAGTTGCGTCGAACTTTGTTCATTACTCATAGCTGGCGAATGGTCCGCCGGTCCGTGCCCGCGGTGACGCCTCCGACATAATATCACCTAATATTATCTCTTATTTATCGTTTTTCTCGTCACTACTTTTGACAGTCGTTTATAGGTATTTCCAGAAGAGGAATAGGAGAAAATGTCCGCGAATTTATTGATCAATCGCAGCGGAATGTAGCCACCTACTAGGTGATTTATGGAAAATGGCGTCGATAAGTAAAACCGTCGAGGAAAACCGTCGATAAAAATAGAGATTTTTGGCAGTCGTACTGCGTGATTTATCCCCGGGGAGGTCCCGAGGGGTTCGGAATTAAATCTTAATTGTGGCGCCGCTCACTCCTAGCGACGTTTTTTGCCGACGCGACTCTTAAGACGAGCAAATGTGTCTACTCACCGTGCTTGTCAGTTAACGCTTAAGAGCTTAATGATGTCCCCAGGGAGTAGATAGGTATGTATACTATCCCTCTGTCTTAATGAAGTTAGGGGACTGACGAGATGCAACGCTCACACTAAAGGACGTATCCGGTTTACATACCTAAGACGGTACACGAGTAGAGACAAAAGCAACGTTTGCTTTAGAATTAGCAAGTGTGTGTGGCACCTGTAAACCTCAATAAGGTAGGATTAAGGTGCTACTACTCCAAAAACTTCGGGACGTTTAAAATTTACGCACTTTAGTAATTTCGTACAGACAGGGCGCTATGGCGCTCATTAGGGGACGGCTATGTCTAGCAGTGGACTACATAATATAGCCTGAAGAAGAAGAATTAATTCGGTACCTACTAAAACTTCCTGTAAATAAGAACATACATTATCGTAACAGGCACAGAGAGCACTTCAGGGAAAAAAGCGGTAGGTATTTTTAAGCCTGTAATATCTTTACGAGTATTCGCAACCGTGAACTCACTCTCCAGGGCACGGACCCTCATCAAACAGGCAAGATTCGTCCCTAATTTGCTTTTAAAAACGACATTTCGACTCATGTGTTCTTTGGCTTGAGGGTCCCATAACGGTTTTACAGTCAGGTTAATTCATGGTAGGAAATCCTTCTGGCTACAGCGAGATAACTCCTTTCTTTGCGAGAAAGTTCGGCACACAAGTTAGGAAAGTTATTTCCCGCTACGCGAAGTTCTAAATAGTTGCAGTTTCCTTTTAGAGTTCCGTACTCGAAGGGTGTCAATGGGACCCTATCACTTGACTAGAACGCCTGTCGGTCTTACTGATAAAGGGCTATTTCTCTTCAAACATAACCGATTCAAATTTTCACCGAAAATGTATAATCTTATAAAATCAAATCAAAGTACGAGTATTTTATTCAAAATGACCAAAAAACTGTGACTAATTGAACGGTGACTAATTGTGTCTAAGTGACTAATTGAAATCTAGATTTTGCAATGGACATCTAGTTTAACTTTTACAAGTTAAATTAACTTTTAAATTAAGTTAAATTAACTATTAACAAGTTAAAGTAGATGTCTATTGCAAAATCCAGATCATTTTGGAGAAAGATTGACAAAAAATACTCTTTTCAAAGTTCTTAATTAACAGAGTTTACATAATTAGTATAAGACATAGAGCTCATGGATTGTACTGGCTTTAATTCAAGACATCATTGTCATCTAAATAATGAATTATGTTAAAGCCCTTTTGGCACAAAGTGTACTTAACACATTTTTTTGAACCGCATTTCAGGCGAGCTTAATATATCTTCAGGGATTTTATTATAGAATCGAATACAATGCCCCATGAAGGATGTATTATTATATAAGGCGAAATGCTTAATAAACATAGAAAGTCAAAAAATTAGAACGTGTCCCCTGTCCCCATAAAGGTTTTTTTTTTCTTTCTCTATTGTATCGCTCTATCGTAAAATCGGTAAATAGCATTTGCAAGATATACTATGTTAGTACCTAATCAAAAAGCGGTTAGTTCGTTGGCAGAATGAAAGTCGCTTTTGAAACCCGTTAGTTGAATCAACGCTCACCTCTAATACTAACTAAACATATATATAGTGTCCTAACACTTGTATGATTCTTGCAGTGATAAGTGCCCTAAAGTATAACAAAATAATAATAAAAACTGTCCAAGTGTGAGAGAACTCCCAGGCTTCGAGTCCGTAAGCGGGAGTCCTCTCACACTTGGCCTCTCACACTGGATAAAAGAAATCACACAATTTTCTGCTAAATGCGTAGGTAATAGTATATTTCATTACAATTGCGGAAAGGCAGTCATTGCAAAGAGTTCCGACAAATGTCTACCCGAGCCGAGGCGCAGCCGAAGGCGAGGGTTGACAGTCGGAATAAGTTGCAATGACGGTTCCGCACGTGTACTGAACGACTGTTTTTAATACAGTTGCGAAAAAAATAAGCAATTTATTAAAGAAAAAATATTTGGAAAATGGCGCCAACCGTAAAAAAATATAAGTAGAGATTTTTTTCTTCACATTTTCTAGTAGGCAAAGGGAACTATGCCCATACAGCCAAGTCTTCAGTAGATTTTTTTTTATTGATATGAAATGAAAATGAAATTTAATGAGATGAAATGAAATGAAACCTAACTTAACTCATTCAATCAAATCATTAAATCTGATATTGAAACAAATTAGTAGCTCACAAAAACTTCTATGATTTTTTTTAGTAAAAACTTCATGGTTGGTTTTTCTTTTTAATAGACATTATTTTGACAGGTGGGAAAGAAAAAGCACGAGTGCGGGAAAGGTAAAAAAAAAAGCACGAGTGTGTGCACGAGCCCACATACCGCACGCTATACCAGTATACCTACGTCCCTGTAATACGCCACTTTTTGAGCAACTGTATTAAAAAATATTTATTGGCACGGAACCCTAGCAGCGCGTTTCCGAATCTCACTTGGTCGATTTTTTTTTCCTTTTGTAACTAGCTAGTTAGAGGCTTAACTCTTAGGTGGAAATAAAAAAAACATAGTGAGGTAGAGCGACGCTCGTCGCTAACTTTGTAACAGGTTAAAGATTCTAACGTCAATCACTGTTATAGATAACCAAGGAGCATGTCGACTTATCTAGTCTAGAAGAATATTTTAACGTCTTTGATTGATTTTGAAACTGACAGCTAGTTTCTGTCACGGGGACTGCAGCAACAGGGACACACCTCACACCGCGACTGTGAGATAAGTTTTTTATTATACTTTTTTGTTTTTTTTAGTATCCATATTTTTTGTTTGTATTTTGTTTTTTGTCCGTATTGTGTTTGAAGATTTTATGTTGTAATGTGGTGTGTGTTTCTGTTGATGTAATAAATGGTTTTCTTCTTCTTCTACTTCTTAACGTTCATTAAGTCGCAGTCCCAGTCGCCTTGAATAACAACATTTCCCAATGGAACTCAAAATGTTGCGCTGTATAGTATGACATTACGGAAACTATGTTTTTCAAATGTCCTACTAGGTATAGATATGAAGGCAACTGCAAAGTTATAGCTTTGCACGACCCTAGAGGTTTACAAACATAGGGTAGTTTAGCCGGTTTTCGGCCATTTAAGGACATTTTCATATTCAGAGCGATTTTTTTCAATGACAGAGTAAACAAAAATGGACAAATAAAATACTTTTGAATCATAAAACTATTGCAATTTCCATTTTTCAAACCTTCATCTAAGAAAACATTATCGTTTAATTATAAAAAATAAAAATATCGTGAGGTGTGGATTTTGCCCTTTCCCGGCCACCTATTTCAGTTTACGGCCACTTGTTTTGTTAGTTTTCGGCCAATTTTTGTTTTTTCTAATAACTCTTATTTTTATGGTGGTGTATCGTTTTTAAATAACAATAAAATGAGTAAAAATCAAAGAGCTTTTAATATTGTTTACTTAAAAATAAAACATTTAACCAATTTCCGGCCTCTCAATAAATCATGGCCGATAAACAAAATTGGTCAACCCGGGTTTCGGCCACCTTGCATAAAATGGCCGACAACCTAATTTGAAGGAGTTAACTTTCGGCCGCCAATGTCAATATATAATTAAACTCTTTCAAACAAATCAAGGATGAAAGAGTTCTCTTAGATCAGGATCTTAGTTAATATAAGAGAAACTTATTGGAATAAATAGATTTACTAGTATTTATCACCGCTTTTATAAATGACCGAAAAATAACCTAAATATCCTTAGTTCTCGGTCATTTTATTACACTTAGGCCGAAAAGTGGATTTACGAAGTCCCTCTCCCGGCCACCGTTATACAAAACAATTAAAATGGACTTTAAGCACGAATGCAATTAGTAAACATGCGGCCGAAATCTAACTGCATAAATCAGGATACTTTTTAAATTATATCTTAACAATATGATTTGGAAAAAGTGGTTATTCAATGGTAAAGTAATGAATTTATAATCGTAGGATCGGTGTCAGATTTCGGCCAGGCGGCCGAGAATCAACTGGCTCGTCAAAATTGAACTTAGTTATCCGTCCACCTAATATTTACTAAAAGTACTAAGTATTATAGACATTTTCATCAAAATAACATCAGTTTAACATATTAACTGTGCATTATAGTAATATTTTGGTGGATAAATCAATACACAATGTCGTAACTTACCATGCAAATAATTGGCGCGCACTATTTTTTTCTTTGCTTTCGACACACACTCACACTGCTTGAACCGCAAGGGCAAACTGACGAAACAAATGAAACGCTACTAAGATACTTAATAAATGTAGGCAAAGACATCATTAGAATCTATGCGGTAACAATAGATTTTTTACTCGGGTGTATTTTATTTTCTTATTATTTCGTAAAAACTGCGTGATGGCCGAAAACTGAAGGTGGCCGGCAAACCGACTAAGTTACCTATAACATCTTTTAAAAACCTATTTAGAGGCTAAAAATTCCACCCAAGCCGGGATTCGAACCCGCGACTCTGGCTATCCGTGCCAGCGCTCTTTCCAACTGAGCTAATGGGCGACTCACCGGCATCAGTGAAATTTCGAACCTCTTTACAACATTCTCTGTATTACGTACAGGCAGCGAAACAACATCTACCAAGCGTGTAATGAATTTATAGAATAAAATGGGCCACCAACCGCCAGCTAGTGCTATCCGTCCGTCCATCAATCAGGCCATTTTCTATGCAACACCACGCAATGTTTTTTCGCGATGCGCGGGAAATGCTGAAAAATGCAAATTCTGTTTTACCGCCACAAAAGCTCGAAGCTATTATTTCTGTATTGCGCTTGGGATATGCCTGGGCTGATTTAAAAATAATAACGTAGAATAGCTGTCAGCTCAATGCGAGCACGAAGCTTGTTATAAAGAAAGCTTGCAAATCTTGCAATATGATAGTGTATGACTGTCACTGCCCGCTTTTTTATACAATATGTTAACAGAAGAAGAGAAACAGAAGCGCTTGTGGCCTAGTCGAACTGAGTGATTGGAATCAATCACTTGAGTTAAGCAACAGGTGCGGTCAGGTGTAGGATGGGTGACCATCCCTGACTACCGCTAGTGGCATTTATTTCCGAGCGCACTAAGCCGTTCGAGCCGGCTGTCATGTAATGGCAGTCGTTAAGCCAAGAGGCCTTATGAGCGGCTTGATAACTTCTGACAGTAAGGCCCGGCACTGTCTTACAATTGGCCCCCGTGGTGGAGTATGGCCTAACCTTCCTGCTATGCAGGAAGAGACCCATGTCCCAGCTGGGACAAGGGACGTATCGTATGTTAACAGAGCAATAGGGAACTGAGCTAAGAAATTTAGTAACTACTTCTTTCTAAAGATTATATTTCTACTCCTTGGGTAGATATCTTAAAGAAACCTCTTGAAAGTACTTAGAAATTACTAAGCTCGATAAACTCAACTGCCAAATATTACGCAAACAAAATAAACATCCACACAACAACGCATTTTCCTGTAACCCGTAAGGCCTGTAATACCTATCCAGATAAGGTCAACACAAACATTGAAAAACATCCAGACTGAATTCATGTCGTACATAGTACCGGGAGAATCGTTTCTTCAATTCAACCTCTTTCATGGTAATCAAACCGTTACCACAATATATTCTTTCATTGGGCTTACATAACGTTTAGATTAAACAGCCCAGCGTTGCCTCGGTACCTATATCGAAAAAGTTTAAACTATTTCGATAATTTTATGAAGAGTAAATATTGCATAAATCGCAAATTAAGTATACATTTATTACGCTATTCCTGTCTCATCCCAACGTTTTGTCAGTTTTTTTTAATACCAGGGCTTATAATTTCATTAAATTCGCTTTACCCGCTCTACCAATGTCGCAGCCTTTGGTAAATCTTTGTCCGACATAGAAGAATGTCCATTCAATATGTAACGGACATCTAGGGTTTTAAGCATTATCTATCAAACGGCTCACTCTAAAGCAGAAAACTGTAAAAACTACATAAAATTAAGCAAAACTCTGCAAATCTCACGTGGGCAAGGAAATTCGAAGAGTTTCTACCACAGACAGTGTCTCTTGGTCTGATTATGCATATCATACAGTTTTAGGCTAGAACTCCGAGAGGTTTTTCACGTTTCCCATACAATTACATACAAATATAAATAGCTTACTTAATTTAATGGGCAGTGGAAATAAAAGCCACAAATATTTTGTTTTTTACGACAAGAGAGGGACCCAGAAATTAAATCATCACGCAATCAGCTTCCTAGCGCATACCTACTCCAATAAAAAATCGGAAGGAAACATTAAACGTTCTTTTATATTAACTAACTGGGTACAGCATTTTACAGCAACAACAACGTGCTTTGTGGTTTCGGCCTACAGAATAGCACTAACCCAAATTCTTCCCGCGGGTGTCGTAAAAGGCGACTAAGGGACACAAAACGGGGGGTGAGAAGCAGCGCCCCTGCAGTACAATTCCACCAAACTGGGATCCCCAACCCGCATGCCCAGCGTGGGGATTATGGGCATTACCACCCAATGATGGCACAACCTTGCGCTTATGGCGCTCATTAGGGAAAGGCTATGTCCAGCAGTGGACTAATATAACCTGAAGAAGAAGTACAACATTTTATAGTCAAGGTAGGTGCATGGAGCAGCAACGTTAGAAAATGCAGATTTATTACATGAAATGGCGTGGTAAGTGCCGCTAAAGCACGGCTGATGGCACACTCGCTCCACATTGAAAAATTAAAAAATAAAATCGCTCTAAAAGGCTTGCCGGGGCTGCAGCGGGGCTACAGCCCACAGGAACGTGAAACACTCACGGTTATAAACTTATACTTCTTAACACATCTCTCGTATTGCTCAAGCGAATCCGTCGTCGTAAAATTTCTTTGCCGTAGCTTAGAAAGAACTAGGTAAGGCATAGGTACCAGTATCTCGTGAAAAATTGAGAAAATTTAATTCGGCGATGAGCATTGGCGAAACGGAATAAGCATACCTCAACTGAAATCATTTGGGCCCTCGCAGAATAAGTAAAATTCTATCTTAATTCCGAATTTACGGTATTGATTGTAAGTAGTGTTAGGGCCAGTTTCTCAATTGAGAATTTCACAAAATAAATACTTAAGTAATGTTCTGTCACGCTCTTTTGGGAAATTGGAAGAGACAGCACTACATTTAACTATTTACTTAGCGATATTCTCAATTCAGAAATTGGCCCATACACTTTTTTGTTAATTTACGATCTACCCGTTTTTATTTTTATTTCTTTTTTTTTAACTAAACCTACCTACCCCTAGCGTACGTAAGCCAAAAAAACGTAAAATAGTATTATAAATGTACCTATATACTTATATATATATATATATGCAGAAAACATTTCCGTCCTCAGGAGATGCGCTATTCGAAGAAGTAATAGAGTTCTGTGTTTACGTTTCTTATTCAGTCGAGGGGCTCTGAAGAAAACGAACTTACTGAAGGACCCTCCAACCCGATTTTTTCATCTCAATCCTCCCAGGGGGCTTCTCCAGCCTGTGCCAGTGAGCGACTGCCCTAAAGTGCACAAAATTTCCATTCCATCTTCCGGTAGACAAACCGCCATGTCATTGCCGCAGATGCTCAGCACGCATCGCTGCCTCCCATTAGTTTCCCGACTTCAGACAACGATGGCTGACTTGCATAGACAAGCGGGAATGGTCTGTCTCCACAATGAAATCTCAAAAGTAATGTATTCTATACATAACACAATAATGCTGTAAATTTTGTCTGTTTGTTAAATTCTGTGTGTGTCTCACTCTATTCACTATATTTGTCTCTCTTTATAGCGGAGATGCTGTCCGACGACTTTCCGCGCTCCGTGTGACAGTTGGAGAGTAGAAGACACACGTAATAATGGCAGCCTATAATTTGGATACAGCTTATTTATTGCAATATAACAGCTTTATTTTATACTGCCTCCTTTGGCTATGTATTCAGGACAATCGTGCCAGTAGGCACGGTTGTTCCTACCGGTTGTTCCTACTGGAACAACCGTGCTTACGAAGATAAAAAGGAAGTCAGAGTGTTTGTTTCGTAAATCTCTAAAAAAAAAAATTTTAACTGTTTATTTCATAGAAAAAAAAGTATACAAAAGTTTTCTTGTTCTGGAGGCTAAAAATCTTTCATACAAGATTATAATGCTTCCAGAGGTTGCTCTATATCAGAAAATAAATTTTACAAAGCAAAGCAAAGTAAAAGTGTTGAGAGTGCCAAGGAACATTATACAAACAAGTGATTATATTAAAGTCTACCTCCACGGGTTATTTATTCATGGCAGAAAATAAGTATTCCAACAAATGGTTGAAAAGTTTTCTTTTAGCTTTGTAAACCTATTTAAAAACCATATGATTATTTAAAAAAAGAAGATGAACGAACTGAGAACCTCCCCATTATTTAATTTTGAAGACTGTTAAAAATAACTTTAAATGGAGTTTTTTTTTGGCATGACTTATTTCTTGCTTAAAAATACTTTGGCGGTTACTGTAAATAAAAAAATGTATTAAAAAAACTGAACAGCTGTTGCAGAAAAAAGTTTAAAGGCCTGCGCAGACGAGGGACTATCCCCTGGATACTTTTTTGTCCGTCGATATAGATCTCTTATAAATTGTATCGAATAACGCACACGAAGGACTAAAAGTACCCCGTACAAAAAGTCCCTCAAGTTACCGAGGACATCAAGAGACCGGACTGGACAAAAGTTCGGTATTTTCTTTTAAAACGCTTTCCTTTTTCAACTTCTTGTAAATTACAACACAATGTAATCTCAGAATATTTGCTTCCATAGCGTACGCTTCACTCCATTTTGCGGGGAAAAAATGACTGCACACCGTAGACGTTGAGTCCGCGACAAGTACTCGGAGGACATTTTTTAAGATTCAAGGACTTTTGTCCCTTGGGGACAAAAGTCCTTCGTCTGCGCAGGGCTTAAATGTCGGAAGGATTTTTTCCTTTGGCAAATTGTATTGGTTAACACATTGATTAAGGTAATTATGACATATCAATCACAGCGGGGTTACGTGGTATCAATTTTAAATTTAACTCATTTGTCACATCGTGTTTTATAGAATGCCCTAAGTTTCTTTCGGGCAAATTAGCGTTACTTATAGGTACCGTAGTACTTATAGGTACTACCTATGTATATAAAATTTTTGAAATTGGTGGAGTTTTTAGCCTCTAAATACTTAGGTTTTTAAAAATTGTCCTTAGCACGGATTAGTGCATTAAAAATAAAAATAGTATCATTCCGATGTAAAAACCTAACTGCAAGATAGGTAGTCGGGTCTGTAAGTGATGCAATCGACTTCAGCCAGATGTCGCTGCCTGTACGTAATACAGAGAATAGTGTAAAGAGGTTCGAAATTTCACTGATGCCGGTGAGTCGCCCATTAGCTCAGTTGGATAGAGCGCTAGCACGGATAGCCAGAGGTCGCGGGTTCGAATCCCGGCATGGGTGTAATTTTTAGCCTCTAAATAGGTTTTTAAAAATTGTCCTTAGCACGGGTTAGTGCATTAAAAATAAAAATAGTATAATATGTATATAAAAGTAAAAAATCATTATTTACTACAGCTGAAACATTTGTTTCAGTCACAAATCATAATAATTGTTACGTAAATTATTACAGTAATTATAATTACGGGCAGAAAGTGCATATCTGAGTCCGTTGATGTTTCTAAAGGACAGTCGACAGCTCATCAACCTTTAAATTTTAGTTGCACAGTCGCCCTTAACGTGACTGAGTAGAGTGGTTGTTGTGCACTTTCCAAAATATGTTTTTTTATGTAGATAGATAGAGAACACTTTATTGCACAACCAGAAAAATATTACAACCATGATTCAACCATGTACTTCCCACTGCACACATGCCTTTTCGCAGAGAGAGGGTATGGGCTTAATTACCACGCGTGGCCACCATGAATTGGCAATTTCAAGTGCTGAGGTATTTGAACACTTCAGACACTCACGCCGATTCCAAAAGGAACTTAGTTCTTTTTGGAATCGGCGTGAGTGTTTTTATTTTATCGGCGTGAGTGTTTATGTTTTGAAAGAAATGAAGCCGCAACCTACATCGTCTATCTTATTCATCGAATATATAAAAATGTCATCTCACAGCAGTGTTTATTATCGATCTCCTCCGAAACGGCTTCATCGCTATTTGTAAACTTTTTTAGGTCTGAACATTTTTAATAGAGATTAAGTCGTAAGCTAGTGCTAGTTCAGCTATTATTACGAGGGCTGCTACTTATGTATGCGGAATAGAAAAAATAAACAAATGTATATGGCTAAATATGCTTTTATTGTTTTTCAAAGTATTCTCCACTATGATCGATGCAGTTTTGCATTCGATGAAACCAATTTGTAAAACACTTTTTCCACTCTGATTGAGGTATCTCCAAAACGTGCTGTTTGAACGCATCTACGGCATCTTCACGGGTCGAAAATCGTTGACCACGTAATTTATTCTTTACATTTGGGAATAAATAGAAATCATTGGGAGCCAAATCAGGGCTGTACGGTGGATGACCCATCAATTCTATTTTTTGACCATCCAAAAATGTATTGTTTCCTGAGATGTATGACAGCTGGCATTGTCATGGTGAAGTATGATTCTGCGTCGCTGGTTGTTTTGGCGTATTTCTTCAAATATTTCCGGCAAACAAATGGTCGTGTACCACTCCGAATTAACCGTTCTGCGATTCTCCAGTGGTATTGTAGCCACATGGCCATTAATACCAAAAAAGCAGGCCACCATTTGCTTTACAGTGCTTTTTGCACGAGCCACTTTCGTAGGGTTCGGCTCATTTTGAAACACCCAAACTGTTGATTGTTGTTTAGTTTTGGGATCGTACGCGTAGATCCAGGATTCGTCACCTGTGTAGATATTATAAACAGATTTTGAGTCGCCTCCGTCGAATTTTTTAAGGTTTCTTGCACCATCTTTTTGATCCTAGTTAAGTTGTGCGGGATCCAACGCGAACAAATTTTTTTTTAGACAAATTTTCATGTAATATCCTATGAATGCTCGTCATACATATGCTCAGAATAGCCTCTATCTCGCGATACGTAACATGGCGGTCTTGCATTATTAGTTTTCGCACAGCTTCAATATTTTGTGGCACAACCACCGATTTCGGGCGACCTTCTTTAACTTCGTCCGTGAGTTTACTGCGCCCGCGATTAAACTCACTAAACCAAAGATACACAGTCGTTTTTTATGGACCTTCACCACCAAAAGTCGAAGTTAATTGATCTATGCACTGTTGTTGCGTTAAACCACGTCGAAAATCGTAATAAATCATAGCACGAATATTTTCACGAGTGAGTTCCATTTTTTCAGCGATATGACATTTTAAATCCAACAAAACACTAACGTATATAAGAGAAAAATACTAGCGGCCAGTATTTAAAAAAAGAACGAATTTTACCATGGAGGTCAGACATTGCGTTTAAAATTATTGGAATCCCAGATTCCGCATACATACCTAAGTAGCAGCATATATGAAAAATCATCCCTATTTCTCTTGGTCACAGCAGCACGCATGACTGGACCAATTTCACTGATTTTTATTTTGTTGTGTTTGTTATTGTCATGGTCAGTAAAATGCCATACGATAAATAAATGGTCAGGATAAGATTCCTATGAAAGAAAAAATAACAAAGAATTTTTTTGTCAATTGCATGAATTCGTAATCAACATTTACAGTTAAGATAGGATAACGTCTGTTGAGTCAGCTAGTAAATGTAAGTATAAAAATTTCCACACAATAAAATCACTTGTCCTCGTCCCAAACTCAGATATCCTGTGCTGTGGTGACCAGGAAAGAACATCACAAATATGGAACAACACCCAAACTCAGGCACCCAAATTTGTACAAATCAAATACGACGGCTTCCGTTAGGAATCGAACCCACAGCCTTCGTTTTGGTAGGCTCGGCTACGATTACCGCTAGACCAATGGCGTGAATGACAATGAGGTCAGTCAAATAAATTAGAACTACCTACAATAATATGAAAACGTTCTCTACTGCCTTCAGCAAAAACAGATTGAAGGCAATGTAGAGGAAGTAAAACATAAATAGAGGAGCGACAGCGGTGCTCGCAACTCAGAACATTTTACTTGAAAGTCACTAAGTTATTTACTTGTTTCCACCAGACAAGTCGCGCTAAGTAAATAAGCAAATCACATCAGCAGCGCGGGCGCTGTCGCCTCTCATTTGTTTAAATCTCCAACCCTCCATAGCCTGAAAGCTTACAGTTTAATTGGGTGTAGGGAGAACAATCGGCTGAAGTTACAGCGAAACAATTATTGCCCTCGAAGGAAACTCGCTGCGAAAGCTATATAAATAAGTAGGGACAAGTTCGTTTAGCAGTAAACCTCTTTGAGTAAACTTCTAGCCCGAGTGCGATCTTCGGATTACTGGAACAGACAAACTTAGATCAGATTCTGTGATATACGGGTCAACAGGGCTGCCGTGCCGGCGAAATGAATGGTTTCACCTACAAGTTTGAGCGTCTACTTCATAGTTTGGCAGTCAATTATCTTTAAGAACCTATTTAAAAATCCAATGTATCCAATATCATAAATTTCTAAGGAACTCCAACAATCAACCATTCTTATTTTGTACCTAATATCAATCTTACTCAAGTTTTTTATTCTCAGTTTAATATTAGTTATTTATCGAACATTATGTGAAGCGCTATTAGGTTTCGGGTAACATGAAGAGATGATTGATTTTCCAAGACGTATTTCTTTCATTCGTACCGCCTGGCGTTTATATGCGAGCAACATAGCGCGATTTCTCATCCTATTGCTGAGTAATCCGATCAGGCGCCCTGTTTGTCGCGGAGGTCGATCCCTACTCGACGATTTTCTTAAAACCTCTTGCCGGGTGAAAGTTCCGTAATAATGCCGTTTCCACACAACGCTTATTCCGTATTATTTAGTGCCAGTTTTCCCAACACAAAGCAAAGAGCTGCAAAAAATATGGCGCGCTTTTGGCCGATATATTGCTTGACCGATGACGCTTTTCCAATCTTCCGTGCGTCTCTCGCATACCCTGCACAAAGCTTTCCAGCTACCTACTCTAGCCAGCCGCAACGATAAATAGTATAGTGCTCTATTTGGTAGGTAACTAAAAAATCTACGTTTTGTTTGCAATAATTACCTGAAAATTATAAATAAAGCGATCATGAGTTGACTTGCAAAATTGTTTTAAACCAAGTTGTGTAATGCGCCATTGTTTAAAAATTTAAAATAACGTACATAATTTCACAATCCCTTACATAAGTCCGGGGCAAATTCGGAGCTCTGGGTAGGTACTAATTTTCAAATGAAAAATTCGACGAAGCCCCGCCGGACGGAGGGTCCGATAAATCCGCACCCTTTCTATTGTGCTGAATATTTTAATAAAACAGGAACAATAGCGATCAGGGACAGCCTCCTATAAATTAGATAAAAGAATTACGAGTAGGTACGTACATACAGCTACCAGTGGCGCGTGGGACAATAGGTATTATAATGTAGTAAATATTTGTATGAAAATCTGTTCATACACCCATATTTTTTACTGCAAAGTGTTTTAATTCCCTATTCCATGACTTGAATAATAATTGTGCACATGTAGCCATGCACACAACATGCGTTCCAATGAACACCCACATTTTTGCCGCGCCAACGAAACGACCCTTTCTGCACAGTCAGATAGAAAAGTACACATGACAAGCTTACAAACCACAAAGACGCGAAAAAAAAACTGAAGAGTGGGAAGAGCACTGGCTTTTGACGAGAAGAGGACCAATGTCAGAAAGAAAATACCATCGGAATAATCGTAAGGAAGTGTAGCACCCTAAATATTATATCGTCAATATCGTTTGAGAGAATAAGACTTTTCTCGGAACTAATGTAGAGATTCGAGACGCGCTTTCTAGAGATTTCAGGCGCTTGCAGTCCGGGGCTTTCGGGTACCTACGTACTTTCTGAAGTGACTGTACCCACAACACAACCAGACGGCCGAGCCCTCGCGTGGCCGGCAAGATAACAAAGTGTGCTCCCATGTGGCAGCGCGCCCCTTCCAGCCCTCACACTACACCGCACAAGTGGAACACGACAATCTCGCTTCGAGTATCTGCCGTACAACTTTTCCGCTGAAAATTCTGTCACTTGAGTATTTCTTACAAGCTGTTGCTCGCGACTTAGTTCACGTGGATTTTTTTGGCTATTTTGCGGAATGAAAAGGAGGCTATGTGCTCTAAAGTATCTAATAAATATATTTAAAACCTCGTGCAAGTGAAGCAACGGCTTCACCGACTTTTATGAACGTTTTCAGCAAGTATTTGAGACTTTTGAACTAAAACTTTAAATAGGTACTACTTTATCGGACGGACTCTTCCGACAAAAAGACTACTAAGTTGATCCGGTCAAAAATCAAATAGTATTAGAGACTATAATCTAGGTATCACTGCGGCAAAATTCGCGCAAAGCTTCGGACGTTGTGGCGTGATTGTGTAAGAAACGAACATCCATCCATCCAAACTTGCACACTTCTAATAGTAAAATGATGAGACGGGACCAAAACGAGAACCCACTAACTTTATGTTGCTTGTTCAGTCTGGGGCCCATGGTGGTAAAATCTCAAGCTCGCAATGACAGTCGAAGTCGGTCACTGCTCACTTAGAAAATGAAAAAGAGAGAAGCTTGCACAAGTAAATTGTTTGCTCTAGACATGGTAGATCCACGCATTTTAAATTAGCTTAATTTCCTGATCATAAACTGAATTTTGGAGTTACTGTGCCTAAGAGTTTGACACTGTTTTAAATGACTTAAGTCCGATTCGAGAGCGGCATGCCCTAATGTTAGATATATTTTCAAATTCGTAATTTCTATATTTTGGAATTACGAATTCGGCGCCTCCTGACTCCTGGCTTTGGTGTGAATGATTCAACTTAAGTAATTAAAATAGGAGTTTGCCTAATATTCGTAAACATATAGATTTTGACATCGTGATATTAAACTTGCGAAGTCCGCTGGACGGATACGGCATCACGGGGCGTGCGATATAGTGATCGCCAGACAAAGTTACGGAAACAACCTTTTCACTGAAATGCTCCGATTTGGAGGTTCATGACAATGCCTACTGGAGTATTCATACAGAAAATGTCGGGAGTTGATAAAGCTCCTTGCTCATCCACTTGAAAGGGGGATTTATGTAAAAATTTTAGAAACAAACATCATACGACCACGAGTAGGGAAATAAAATCCTCTGCTGTAAGTACGTACATGTGAAATCAAACGCCGAAAACGAGTCGAAATAAAAATTGTGCATCCAACATCCGAGGGCCCCATGCGGTTCAGAATAAATTGCGAACTTTTATCCTCTTTATTGAAATCGCCACTTTCCACGACCGGGGCCGGGCGAAATTAATAACTCTCGAGAGAAATGGATTTTGCTTCTGTTTAATGAATATTAATTTAATAGGAGGCACGCCAGGCACTGTCATGTCATGACCGACGATTTGTTCAACACATAGAGGTAGGTGAAATTATCGGGTGATTAATCTTTGTTAGCTTTTCATAAATGCCTAATTCAATTTGTACAACCCTTTTGTTCGGTTAGCCGCACTCTTTCACGGGGGAAATTCAGAGCGTAGCTTTGTGCTTTTGTTGGCGAAACTAACATTGCAGTTTGTTTCAATAGACTAGGCCGTCAGTGTCCATTTACAAAATACATTAAAAGCTCTTCCACCCGCTTTATTTATTCGGGTGCAGCGCTGGGAACAAAAGCATATTGGGGCGGTGAAAACAGCGGGCGCGAAACGAATTGCTAGAGAAAACACAACAGCTTAAAAACGCTGGCGCGCGGCTTTCAGAACACAATTCGGTTACTAACTGGCAGTTAGTACGACTTCCAAACTTCTATCGTTTCTATCGTTCGCCATCGCCACGCTGTTTTTCCTAAGGCTCAAAACTCAAAGGGGTAGCGCGCTAGAACGGTTGCTTCACATTCAAGAAGTTAATGACATCTAGTGGTATAAACGATTTGATTGACGTGTAGGCATTCTTAATATACTACAGTTATAGAAGCCATAGCTTGCGATTAATTTCTTATTTCATGGTTGTCACGAGATGGTTGTTGTATTAAAACAAAATATTAGTTTCATCCACGTTTGAAAACATGTTTAATGATACATTTACATAAATAACTTACCGCTAGGCTTACTTCTTACAATTAAGGACTATCCACATTACAGCGAGCCGGTGACATGCGAGCAAGACTATACAAACTAAAGTAAACTCTAAATACTTTAAATTAGAGACTACAACGCTAGCGCGCCGGACTACAATAGTCCGGCCGCATAAAGCTCCACCCTGGTAAACGTCTGATTTTAACCTACCCAAAATCACGTCCATTTTACTACAAAATAACTTCATGAATCTGTAGAATGTTATCCCTAACTACCATACTATATGTTAGTTAGTGTGCTTGCTGTGTGGTGTCGGCCTAGAGAATAGCACCAACCCAAATTCTTCCCGCGGGTGTCGTGAAAGGCGACTAAGGGACACAAACCCGGGGTGGGCAGCAGCGCCCCCTGCGGTACAGTTCCACCAAACTGCGATCCCCAACCCGCATGCCCAGCGTGGGGATTATGGGCATTACTCCCAATGATGGCACAACCTTGCGCTATGGCGCTCATTAGGGGAGGGCTATGTCCAGCAGTGGACTAATATAGCCTGAAGAAGAAGAAGATATGTTAGACCTGAACCTCATAATTGGGCCATTGTACGTAGCAAGCGCTGAGGTGCGTTAACACTTCAGACACTAGGGTTCCCCTACGATGTTTTCCTTCACCCTCAGCGGGTGGTATTGGTACTATAATTTTGACAAATTTACACAACTTAAAAAACAAACTCATTGGTATTGGGGTTCGGGGTTCGAGTACCATACTATATTTAAATACAATTTTATTCTGGAAAATTAACAGATTTATTAAGTTGCCACTGACAGGCATATAAAAATTATAAGGGAAACGTGTGCCTATTTAAAATTGGCTTAGAAAGAGCGCTCTCAATGAAAAAATATACACGTAATATGATACCCCCCCAAATCTTGAGATATTTCATAATTTGGTACGAACCTTCTACCCCCATTTCAAGTCTCGCGTGATTAATGGACGATCTTTTAGTATTGACCAAGGAGAAGCACTTTATAACCGCTAGTCTCTAACTTGGCATTTAAAAAGCGTGCCGCTTGCACGTCACCGCCCGTAGACGTGGACAGACAATTAGTTGTCAATACATGTTACAACGTATATTGTAGGCTGATGACAACACAATTTTTTGATTAATTATTGGAATCACGAATAAGTTTCCTTCAAATGTATTTACAACAATAACTTAAAGTCTTTTTACTTAGCCGTGTTCACGGACGCTTTATCCTGTCTCTCTATGTACTATACAGGGTGTAAGAAAATATTTCATACGAACAACTTTTCCCGTGAGGAAAACTTCGAAATCGCAAAAAACATCCATACTTTTCCATGCATTTTAGTCAGGCGCTCAGGCAAGCGTTCCGCGTTCCTGCGTCACCTGACTCACCGGTGTGATGTCCTGTGGTATATCTATGAAACGCAATACAACACACATATAGAAAAACAGACCTCTTGAACGCTTGCACGCCTAAGCGTTCACTGTCTGATAGAACTCTTAACGCCGAAGTAGCCGATAACTTTAGTATGGAACCTCAGATTTTTTTTTGCTATTTTCTTGCTGTCACTACGTTAAAATTTGTTGTAATGACGAGTAGATTTATCATCTGGGGATTTAGTTATACCGTGTATAAAGAGAGAAGGAAAATAGGCACCCTATGCGTGTGGAATAGCGTGTCGAGTAAAAATTGCTAATTATGTCCTAAGTTAAGTATGTTGCTAAGTAAGATATGTCCGGTGAAAAATACTGACATTTTAGCGTGAGCTTCGAACTTTGAGCCCTTTAGTTAAGCTAAACGAAGAGGTAGCACCATGATAATTCTCAATATATTCGACTGTACCCGTATTACATCAGAACGCTTCCAGCTGCGAGGATACACAATATACTGTGAAAACCTTGTGATAGCAACTGTCATAAACGAATAAATTGTCGCTCCATGCCTATAACGTATCTCACAGGGACACCCGCCATCTTTTACCATTCACGATAGATTCATTTTTCTTCCTTTTATTTGCATTTGCAGATTTCGATACAACAATGTGGTGCATGTCGTCGCTTGCTCTCCCTTTACTCAATGATTTCTCTATGTAATCGAAATAACTCTAAAATACGGTATTCCTGAAGCACGCCAATTAGAGTTTGCGTTAGCTGTACAAAAATTTTGGCTTTATGAGTTATTTCTTAGATTTGAATTTTTTGAAGAATCAGGATTAGAATTTTATGAAATTCTCGCTTTACACAGTCTTCAGTAAATCACTGTCCTACAGAAAAAAAACTCATTCTATATTACACATATTTTTAATCAATGTCTATAAATAAGTGGAAATCCAATGCGGAAAACCTGCTAAAACCGTATCGTTCTTTTGGTGGAAAATTCCCATTGAATTAAGTTGCTGAAACGACCAAAAACAATTGAGGCTCGCATTTTTAGGGACCCCTTTATAGTGGTAGGATCGCGTTTTATTCGCGTTTCTGGTAAGCACTCGCTGGAAAATTTACTCCTGTATTTAAAAACTTGATAAGTTTATCGTGAAAACATGCAAACGAATTCGGGGGCATATCTTTTACTGTTCGCCGAACCAATTGCCGCTTTCGATTCCAAACTCTTTCTTTACGCTTGTCTCATTGTAATTTGAATTGAAGTAAATAAGTACGTTTTATTCGAAGTACCTGGTCCGTAAGCTCTAGAGTCTATAACGAAGCCTTGGTATTTTTGATATGTCTTCACGATTTCCAATTATTTTAAGTTAGTATCGATAGCATTTTATTTTCTAATTTTAGTAGATTCCGTAGACAAACATGCTTATCATATCAACATGCTTGTTTATGTTTAGGTCGTATGGAAACGTTAAAAGAAAGATTTTTATTTAGATACGTACTTGCGGTAGTAATAAATATAAGAAAATTATATTTTAATCAAAATTTATTACTTATCTACCTACTAAGATGATGGAGCGCGGCGGTATATCGACATCTAAACAACACATTTCTATTACTAGATATTGAATTTATCTATTCTCATTCTTACAAAAGAATAAATTTGCTACTGTATGAAGTTCTTTTTTATACAAAAATAGCTTTGGCATAATATGCACAAACATAATTTTAGTATGTTTACTTATATATAACAAGCGTTATTTGTTATATTTAATAGTAATACTATAGAAATATAATTCGATAAGATTACATTTTTAAATTGGTTCTTTCATCCTGACACACACAAATAACACGCTTTTGATTAATTATATTCTATCAGAGATCATAACTCAGAAACTACTTTGCATGCACAAAATCCCAGCAGCTAGTTTCATATTACGAAAAAAAGCTGTGGCTTAAAAATGGAATGTATGCAATGTATTTTTAGATTTCACTTCGTAGTATTCGCACTAAATGTGTTAGTACTTGATGACGTACTTATTGATATTTATGATGCGTTATAAAAATCATAATATTTCTCCATAAAACTGCGTCACATTTTGAGACTCCCAAGCTTGAAAATGTTCAAAAGAATGGTCATGATTGCAAAAACAATTAAATACTTCTTCTCCGACATTCAGAGACGAGCAAACAACCAATGACGCGGGATCGAATCGATCGATCTGTACGAATCAGCGAAACCTGGTCGGACTCTTCCGACAAAAGATCAAGTAAGTGAATCCGGAATTAAGCTAATGTGTAGTGGTTTATTTCGAAAACACAAGGTAACTACTCACCTATGTTACCGTCGTAAAAATAACCGACCAAAACTACACTACACAATATATTATGTACGTTGGAAAACATATCATATTCTGCGATAATTGTATGTTGATACCGGAAATGAACTTAAATTGACGTTTCCGCCATTAGAGTAAGTAGGATTCTCAAAGAGTTTTTAACTATTCTATGACGCCGAATGCCAGTCTAAAAATTGCACAATCTGTTTCGTGTCCTTCTCCATGAGATAAACTGCTGGTTCGTTTTACTATGTTCGAACCTTTCCAAAGTTATAGCCAACATAAAACACTCACACTGTTCAAAATCGAGTCCAAGGTTCACGCAGACAGGTCACATCAATCCAAGCAAGTCACATGAGATTTTGTATCATTACAGTCCACCTCACACCACACGCGCATTCCCGCGAGACCGACGTTATATTACTACGATTTTAGTTTCGTGTCCAAAAGAGCAGCGATCATACGACAAAAAATGTACCCTACTTCTTTTGAAACACGTTACGATGACGAATTTCAATTTATACAAAATGACTCCAATTTGACGACATTTTATTAGTTTCTTCTTCACACGATCTAGTTCCTAAAAATTTGATTAGACTTTAAGGTGAAGTAAAAGTTTCTCTGTTATATATAATACAGTTACGTTGACTATGTGTGTCGCATTGAATAGTTTAAATGGGATAGAACATTGAATATAAGCATCAAATTGGTGCTACCCACTTTAGTACGCTTAAAATCTTTTAACCTTATTCATTGAACCGAAGTAAGACAATCAATGTATAAGTAGAAATAGTATTGTCAAAAGCAAATTAAAAAATGTTTTGTAGGCAATGCATTCAGTACTTTGTTAGTGACAGCTATATTCTTTTGGCACGCAATACCAGAACGCAATGTACACTTTCGTAGTGCGTTAGACAGGAAGCTACGCCGCTACGTCGCGCGGGAAAACGCGTCCAGTGTGATCGGGCAATTTACACGGGCAAGTTGCGAGATAGCTTTAAGCTCGTCTGTTAGAGCAGCGATTGCTCGACCATTATCTTCTCGTAACCATTGGGCGGCGGGTACAAGAAATTGTCTAAGATTACGTCCAAGATCGCGCCATCATCCACTGGAACAAAGATTATATAGGGATTAATTTCAAGGATAATGTAGCAGGACAGGACATTCATATAAATATTCTTGGTTTTTTTTATTCTGTCTGGCATTGTACTCGCTTGCACATATTTAGTAAGTGGATAATACCAGTACCTCTTGACAAATCTGATCTGAATCACTAGGTAATAAAATTTCGGATATCTTAGACACGTTTATATTCTTAGCGTGTTGATGGAAAGCAATTGTCTAAAGCGTTGCTTCTGAAATGGAACGCTTTAGACCACAATTGCGTAGGTATACTCACAATAATTATATACGTGAATTATACACGTATGTCCATTAAGGCTGCGTTGACATAATCATTCGCACCTTCTAACATTTTATGATTGTGTATGTGCACTCAAAAATGTAAAATAATTATACAATCATAAAATGTTAGAAAAGCTTACTATGTCAACGCAGCCTTAATGGACGCCCTCTAAATAGATCGTAAGGCCCGTAAAGTCCCCAAGAACGAACCTATAAATTTCTTCCACACAACATAATCCAAGTCTAATACTTACATAGTTTTTCAATAAATGATATAAGCACGACAATGGTTGTTATTTACCTCAATTTGATAGTCTACAAAGCAATAGCAGTACAATGTCATTCCAGGGGTATAACCCGCGCAAATTAAATATGTAGGCATCTCACGCGAAGAAGATCGAATCGCGCGAGGCGCCGAGTTAAGTAGCACAGATTAAACCATTGCAATGAGATTGGTTACCAGACTACCGATCGTGTGAATGAAACCACCATTACCGGACTAACATGACTATTTTGAACCACTATGCATTTTAGAGACTGGTCCCCGTGGTCCCAAAATGGGATACCGTATGCTATGGTAACGAGGGAAGTACATCAATCACAAACATAGAAAAACACCCAGACGGAGGACATTTGTTCAAACATACGGCCCCTGGTGGGAAACCAACCCACGACTTCCGGCATAGTAATCGCCGTGATATCGGATGAATCGGACGTGATACCTCTACACCATTGAGGCAGATAAAGGTTGCCCAGCAGAGCTGTCGTATGGCCTGCATTCTCAGCTCACTACTCACCATAAAGCGCCGGGTAGAGCGTCCCCCGCACGTTGCGCACCGGTATCTCCATGTTTTTGCCGTTGAGAAAGAAGTTCAGCTCTACGTGGTCGTACGCCAAGCCGATCGTGTCGCCCTCCACTGGCATCACTGCCGCTGTGCTGTTCACCTGAATAGAATAATAATTATTAAATACTTTTAGTGCTTTTATTGGCTGTCGTTAAGCCACAGACAGACGCCCGTCTGTTGATAACTTCTGAGAGTATGACAAAGACAAAGATATTTATTTGTGAAGCACGAGTACAATCAAATCCCGAGGTATTTAGACTATAGTACGGCTATAGTCCGAGTAGGAATTGATTCTTTTACCCGTGTTAAACAATCTAATTTTGAATTCGAATATCATTTCGAATATGAGGAAAATAAAAACTCATTTTTAATATTCAAATCGTATTACCGATTTTTTTGAATTCCGTCTTAACTTCCGTATAACAGATTAGTATCCCGGGAGGGGCCAATTTATGTCGACTTTTTAAATTTTCAATATGGAACTCACCGCGTCTTATTCCGCTCAAAGAAGTTTGCGCTAAGTTCACACTGGCTGTTTAGAAACTCACATGGCCGCAGAATTTTTATCAATTCGTTTTTTTACATAAATCTTTTCACAGCTGACAGTCGTTCTATTTTTATAGTTCATTCTGGCCCTTAGTTGGGAAGTAATTTAAATGAGTTTTTCCCTCTCTATGGAGGGAAGCAGCATTTCCCACCCAATAATCAGTTCAAAACAACACTACTTTCCGAGTATAAGAAATGAAAAAAAACATTTATATTAGTTCTAATCAAGCTCTGCCTCATGCCCCATACAAATTGTGTACAGAGGCACCACCAATAAAATCAATAATATAAAATGTCAACGACTTAAAATTTAAATCCAAAACGAATGAAAAATGTGTACTAGCTCTCTGCCTTTTAAAGGGTTAAATTCTCTGCCTCACTACCTTGTCACTGTCCTTCTCAGGTTCTGTGTGAGTGGGAGAGCCTGAGTTGCCCAGCAGGTCTGCGGTGGGGGAGTCGCGGGGCGGGGGGGCGAGGTGGTACAGCTCTTCGTTGGCGTGCCGCACCGTGCCGTCGCTGTTTAGGCACCAGGAATCTTTGTCTACTCCGCCTGTGAAGGAAAACGCACCCTGGGCTGTTTTCATTCGGATAAGTGTTCTAATGCATATACCACTGGTCAAAATAGGAGCCCGCTCCCAATACAATTCAGTGGGTGGGTCTGTAACTCTTTGAGTCTCTGAAAAACGTGAGTGAAAGAACAGAGGGCAGTGTTCATTTTAAAAAACTAATAACTTCTTCTTCTTCTATGTCAATTCCAATTTTATCGGTATTTAGGGCTGAATGAATGAAAATTAAAAATCCAGTAGAACTAAGTTACTTAAGTAGCTCATTAATCATTTGGTGCGATTACAGTAAAATTAAGGTGCATGGTGAGTATGTTTTCCAGCTATCCAACTAATTGCTGCACAATCAGTTTTAACACAACAAATTGGGAAGGCGAACCTGCGTTTGTTGATAAGAACTGTTACTTCTCATCCATTGCATTAACAGTGTTGTTCAGTTATGAAACTTGACCTTACAAATTTTCGTCTAAAGCGAGACATCCTCTGACTATTAAAAACTGAACCTCAACTAAAGGCCACGAGGCAAGAGCAACATAGTACCGATATGCCACATTTTTCACTCCGTTAACAACACCTTTATCGTGCTACCTAGAAGGCCTAATTTCCAATGGCAGCTATAACTCATGGTGTAAATAAGTCTGTCCAACCTGCTCCATACAAGGGTCTGTATTATGTCACCACTGTCGCATGAGTCAAGCGCCTTTGAACGCAGTTAGTGGGTCAATATAAGACAACACTGACCCAGGACGGCGTTAGCTGAATCCTAAACGGTAGGTGACTAACTGAAGATGGAAAATACCCAGTTGAAAGGAAAAACGGTCTGATTATACTGATTGTTGACTTGTAAACCACAGCAGTCAAGGAGAGTTTTTAAATCATTTTGCATCAACTTTTGGTAACAATGGAAGCAAGGACATGTTTTATTTAGGACTATTAATTTTCTCTGTACTTAGTGACTTTGAAAGTGTTTCATTGTTTATTAGCTGACGTTTTTTTCTTACATTAATTTTGTTAGCCTACGACCTATACTAAGACCTACCAAATGTTTATAAAAATCGGTGAAGCCGTTTCGGAGGATTTCGATAACAAAACTGTGGCGCGAGATTTTTATATGTTAGAAGATTATGACGATTGTACGTCGAATTCTCATAATAAACCATGCATTATGGGTCTATAAAATTGGACCCAAGGAGCCGATTCTGGCGCATGCGAATTGAAAGCGTAGGCGCAAAATTTTCGAAGGATTAGACATGAAACATTAAAATCAATTTCAGGTATTCTCACAAAGTCGTATGCGCAAATTTGCTAATAATTGTCGCTCGCTTTGAGGTGTCATAATGTCGTAATCATAATTGGCTGTCGTTCGTCTTTTTATGTAGAATTTAAGTCATACGCCTTAGAGTCGTATACGAACTATTTGCTAATGAAGTGAGGATTGGCTCCCTTAGACCACTCGCCGCCATATCCCTCGAGGATATCCTTGTAGCGTATGAAGGCGATTATTGATTATTCTTAACTAGAAATAGATGTGTTAAGGGGCGCCATGCAATAGACTAGTGCCACCAATGGAAAAAAGAATATCTTTTTTACAGAACATTTTTGCAGGATGCGGTGTGGCAATCACAACTATTCTTCACGTACTGCTGACCATCGAGAATGTAATCTGCCAAAATGATTAGCAGTACGGGCAATAATCCGACGGCGCATAACAAAGCAATAAACCGAGGACTAGATTACATTAACACCAGAAACAGCCGCTTCGGGGACAAATGCTACATAGTATCATTACTGGCTATAGTCTGTGGATGTGGATTGTTGGGGAAACAAAGATATTGCAGTGTGGGGAGAGTCCCAGCAGTGGGCAGCATGATGACGAATAGTTACCAGGAAGTTATAGCTCACCATGCACCCTGTTGAGGTCAGTGTCCCTGGTAGCAAGCCCCACGGCCCAAACGCCACCCTGCTGCAGCTTCACTTCAAAGTAAGCTTTATTCTGTACAAGTGGCGCATTGCCAAGGGCGCAGCCCGACCCGCACACTCGCTGCCCACCCTTGACTACCACAACCTCGTGACCTGGAATGAGAATTTCAGTATTGGTTAATAACTTCAGAAGCGCTTGTGGCTTAGTCGAACTGAGTGATTGGCATCAATCACTTGAGTTAAGCAGCAACAGGGGTGGCAGGTGCAGCATGGGTGACTGTCCCGTGACCACCGCTAATGGCATATTTCCGAGCGCCTCCGTGCTTCGCAAGGCACGTTAAGCCGTTGGTGCAGACTGCCATGTAATGACATTCGTTAAGCCATGTCAGAAGGCTTATGGGCGGCTTGATAACTTCTGACAGTAATGAACACCACTGTCCTACATTACTCCACTAACCCGGACCTGGCCTCCATGATGGAGTATGGCCTAACCTTCCCACGATGCAGGAAGAGCTCACCACAGCCGTACCCCTGATGTGGGGACATACAAGGGTTGACATCGATAATAAACTAGGTGGTTAAGAGCGGTGGAAGTGGAGCATTAGAACACCGGTTCCTCAATCAGGAGGTCATCGGTTGAAATCCTGGCATCTAAATATCACTTGCTAACTGTGAAGGCAAACATCGTGGTATCTGTTGTGTTAACAAAGCTCCGTTTACTATGTATAATTTCCAACTATGAGGCTAAGTGCGGAAATCTCGAGTCTAACTAAATAACTCTAACATAATTCTTTGCACTGGTGCAAAGAATTAATTTACCTGACAAAAAATTAAAGGTGTATGTGCTTTTCATTTAGAATAATTTTTGTACAAACTTGTGACTTGTTTTCTAGTTAGTAATGTAATGCATGAAAAAGATTAAAAAGCAGATCTCCAGGAATAGAGTAATACTCTAAAAGTCACATGCAAAATAATTGTGGTAACGGTTGCCCAAAATTTTGTCACCATGGAATTGCAGCTTTTTTTAAGACTTACTCTCTTCTTCATTATTTCCAAAACTGATTTCTTAAGCTAGCAATGAAACCTAATAGAAAACATCAACTTTGCCCAAAAGTACTAGTAGTAGTAAAACTGATGAAAGAATTTAGGTAGGTACTTTCTGAGATTACCCCTACATAGAATTTCTGAATAATTCTCGATGTCCCTACATAGTTATATATTGAAGTCGGGAATTAAGTTAATTACGTTTAAACTAATAATTCATCATGAGTTGACCCATTTAATATATACCCCTACTTACAAACTTATGAACACACACACTTTTCTTTTCCAAACTTTTCCTCTTTATAATATTAGATTATACTGTTTACTTCCTAAATAAATAAAACAATTATAGACTAATTCACTTCCAGATAACTTCAAGTAGCTGCCTCTAAAGTTTACAGTAAACAGCTTTCTCAAAGCAACACAATGTTGTTCGAGAAAGTAATATCCTAATGCCAACGACGTCAGTTAGGTTTGAATACGGACAGAATGTGTTTACCAGCGGGATTTCAAGTTACAGACCAGCTATTCTAAACTTGATACCCTACGCCAAATGCGTAGGTGGGCATAAAATCAGGAAGCCAAATGTCTCTTTTCCGAGCACTTCCTTGTGTTAAATCACTAGTCGTGGGAAATAATCGTTTACTATAACCACAGTGGCGCCTAAATCGGGTTGTTTCATCTACACTATTGTAGTAATTAAGCAATAAATACCCATGTGTAAAGTATCAAGTTGTACAGGATTTTCTTTCATCCGAATCGGCACGCTGGGTGCGAGTGAGAATCCGTTGAGGCATCCTTTAAGACAGCAAAACATGTCGATATTAATTTTGATTGATTTTCACTACAAAACAACGGAATATTCACGGGAATTTTAAATGATTTCAATGTTTTTGTGACTTTGCTGTGATTTTATTTACGTACGTCAACGTCATTTTTTACTTGACAGCTGTTTGACGTTGTTGACACAATCTTACGCGTTCAGAAATCAATAAAAGTGGTACCATTTCTTTTGCAACGTAGCTTCAACGCGCGTTATTTGAAATGCTACCTGCTGAAGCCAGTGGTGCCAACTTGGGGGTTTTGCCCCTAAATTTAGCCTAAATTTAGGGGTAGGAAGTATTAAAAGGGGAATTTTTAGGGGTTTGTTCTGGCGATTGAAACTTACAGTAGCAGTGAATTAATTAACTTTTTTTTTGTCCTATACGAAGATGGCATTTTATAAAAGTAAAACAGTTCTTTTATTTGCGAACGCTGCCATTATGTATTTTCGAACGCAGCCGAGAACGACTGACCGAACGGCACGCAGCTGATGGTCTCATTCATTCGTTCGTTCGTTCGTTCGTTCGTTCGTTCGTTCGTTCGTTCGTTCGTTCGTTCGTTCGTTCGTTCGTTCGTTCGTTCGTTCGTTCGTTCGTTCGTTCGTTCGTTCGTTCGTTCGTTCGTTCGTTCGTTCGTTCGTCCGTCCGTCCGTCCGTCCGTCCGTCCGTCCGTCCGTCCGTCCGTCCGTCCGTCCGTCCGTCCGTCCGTCCGTCCGTCCGTCCGTCCGTCCGTCCGTCCGTCCGTCCGTCCGTCCGTCCGTCCGTCCGTCCGTCCGTCCGTCCGTCCGTCCGTCCGTCCCGTCCCGTCCCGTCCCGTCCCGTCCCGTCCCGTCCCGTCCCGTCCCGTCCCGTCCCGTCCCGTCCCGTCCCGTCCCGTCCCGTCCCGTCCCGTCCCGTCCCGTCCCGTCCCGTCCCGTCCCGTCCCGTCCCGTCCCGTCCCGTCCCGTCCCGTCCCGTCCCGTCCCGTCCCGTCCCGTCCCGTCCCGTCCCGTCCCGTCCCGTCCCGTCCCGTCCCGTCCCGTCCCGTCCCGTCCCGTCCCGTCCCGTCCCGTCCCGTCCCGTCCCGTCCCGTCCCGTCCCGTCCCGTCCCGTCCCGTCCCGTCCCGTCCCGTCCCGTCCCGTCCCGTCCCGTCCCGTCCCGTCCCGTCCCGTCCCGTCCCGTCCCGTCCCGTCCCGTCCCGTCCCGTCCCGTCCCGTCCCGTCCCGTCCCGTCCCGTCCCGTCCCGTCCCGTCCCGTCCCGTCCCGTCCCGTCCCGTACCGTCCCGTGCGTCCCGTCCCGGCCCGTCCCGTCCCGTCCCGTCCCGTCCCGTCCCGTCCCGTCCCGTCCCGTCCCGTCCCGTCCCGTCCCGTCCCGTCCCGTCCCGTCCCGTCCCGTCCCGTCACGTCCCGTCCCGTCCCGTCCCGTCCCGTCCCGTCCCGTCCCGTCCCGTCCCGTCCCGTCCCGTCCCGTCCCGTCCCGTCCCGTCCCGTCCCGTCCCGTCCCGTCCCGTCCCGTCCCGTCCCGTCCCGTCCCGTCCCGTCCCGTCCCGTCCCGTCCCGTCCCGTCCCGTCCCGTCCCGTCCCATCCCATCCCATCCCATCCCATCCCATCCCATCCCATCCCTTCCCTTCCCATCCCATCCCATCCCATCCCCTCCCCTCCTATCCCATCCCCTCCCCTCCCCACCCCTCCCCTAATTTTAAATGATAATGTAAAATACAAATAAAATAAATCGAATAAATAAACATGAGTGCAAAAATATAGAAAGAAAAAAAAAAAAAAAAAACAAAAAACACGCCAAAGCAAACACCTGACCGACAATATCACAATGTATTTTTTTTTTTGATACGATTACAATATAGTCAATCACTTTGGCAAGAAGTTGAAGTAAAAGTAAGAGTAAGTCAGAAGCGGCGAAAATTCGGGTGGGGAAAATTCAGTCTCTGCTGTTCAAGCAAATATACCTTGAGCTTGCACCCAAAGGCATACCTACTGGAAGCGTCACGGACTGGAGGAGGTATATCGTTCCAGCACTTGGACGCCGCAAAACGGAAACTACCTCGAAATGCCATCGTACGGTGCACAGGGATAACAATCCTATCCCTGTGAACCATGCGTTGTCTTGACGAGAACTCAAGTTTCCTGTATAGATAGCAGGGTGTTTTAGTGCGCACTACACCAAAGAGGAGCTTGGCAAGGTGTAGTTGCCTTCGAGCCTCCATGTTCAGGAGTTTAGACAAAGTTTTATTGCGATCGGGCATGTCGTCTGTAAATAGAAACGTTTGTATGGGATTTAATACTTGAGGAGCCGCATAGGTAGAGTAGAAACAAAATTACAGGCTCATTATGGAGAGGTTGAACGAAACCAAGTATTGAATTTAAATTGAGGAATTGAGGAATTCTTAATTGTAATCACGAATTATACATTAAAGATTTCCACTCTACATTTATGACGACCTCTGTGGCGCTGCGGTAGCGCATCTGCCTACTATGCGAGACGTCCCGGGTTCGAACCCCGGCTGGGGACAAACAAAAAACCCCTGGTTTTGGGTTTTTTTTCGCTATTTTGGCTCACATAACTGTGCTCATGCGGCAGACGTAGCCAGCCCAGTCCTGCTTTAACCTGGCGGTCGCAACTCCAACATCCGCAATTTTTGTTATTGAGCGGAGCGTCAAGTCCGTATAAGAATACGGTCCTCTACTATAAGGCCCCTAAATTATGCGCACCAAATCGTGAGGAATTCCTGACGTTAGAGTTATCGTTCAGGAAATGGTAGGAATAAGGGGAAGTTGCGCAAAAAAAAAATTTATGTCATCGGAAAGACCATGTGAAAATTCAACCAGGATATTTTTTAATAAGTAATCAAGGTTGAATTTCTATTGACGTACTTATAAAATATTTTTCATAGACAGTATCTTCAGAAAACTAGGAAAAGGAATAAAACCATGAAAATATTTATGTCGGAATTTTCCCGAACTCAAAAACAACGGAAAAATGTAGTTAAAAATTTTTATTCTACATTTCGTTTTTTCCTCAATTTTTACGACATAACTCAAATATTTATAAACGCTTCATTTATTATATATAATTAATAATGTATGAAGCGTTTATAAATAAGGCTTAACTAGCACCTTTTGACATCATAAGTAGTTTGAGGCAGATTTCTACAGCGCGTTTATGTACCACGTAACTAGAAATACTTTGTTATTTATTGTAAAAAGTATTATTCGCAGAAAATTCTAAACTGAGATCGAAACATTTTTTCATAGTCTGGCGGGACCACCCTAGAAGTCGCGGCGCGATGCGACACAGAGGAGAAAGCAGCCACTTCTCATCTCGCTCCATGATGGAAGCCGATAAAGATGATTATAAAATTTAAGTCTTGTCCGAAGAACTGGTTAACCTTAAACTCGACCTACACCGCTTGACCGACAAGCGTTACATCATTGACAAAATTATACCGTCACATTCACACCGTTCGATAAAGACATACCTAGCCGATTTTGATTTTGCCAAAGAGCATTTTGCATGCATGTATCCACATGCGATCACTCATAGTTTGGACTGCACATTGTTTTAATGCGTTGGCAATTTTCTGTACCTACTTCCGGCATTTGATTACTTCAGATAATAGTAACGCGTGGTGATAGGCTTAGCAACGACCACGTCGAGTGCGATTAGATCCAACGTGTGATTCGGATTAGATCCGATGTATGATTCGTAAAAAAAATTCAAATGAATTTTCAGTTTCTAAATGACTTAGATTAAATGCTTTACTTACGGTTGTTGGCACGAGGCTGTATGCTTAATGAAATATGTAGGTTCCACTGCCTTAAAAGGCAGTGAAACATACATATTATGACAATCAAACAAAACAACTGTGCTAAACTAACCTTCATAACAAAAGGTTCTATAATTTCGGTCTACGCAATCGGCAAACAAGCGAAGAGCAAAGTAAACAGCGATTTTCTAAAATCGCTGCATTATCCTCCAAATACCCCGGTTAACGCCGAGGATCGGAAATTATTAAAAATAAAACTTGCAAAAAAATTTTTTGATCCGATTGGGGAGGCCATGCATGTTAAAAAGATAAGCATGATAAATATATTTCTCTACAAATCATAATTTTACAATATACATATGGTGGAGTATGGCCTAACCTTCCTGCAATACAGGAAGAGGTTCGTGCCCCAGCAGTGAGGAGATTAAAGGGTTGATATCGATAATATACATGTCGAAGCTAATTCAAATCAGGAGGGGCGGTACAAAAACATACATACAAAAACGGGCCCAAAGTGTGACATCAGGAATTACCAGTTACGCTTTGTAACTAGTAACATTAGCATTTATGAATAGTTATTTGAGTTATCTCGTGGAATAATGTGTTATTAATAAACTAACTAAGACTAAATGAAACTGAAAACTACTTGTATCCAATTTTTTTTTTTTCGTTTTTCTTGAGATATTTTTTTACAATATGTCCTTATATTCAATGGCACACTAAACTATATTTGGGGCAAGTCCACCATAGCGTAGCCTCTAGAATCTTTAAAAGGTTTTCGATTTATTAGAGGCGGTAGAACGTGACCTACCACAAATCAAGATATAAGGCTATTAGCACATAATTTCCAATCATTTGTCAAGTAGGCTTTTCCTTATAGGTGCTTACTTAGATTAATAATTGAAGATGAAGTTAGATAACACAGTAGGTACACAGGTTTTTTGTCCAAATTACTTGGATTATTGGCCAAACCGACAAGCGCAAATAAGAATGTTTGCCTATCAACTAGGGAGCAAATATTGAACATTCGTTAAGTAAGAACCACTTGATCAATCAGTAGAATCAGAGTAAGAATAATGCGCCTACTTACACTATATTCGAGGCTAACACGGGACTGGACACACCCTTACTCGTTTTTTTTTTCTATATAAAAATCCTTTGAAAATCATTTAAGTTTACCTGCGTCGAGTCAAGCGAAGCGGAAGCCACATCGATAGGTCCTTGAAAATTTACCAAATCTTAGACTATCGACAAGGCATCAACGTTTTAACCCTTTTTTACACACCAATGAAGTAAAGCAACGTTAGTGCCCGCGTGTCGTAAAAAATGATGTGAGAAAGATTGCTGACGACTGGTGGTAGGTAGGTAAGTACTATTCGGAATACGTTGAAGGTAATTGTGGCCAGCTGGCGCGGCGCGCGCTTTTGTTAATATTAGATACACTCGTGCCCGGGCATATTGGCAATATTTCCGCCCACGGTACATAATATAATCACAGCGACCTTTTTATTATGAAAGAGAAAAGTGCTTCTTTTTTCAGCAGTTTCTCTTAGTTATTTTTACTGAGAATTATTTTTGAGACTAAATTTATTAATTATTATTGACTACATGTAATCAATAATCATACACAAACCGGGGGGTGGGCAGCAGCGCCCCCTGCAGTACAATTCCACCGAACGGCGATCCCCAACCCGCATGCCAAGCGTGAGGATTATAGGCATTACCCCCTATGATAGCACAACGTGGCGCTCTATAGGGGAGGGATGTCCAGCAGTGGACTAGTATAGCCTGACGACGACGACGACATGTAATCAATAATAATGAGCAAACTGTATAACAGTCCTACAGACCAACCAGAATTGGGAAATTAATAGAATGCCGATACTAACCAACCAACTAAATAAAAAATACAGCATAAAATAATGCTCTATGTCGGTCTCTATCCGAGCCAAATAGAGTACATGTCCTATTTCAACCTACTTATTACGTACATACATATAATTAACAATTTAATTTATGTACACTACGCCTGATATTATAATCATCAACAACTTATAACGTGACATTCAACTCTCAATTGCTGCCAACCAATTAATTACTTTTTCCGACTGCTGAACGTCGGCATTCTACCGTCCGTTTACCAACTGACGTAAGACTAGCGCTGGAAGCGTTTCCACAACCGCAAACAGCTTTTATTTTATTGTGCTGTGTGTGTGTGTGTGAGTGAGTGAGTTAGTGAGTGTGTGAGGGTGTATGTGCGTGCGTGTGTGTTTTACAAAACAGCAGAATTCTACCTCTCTACCTTCGATGACGAACTCTGTGGCGTAGTGGTAGCGCATCTGCCTACCATGCAAGAGGTCCCGGGTTCGAATCCCGGCTGGAGACAAAAAAAACCCCAGGTCTTGGATGTTTACATGTTTGTGATGTCGTTGTTTCTGGTTCCCACGACACTGTTGGGAAAAATATATCTCCCAACTCTGACCAGCAGCCTCTCCTACTCCGTAACTGTTCACTGTATTGGGTTATTCCATATCCTTTATATGTTTTGAAGTGTTGACACCTAAAAGGCTTTGGACGAAAGGCACATAGATTATAATTATAGTTATATAATAAACTCGTCTAATCGCGATTATTTATTATATAGAACACGTTTCGGCAGCGTCACAGTTGCCGTGGTCACAATTATTACTCTTTTAATAATACTCTTTGGTGGTCAGGGGTAGACTGAAGTGTGGGTACCTATACCTAGTCACTTTTAGTTTTTTGGAGCGACCCGACCCGACACTCACTACGTCCGCAGACTGGTCCGATGATAAGGCACGTGATTTGTATTTACTTAACACTGGATTCCACGTATGTAGCTACTTGAAAGCTTGAAACCATCCTCTCTGTAAAAATTCTTGTGTTTTTTTAAATTTCGATTGCTTCCAGAACGATTCTGCGATAGTAGCGTCGATCGGTTGAGAGAACTTCGGTCTATGTAGCTCAATCCAGTGGCTCGATCCGGCCTCCATTAAATGCTCAGCTATCGCGGACTTGTTTACCTGTCTATTTTTGACTGCAGCAATGTGCTCTTTGACCCTTTCCGCGATAGAACTCTTTGTTTGGCCAATGTAGGAGCTTCCCACTTAGGAAGATCGTATGCGCTTAACACCACGCGTACCCACCTCAGAATAGCGTTTTCAAACGCTGGGCATTCCTCGCCATGTTTTCCTTCACGGACGGCGGACTTCAAGAAATTTTAAAAGAAATTTCTTCCAGCCAGCCTAAGAAAGATTCTGACCAAAAAACAGAGAGCGGGAGATGGCAAATATAGCTAAACAAGAAAAATTAAATCTAAAATCACCTATTTCAAGTTAATAGTTACCTATTAATAAAATTGTTACTATAGCTATCAATAGATACTTACTAATATAGTACACACATTGTACATAATTATAACTACTTAAATAGTATATAAAATACATATCCATAATTCTAGACATACATATTTAGAGAATAATAAACATACGCTACGATAACTTCTCAAATGTACGTAACTTAGAAAACGATGTCGTTGGTACATGCCGGGATTCGAACCCACGACCTCCCGAATGATAAGCCGGCATTCTACTGCGGTCCAAAAAACACCACTAAGATAACATGAAAAAAGGTTTGAAACCAAAACCGATCTCCTACTTTTGTTTTATTGAATCAATACACATAAGACTGAGTTTACACGTTTAGTCTGGGTTTAGTCTGACAATCAGTCTGCCGTCAGTCTAACTAGACTGATGGAATTGACTGACGCCAGACTGAACGTGTAAACTCCATCTAAGGCTCAATGCTATTTGGTGTAGTTACGTAGTTTGCGCGAATCCGCTTTCTTTGTCAAAGTACGAGCTGAATTTAAATATCCGAGTAAATTGCTCATCATAATATCGACAGGTGTCCAATTGCGCAAATTTAAATAAGTTCGCCCATTATTTGAGCGCTACATTTGAAAACTTTGGATATTAAGGTAACTACGTTGTACCTAATAAATTCTCTACGCTGATTGGCAAATCTTTTCACCATGATGGCTTGCCATCGACACGCTAAAAAGAAGTAATCGCGATTGGACCCGGTAAACAGCCGCCCATAACCCGAGGCCTTATGGGCGGCTTGATAACTTCTGACAGTAAGGCCCGCCACTGCCTTAAAATCCTCCACCAATCCGGACTTGGCCCCCGTGGTGGAGTATGGCCTAAGCTTCCTGCGATGCAGGAAGAGACCCGTGCCCCAACAGTGGAGACATACAAGGATTGATATTGACGGGACCCGTCAAAATATAACTACATTGAAAAATCAAGGAAGGAGAAACATAAGTATTAACTTTCAAAACCTTTTTACATTTACAGCCTATCTATTGTAAAGGACGTAAACAAACATAACTTAACTTTTAAAGACTACCGTTTATTACTCACACGCCCTTGTACATGTACAATGTACATTGTACATCCTCAACATACAAATTTTACATTACTGACCATTGACCGCTATGGTCCATAAGAGGAGGCATTCGGAAGATTCACCAAGCCCACAAGAAATTGACCGTTTGGATTGATGCCGTCCCTTTCGTATTTTAACCTGCTGTATACCATACACAAAATAAATAATACCATTACAAATTTTCAACGAGGGCCGCCAATAGAAAAATCGTTATCGCACATCGACTCACACACAAGGAATTAACATTTCGAACAAAAAACATTTCGAAAGTCTGTGCACCGTACAAAACCAATGGTTTCCAAAACGAAGTTTCCAGAGAAAATCCATCCGTTTTCCTGTAAGATTTTTAGGTAGAAGGGGTTAGATTCGCCCGCGATTGCCTGCAGTTACTTCCTGCGTATAAAACCAGTGAGCACGCGCAGCCGGCTCAGTTTGTGTGAAGGATCGGGCCGAGAGACGCACACGATAAGCGGTGAGTCCGTAGTTTGTTATATTAATTTTCACGTTAAACTTGTTTCAATGACTTAAAATTATACCTTATTATGGTTAATAAAGAGATTTTTATAATAACTGCCAATACAGGCAGCTTTAAATTCACTTTCAAAATGTCCTGAAAATTGTTACGGTTTTAAAAAGTTTGCATGACACAATTTTTGCGTAACTTGAAGTCTGTTATTCTTTAGTTATTGTTAAGAAAGTATATTTCTATATTATTCTAACTAATATTTATTATTAAATGAAGGCGTAATTAATTTGTTTATTAAAATAACAATAGCAACACATCCGCTCACATAAATAATTACCTATTAAATTTCACACGCATAGTTAAAAGCTGACTTAAAACACTCCAACGAAGAATGAAATATACTTGTTCTGTTCTATAATTATACTGTTATAGGAAATTTGTAAGGGTTAGTTCAGTCGATATGTTTAACTGTTTAAACTAAAGTAAAAACACTTCTTAATGCAGTTTGAATAGTTTGTGGTAATTTCCCCTTTACCCTTAACAAATTACATGACCTAAACTCACGCCGCCGCTATCTCGGAGGGAGAGGCAGGGACGAGGGTTTGCCACTTGCCATGATCCTGACATACCTCTTCGGCTTCATCAAAGTCAAAGACATCAAGGACTCGAAGTAAAAAAAAATAATTCACTATAAAAACAAAAGTCGAAGCATCAACATACATTAGTGCCCGCAACCTGGTTTCACTTGTAAAAAAATACATTTTTGATTCTATGGAATGTTTTGTATCTACCCAAACATGTTTTAGCCACGATACTATTCGAAGCAAGTCAAAAGTCAACATACATTAGTGGTTGCATGCCCGCAACTCGTAAACACGTTACCATTCACACATATTTGTAGGTCATACCGAGTATTTAAATAGCGCAAAATCTTCAGTTTCCAATAAACGAAGTTTAAACTATTTTTTTATGTAGCCTATTATATACACTTTCTACAAAAGTAGTTAGAAATCAAATAGCAACGTTTTGGTCAGAATTTTTGTCTGTGTGGATTTTTTCGTTACGGACTCGTGGTCACACCAGGTTGTCACACCAGTGTGAGAATCAGGAATTTCTTTTTTGGTTGTCACACCGACAATAATACAACACCTTTTATCGTCACTTGTCATTATCTACTAGTGTTGTTATATCGATATATAAATTAAAGTTCGTTGTATCTATGAAACTATACTTTATTAAGATAAAAATTAAATGCTTACGTTAAATACAAAAAGCATGACAATGTAGATATAATAATAAGCTTGTGGATATTATCTTAGCATTTCAAGGAAATGGCCTAAAGATATTTCTTGGTTTAAGAATTTTAATTCGTTACGGACACACCTTGCACTTACAAGAGTTATAAAAATAAAAAAACTACAGCCATATCAAAACAAAGGTTGTGCGCTCTAAGGTGGCTCGGGGTGCTAACTATCGCCACCAATGAAATAAAAATCACAACTTGTATTATAATGTTTTTATCTAAAAGTGAACATGAGAAATCTTAACAACTGTGACAACTTTTTTTAGAACCTACTCGTGCAGTCTAAGACCTGGTTCAACAATGTAGGACTTTAATCGATTTCCGCCAAAAACGGCCGTTTTTAGCGGAAATCAATTAAATCCTAGGATATTAATTCTACATTCTAGGCTATATGTTATCATTATCAGTTATCACAGATATTAAGTGTTGTTAACTTTTTGAAAAAAGCATATTGTAAAACAAGTTATGATTTTTATTCCATCAGTGACGCTAGTTAGCGCCGGTACGCGCCTTAAATAAAGGTAGTAAATGGTCTGAATTTTCGGTAAAACAATTTATTGAGTTTCACTTCTGGTTGTTCGTACTTCGGATACACATGACTTCTCTCAAAAGTTTTAAAATTGTATGTTACGTACATATGTTATGTATGACGTTTACTTAAAATCCCCAAATCTTCAGTTAAAACATTGTGAATTTTAAGTTATTAGAAGGTTTGGTTTCATTATTATCGATACTGAAGAAACCGTTTTTAGGTCTTGTGTTGTTTCAATTCTCAAGTACATATAGTTTCGTTTTCGAATCTAACCATAAAAAACCCTTTGATTGCAAGAAACTCCTATCATGGGTGGAATGAACGTCGTCAAGGTCGCTTTCTAACCAAGGACCGGTCCCTCAAAGTGAATCACAGTCACACTGTAGCCAAAGGTCCAATAGACGTAAACAAAATTCCAGAACCACTTTCACATGAGTGTAAAGGTGTAGGATTTGAATTTTTATCGACAAGTTCCCGTAAATTACTTTTAGTACAAGTGTCATTTGTTACACAATAAACTTACTATTGTTAATAGTATACCTACTTATTTGTTAAACAATATGAAGAAAACCTAAGTGCCTGAGGTTTTTCCTTACGTTAGCACTTCAAATTACCGATCTGCGTTGGGCACGTATGATAATAAAGCCCATACTCTATATGTGAGAGGTCTGTGCCCTACAATGGAACGTAGGTACATAGGCTTCATTGTTATTTTATTATTTTAAAAACCTATTTAGAGGTTAAAAATTCCACCGATGCCTCGAACCCACGACCTGGCTAACCGTGCCAGCGCTCTCCCAACTGAGCTAAATGGGCGACTACCACCGGCATCAGTGAAATTTCGAACCTCTTTACAATATTATTATTATTATTAATACGTTTATTGCACATAAGTTAAAAAAATACAATGGCAATGTAGCGGACTTAATGCTATAAGCATTTTCTACCAGTCAACCACAGATGGTGCAAGAGATTAAATGGTAGGCATTCGAAACAAAACGGAAGAGAAACTTAGTTAAAATTAGATAAGCTTACAAGTATTCAATACTCTCTGTATTACGTATTTTATTATTGTTTGTTAATAGATTAAGCACTTCAAATCACGACTGATACCTTAACAGTTCATCAACGGCAGATCACATCAGATAAATATACTCGTGGAGGTTTACCCTCTTCTTCCTACTATCAATGGTCGCACCTTAAAGAACAAATCAGCAATGTTAAAATAAGAGCTACCGTATAAAAAAAAATTATACCATTCAATTTCTACGGGTAAGCAGCGATAGTTCATGTTTACCCTGGATGAACCGTCCGTTTGGACCCATAGGTTTTAAAATCTATCAATTTGTATTCTGCAAGAAATTGGTATTTACATACATTTTGTAAGAGAAAGACTAGGTATACATTTATGACACTCGGCACTATCGTAAAAGCTTTATATTATAGCTGAACTAAAACTTGCCTAGGTAGGTACCTACTTCAGTCTGTGCTGCGAACTGTGCCAGTTGAGTAAGTAACACAACTTGATGATACTCGTACAGTCGTACATAGCTTGGATTGAGAAATGACAGCCTCACGCATGCATTATGGATGGACACGAAAGGCTGCGAAGGACCATAGGATTTGATAACTGATATTTTTTGTTGGTTTCTCATATCATTTCTTTACAATACCCCAACGTAAAAGCATGAACCCAATGTAAGCTTAGGATTGATAACAAGATCAATGAATAAAAATAACTTTCATTGTAACCTACCACGGGCCGTTTTTAGGGGTCTGCGCCCGAGGGGTGCCCACGGGACCCTATTTCTCTGCCTCTGCAGTCCGTCTGTCTGTCGACTGTCCGTCCGACCTTTAAAACCGTCCGGCTCTACCTTTGGAATAATTCAATAACACGTAGGTATTACCTACACATAATAAAATGTGAATGGTAACCTGGTTAAAAAGTTTAGGTAGAGACAAAACAGTACATAGTATCAAAATTGTATAATACACGTCAGCTTGCGTGCATGCAATCACTAATGTATGTTGATGAAGCGGAAGAGGTCTGTCAGGATCATAAGATTTGATAACTGATAACTTTTGTTGGTTTTTCCAACTCATCTCTTTACAATATCTCTACGTAAAAGCATAAATCACAATTTAATCTTTGTTTTTTTTTTAATTCTTTATTGCACTAATTACATGAGTAAATGTACAAGGGCGTGCTTAATGCAAGAAGCATTCTCTTCCAGCAAACCTTTGGTGTTGAAGAGATACGCAAAGGGGTAGGATTGACCAATGAATAAAAATAACTTTCGTTGTAACATACGACGGGCCGATTTTAGGATTCCAGACCCAAAGGTTGCCAAACTTGATCCTATTACTCTGCCTCCGCTGTCTGTCTGTCCGTCCATGCGTCCGTCCGACCTATCGTTATCGTTATTAACCCTTGTATGTCCCAACTGCTGCGGCATGGGTCTCTTCCTGCATCGCAGGAAGGTTAGGCCATACTCCACCACGGGGGCCAAGTCCGGGTTAGTGGAGGAGAAGACAGCGGCGGGCCTTACTGTCAGAAGTGATCAAGCCGCCCATAAGGCCACTGACATGGCTTTACGACTGCCATTATATGACAGCCGGCACCAACGGCTTAACGTGCCTTGCGAAGCACGGAAGCGCTCGGAAAAATGCCACTAGCGGTAGTCACGGGACGCTCACCCATCCTGTACCTGACCGCACCTGTTGTTGCTTAACCTAAATGATTGACTCCAGTCACTCGGTTCGCCTAGGCCACGAGCGCTTCAACCTACTTATAATAAGTAAAAAAAAAATTAAAAATAAGGTGTCTCATAATAATAAATGTGGTTTTTGCGCTGTTTTTTGTTTATGCTTTGACGTAATAATGTTAACGCATACAACATACTTACAGGTAAGAGACCCATGCCCCTCTGTAGGCACATAATGGGTTGATGAGGATGCTTATGATACATGAAACTTTATTTAAAAAAGTGCCAAGCCCTAGTTGGTTTCGCAAATACTTTACATATTTACTTTATATTTTAATTTTTCTAGTTTGTGACGGGAACAATTATTATTATTATAGTTGCACACGAAACATTAAACAGCACATTAACAATAACATATACAAAGGCGAACTTATTAAGAGATTGAATAATTTAAGAGACAAGTGTTTGTGTTGTGTGGAAGTTATTTACAAACAAAAATGAGGTGGTACGGAACCAACGGTCCGCGAGTGCGACACCCACTTGGACGGTTTTTTAAGTCCATACGTCAATGAGACCTCAACGAAAATTTCGCTATTTATATAGAAGCAAAACGACCTAATTGGACATTTATACGCGGATCTCCGCCATATTTATAGCGGTTTTATGGAAAAAAAACCCATGGGTTTATGTCCAAAGTCAATAATTAACATATTCCAAACGACTGTACACACGTGAGCATATCAAGTTTCGATTGTTGTTCTTTAGTATTTTTTTCTACAAAACAAATATTTTATTAACCTACCTAATGAGAAGATCTAACTATTAAGAATATGAATTCTGAATGCTCGGATTTAAAATATTTCGTATGCAATCTAAATAGCATTGCAATCAATTTGGATTAAAAATTAGCATAGTACCAAAAAGGAAGGCGTATCTTCTTGCTCTTTGGGTTTTACCACACTAATACATGAATACATAATTAGGGAGAGATTATCTAAATATAAGCATGAGAGGAATCTTATTTAGGTGAGCTTTGCATACCACTTTTCGAGCAGAAGCTGACAACTACAACAAAGAACCTCCTTTCTTGCAGAAAATGATACATATGACATCGCTCCTTCTGGTGGTAGCTGTGGCCGCAGTGGCGCAAGCGCAGTTCCCAAACGGTCGCATTCTGGAGCCCCCAACGCCCTCCCAATGTGTGCAGCGCGTCATCCACGAACGATACGCTGACAGTGAGTACCTTACGTAAATCTGCCGATACATAAATCCTAGAAAAAGACACGATCGAAAAAGCAAATGTCTGATGTGACAATTGTATATTAGACCTGCGCTCACAAATTAAAAGTAATAAAAGAAAAAAAAATCTTCTAATTTGATGGGGCAAGGGCAAATGATAGAGATTCCTAAATGTGTCTCTTTTCACTAGTCTGACCAACTTTGGGAAAGGTGGCGGAGCTTATCTCTAAAACTCGAGATTCCTAGGCGTAGCAATGAAAAAACGGCGCAAACGTCACCTTATCTCGCCGAGATAACAAACACGAAAGCTCTTTTTAAAACAAATATTCGGGGCTCCTTCCAAGATAACAACTCTAACACTAGTACAGATGAGGACACGAATGTAAGAAGTAAAGGAAATGTGTGTTACCTTTACAAATACCCTAAATAACAAGCGTAAACTAGAATAATAATAATACAATTCTCCTCGGCACAATAAATTCTCAAATACAGCTGCAACGTTTTTGTGTCAACCATATTTTGGCATAAGGTCTAGTCATGATTCAACGTATCGGCAATAGATAGGCTTTTTTACAATAAATATGCACGGCCCGGATAGCTCAGTCGGTAGAGCATTGGACTTTTAATCCAAGGGTCCAGGGTTCAAGTCCCTGTTCGGGCGAGTTCTTTTAGTTTTTCTTTTATTTGGACACCTATTGAACTAGACTAGAGGATATACATCGAAGCAAACTGTGATAAGGAGCAATTTAATTACGTGATGAGAAGAGTAAACAGACCAACAGAAACAAATGGGAATTGAAAGCCTACGTAAGACAAAGTAATGTAATTGCTTCAATACTTTTCCAATACACAATAGGTAGATTGCTTTCGATCGCGTCTCTTCTCGCAGTAACATTGTTCGAGCATGAAAGTCTTTTACCCACTGTCTTTCGATCATATTATTAGTTTCTCTTAAACATGTGCAGTCACACGCTGGGAACATTTACAGACAATGTTCATTATTAAATACACTAATATTAACCTAATTAGGAACCGTAGAAACTCAAACTGGGTCATACTTAAAAAACATTTACCGCATACCGAATAGATGCCTTTTTACTGCGTTATGTAATGCTTCGGACCACCCAAAAGTATAAGATGTGTCAGAAACTCATTGCGTAGAGCTCGGCAAATGTCAAAAAGGTTAACCGCTTGAAACACCCCACAAGCTTCTCTTTTTAAATGACCGTGTTCTTCTACAGACAAGGGCTACTTCTTCTCCTGGAGGGACCCTGCGCTCCGTGGCGTGGAGGAGGACTGGCTTAGCGCTAGGAACTACTGCCGTCAACGATGCATGGACCTCGTCTCCTTAGAGACCAGCGACGAGAACGAATGGATCAAGAGCCGCATTGTTCAAGACAAGGTAATAACTAACAAACACTTGTCCCCAAAACTTGTATTCTGGATAGTATTGAAAACGGGAGTCTTATTCGTCGCGATTTAGGTCGGGCCTTATGTTCAAAGTTCAAAGTAAGATGATTTGACAAAAGATGGTCAGGGTGGAGTTTTTTTTCCGCTGCCTTTTCCCCCACTACAATACGGCCCGAAGGCAGCGGCTTACATTTTACATTGACATTCAGCAAACAGAATGTAAATTCTTTACGTTGAAATAAATTGACTTGAATTTGTTCAAAACATTCGTTTTACATTCATCATTCGTCGTGTAGTGGCAGTCGTTAAGCCATGTCAGAGGCCTCATGGGCGGCTTAATAACTTCTGACAGTAAGGCCCGCCACTGTCTTACAAACCTCCACCAACCCGGACTTGGCCCCCGTGGTGGAGTATGGCCTAACCTTCCTGCAATGCAGGCAGAGACCCGTGCCCCAGCAGTGGGGACATACAGGGCTGCAATCGATCGAATCGTTTTTCAAGAAACATAGCGCACGGCATCAGACCTCAATTAAGAATTCGGGAATAGCTGGACTGCTTTCTTTAAACTTCCCTAGCCAGATGAACTCTCAAAGAGTAAGGTCAACGGGTGTGTGAAACTATGCAATTATACCTACACGCAAGCATAACTTGAAGAGAGAGTGGCGAAGAAGCGAAGAGAGCACAACCTTGCTCCTCGAAACAATTAGAAAGGCAGCAGGCGACATTTAAAAAACAATAAAGGCGTCAATGAGCCGATGGCTAACAATGCTAACAACCCATCCGTCACGAGATTTAGACGCTAGGCTTAGTCAGTACAAGCCAGACTTCGATGTTTACCAATTGCCATGCACTAATGTGTATCATTACAAACGAGAGACCCTGAGCCGTAGCTCACACGGCTGACTTAGGTCTATCCTTGGCCCAAATGACCAAGAATGAACGTGTGGTGAATATGTGATAAGTTGTAAAAGGGTCGTGGGCTCACAAGAGAAAAGACCAATTAGTTCAAGCTAATCATACCGTCAAGAAGTTTTTGAAATTGACCCTGGTTAACGAAAACTTGCATAAACACTAGTCCAAGTCATACATTCCAAACATCTCTCTCAAACAAACACGCTGAACAATGTAAGAAATAGAAAGTGGCGGTTATTCTATGAACCATATTTGAAACAAATTTAACTTGAACCAGTACTTTCGTAATGGCGTCGGCAGCCAAATGAATAGGTGCCCAATTGTCACTAGGAGGCGTGAAATTGTTACCCAGTTGGAATTTGACACAGTGGGATATGTAAAACTACATGAAGCTTTGTTTGTAGATAAAATAATAATGACAAGTTAGGTCGCGATCAGCAACAGATGAGCAGATAGATATACCTAAGCGGTAAAATGTCGAAACACGATGGATGTTTCACGGAAGCATCGGAACCATTCAGAATACTTTTCATTTCACTTTTTTTGTGTTTCCGCTAACGACGATATTCCAATGCCGATGGGAAAATTAATTCATCGGAACAAAAGACTTCAGATGATTTCTCCGACCCCGAACACATTCCTACGAACCCAATAGAGAAGGCCCCTCGCTACACATTGTTGGATATAATTACTATGGTATTTGTACCAAGAAACGATAGGTCGTTTGTGTCGTGTGATGCAAAATTATTGGTCATCGCTCTGGCCCGAGTATTGTCATGGAAATGAGCAGTGGAGCGACGGCGGGCGGGTCACGTCAAGCATGCTGTGAATTGTTTAAAGATGGTAGAGGGCTCGCAAACGCTAATTATGACAAATTGTATTCAGCTGCATACCACTCGCATTATCGCATCAGATAATCCGTCGGTCGTGTGCTTTACTAATAGCTTTTAGTTTTTTTTTAATAAGGCGTTCCGCCATTGTTTGAATTGCTCTAATGGGTTCAGCAAACAACAATCTATTTACCTACATGTTCGTTTTATTTTCAAGGTGAAGTACATCTGGACGTCTGGAAGACTGTGTGATTTCAAGGGCTGCAATCGGCCCGACCTGCTGCCCAACGAGATCAATGGATGGTTCTGGACCGCCGAGCTGCAGAAGCTGGCGCCCGCCACCAACCGCCAGCAGAACGACTGGTCGGAGGGCGGCGGCATTGGGAAACCGCAGCCCGACAACAGGGTAAGCGAGCCAATCCATCAACTTAAACAATAGTGGCGCAACCCGTTCCGCCATAGGTATTAAAGTCGTGTGACGTTACGCAACCAGTAATGGTAATGAATCGGATTCCCCGTATCGTTAAGTAATGTTTGTCATAAAACAACTTGACTAACCCCGCCCCGTGGTGTGTTGCAATGTAAACGAAAGTGACGCGGGCATATTTATGCGAAAATGCGCACGCCGAAGGGCGCACCCGCATCGCGGGTGGATGAAACCCACTTTCTACAAACAGTTATCCGGCCAGGTCGAGCGACAAAAGCTCATATTTATTCGGGCTGCGTACACCACGCAGTCGTTGACTTTCCCTGCGGCAGACGCGCCGCGAAATAAACAATAACGTAATATGCAAGTTGCGGTTACGCACGCGAGTCATCCGCATCCGCTCTTTGTCGACGCACCATTCATTCTATAAACGTTCAAGGCCCGTGGTTATAAAGACGGATGAACGGGTGACGCGAGAAAAAACGCTTATATAAGGCACGAATTCAATTATCAACAAAAACCTATTGTGACAAAAAGCGAAATTAGATGCGCCACAACGGCCGCTGGATGACATTAACGTCATGATAATGCTTATTGATTGTTAGCGTACCTCTCAACTGCTAGTTTTTTTTTAGCATTTTAACTATTAGGTTTAGGAACATGCTTAATGGGTACATTTGTCTCCTTTGGTTGGCTGGAGATACAAAAAGTAAAATATCTTAGATTTTTTAAATCCTATTTGAAATAGGACTGACGCTACAAACGAACGGTGCTTCAGCTTGTGCTTGGTTCTAACACAGATCAACTTCAAACATGAGAGATTATTTTTCTCTTCCTGATTTTTTACACTTCCGTACCTCTTTCCCAGGAGCTAAGCCAAGGTGGAGCGGCGGAGCACTGTGTGGCCATCCTGAACAACTTCTACAATGACGGTGTGCACTGGCACGACGTAGCTTGCCACCACCGTAAGCCCTTCGTCTGCGAGGAGAACGACGCGCTACTCAAATACGTACGATACACCAACCCCAACTTGAGGGTCTGAGAAGACAACCACACATTACGCTGCATCCACCCTCAACCCACGGCATAAGAAAGGATGTGTGGACGGGGGACTCACGTCGTATCATCTATGTACCATCGACCATACATAGCAAGCAAATGAACTATGAACTAGAATATGTTGATTGGATATTAGAAAAAACATCTTACTTTGTATAAAATACCGAACGAAACTTAAGGCTCTTTCTTAGTTAATTTCAACGGATCCGATCGCGAATTAAGAATCATCGTAATTAAGTTAGCTTAATAAATAATCGCGATTAGACTCGTTAAATGTATAACTATGTATACAATAGTCACTGAAAATATTTTAGGCTCTTTGTTCTAAGATAGTTAATGTATGTGTCATTCTAAAATGAATTGTCTAAAACTTGATTATCGTCGCATCTTGTGTAGCGGGAAATGACCGACCAAAAACTAAAATAACTCAAGATAAAACATTGCCACAAGGCAGTTTTTTTGACAAACACACTTTGACAAACTTTTTTGTCACATAAGGACGTATCTTTACGGTTCTAGGTAAAACTTATTTATTTTCAAATCAACTCCAGTTGATAAGGATTATTATACGGATCGTCAGGCCCGTAAATATTTTAAGTTTACCTCACTAGTGCATGTATTTATTTCGCAGTATTTTTATAAATAACCCAGTAGTCGTAAACTCAGATTAACGTTCTAAGACTTAGAATATAAATAATGTTAAATCTGTCAATAAAGACTGCTATAATTTTTTACAACAATTTCAAGTGTTATTATTTCATCAACTAAGTTACATATTATGTTTTATCAATTCTGTCTATATGTCTGAGTTTAAAAGACGCAAATTGATGGAATGCAAGTCTTGAGGTACTTAAAGTAAGTCACAGAAAATGTGACCTGGAAAAATAACTGTTGGATTAAATTCCATGGGCGAAAGTTAGTCTATTGGGCAGGTTTACTTACTAGTTCAAGTAAGTACCCATCACATGTTAAATAAAACGAAATCCAACTGTGTTATATTATAAACCATGTATTTTTCAGTAACAATAAATTTAATCTTATAAAGCTAGAACAAGTGTTGGTCAAGAAGGCATAAGCCGGAATAAGTAGCACACAGTTTCGGGCGAGTTTCTCTTGGCCATCACATACCAGATGATTATGTCGCAGAAGTAGACGAGAGACAGCAGCATGGTCACATGCATGAGACGGCAGAGGTGGAGGAAGCTCAGCTTCAGACCGAAGCTATATGGCAAAAATCAACATGTACATTCTCTACTATAAATTCACTTATTGAGTCTAATGATAGTCCAAAAAACAATGGCTTTTTGAAGACACATGTTGCAAAAGGAAGTTTGCAAAGCAAACATTTTGCAAAGATAAACTAGATTGTTGTTTCTGTACTGAAGTTTCAACCTATAATAAAAGAATTCCTTCTTCTAATGAGAAAGCTGTCAAAAACTCGCCAGATATTTCAAACATAGTAACTATTTTCCTTATATGTTTATTTTTACATGTTGGAGGAAGCTTAACAATTAAGTCCTCCAACCTGTAAAATTAAGCATATTCTTCTGAAAGGATTTAAAATGTGCAATATTGAGATATTGTACTGAACAGAAAATAGGTAATAATCAACTTTTCTATGTAACATTGAATACACAATGCTAATGTGCTAGTTGTGAAAGTTTGAGTTCAAAAATACTTACTCTCTATTAGCAAATTCATCAATATCAGCCGTCAAGGACTCGTCAGACCTCAACGGGTCCGGAAGCTTCACAAAATCTCTGTCAAACTGTTCCTGCAGGCAGCAAATCCGTTCCATGACAAACAGAAGAAGTATCGCCCAGAAATACTCAAACTCAAACACCATGTCTTTCATTTTTTGCCCTCAACCATTATAATGTGGTAGCCAAATTTAGTTTTGATGGGTGGATCGGTGTATATTGGATTGTTGACTGTTGATATGGGCAGCGCAAATGCAGCATCCTGGAATGGACCCACCATTGACCCCCTGGTCTGCCAGCCCAGGTCGCCTCCTTGCCGCGCCTTGTCCTCGCTGTAAGCTGCGGCTACATCAGGGAACTTCTGGCCGGCTTTGATTTTTTCTAGTGCTTCCAAACATTTTGACTGTTTTTCGCAAAGTATGTGACGGACCTTGACGGCAGTTCCCCCTTTTTTCTCTTTTGCCACCGATTCTGTAACGAAAGAAACAGGTTGTAGGTTCACGCAAAAAGTTCTTGCTTAGTTGCAACACAAAAATAACCTACAATAGTCACAAGCACGGCGTGATGAATAAAGTTGTATAGGATGATGCCTCAAAGGCCGTAATTATTTTGATGCAGGACCTGATAATTATTAACTAGTATAAATCAGCAAAATACTTCTCAAGCGACCGATTGACCCAAAATTATTAGTACAATTATATGTGTACCTACCTTTTGCATCACCTCCGGATTTTGCAGCACCGCTGCCTTTTCCACTTCCTCCAGCCTTTCCACCTTTCTCAACGGGTTTCTTAGGAGGCATCAGGGCTATTGGATAATATTTGGCCAAGATATATCTTCAGTTTTTCTCATAGAAATAAATGTAACACGCCGGACGTAGAAGTTGCAAAACGTAAATACAATATTATGCTACCAAACAAAGGATACCACCAATTAAGATTTTTCTCTCATTCTAGATAAGTCTATTCCTAAAGGTAGACAGAGAGAGAACACGGAACATTTTTAAATAGTCGCATAGCAAGGCGGTGACATTTGGTGTCAGTGTTGCTACATAAAAAAATATTTAGAAAAAATGTTCAAAAATGTCATCTGAAACGAAAGTGAACGAACCTGTGAAGAATAATGAAATTGTTTTTGAACGTTTCGTCTGTGTAACCACAAAAATATATTTCTACTTTTATAGTAGATTTTCTGTAAAGAGGTTGAGACTGCAGTGCTAAAATCTCTTGTAGATTTATTTTTAAACATTGGACTTGCTTAAAACTAAATATTATTGTAGGTTCTGAAAAAAAGTGAACGTATTTTTATTCACATACGATAACAGTGTATAAAAATGAAGTAAGTTATTCTATTTGAATATACAACATGATTGATGTGGATTTAAAATATTAATTTGCTACCAATAATTTGCTGCATACAATTGAAGCTCAAAGAAGGATAGTGGAATCTTTGAAATTTATTAGTAGTGTTCTAAAGTTTCAGAAATATTGTTTATAAATAGCTATAATTTGTTTAAGGTAAAATAATTGATTGTTACTGTATAGTCGTGGGTACGAATACCAATGAGTTTCTTTTCTACGTTACATATACATCGTAAGGAAACCCGAGTGTTTATAGTGTTCATATCTCAGCGCTTGAAATAAACTATCCTCTTCCATATTATGTTTCGGATCGCTTGGTTTGTCGTTCTACACTGATGACCCCAGATTCGACATGCAATTGCGCGCGCATCTAGCCGGCTGTTGCTATAGTGATAACAGTTTAGTCAAAGCTCGCGAACGAATCCGCCGACTTAAAACAATAAAATTTTGCATATTATTTACGCACTGTTGTAAATATCATAAATACGTTAGACTTATGTTTGAATAAAATGCGCATTTATATATACAGCATCTAAGTTGTTTCGAATATATTACATCCATGACTATTTCAGACAGATTGTATAATTTGGTAAATTTTTTTTAAGGTACCTGTAGTAGATTTTCAAATAAAAATGTGGTCACCCAGTGTACGGTAATGTCACAGAACATATCTTGAAAAAAATGGGCAACAAACTATTTACTCTGTGATGGCCATGGCCAAACGTCACTCTGTTACGATTTGATATCTACTACGTTTTTATTATTTTATTTTTCCGTGTTTCGCGGATTATTTCTGAGTATTTTCCTATTTTAGGATTAATTTACTATGTTATTGTACAATCCGTCTCAATGAAAGGTATGCGTAGCGGTGTCACCTCGTGATTAAAATTGTTTTTCTGCAAACGTTTACATTTCAATAACATTATGCTTATTGCGAAATATGCAGATCTACTAACCGCCGAGGACGGCACGATGGGGATCATGTACGAGAAGCGGCCACTAAAGAGGCCGCGGCTTGGGCCCCCAGACGTCTATCCTCAAGAGCCTCGGCAAAAAGAAGACGAGCTCACATCGACCAACGTGAAACATGGTTTCTCCACTACAGCTCCGTCCAGCGATGAGTTCGGCACTGCTAGACACATTAACTACTCCGCCAGCAAAGTATGTAGCACAGGAGCATATCTAAAATGTTATACCTGCTATAAATGCACAAACTGCTATGTGCACAGTTATGTAAACAAAAATCAGGTCAAGCACAGCTCTTTATTTACAATTCTTATGGAGGCTTGCTGCTTAGACTTGGTGGTGTCCACATTGCAATTTCTCTGAAAAACCAACAAGAGAAGTGCAGGTCTATCGCTTTAAAAATGTTAACTTCATGCATGCAGTATACACAGACTTCCCACATAACTTGATTCAAGTAAGTTTCTGTATTTTTGTCTTCAGTATGTTTTGTGGTAATTCTAGAGATATCTTTACATCATCTATGTATCTGTGAGCCAAATTTTGTCTTAATCTGTTCTGCAATTAAAGCAGCAACTTTTATCTACAGTAGAATCCATTTATTGTGAATTCTTCTATTTTGACCGCCTATTATTATGATTGTGTAATCATAATAATAGGCAGTCAAAACCTTAAGTTTGGATTTCATATAAAATTATTTGTAATGTCAGATATAATGACTTCGCTTACATTGACATCACCCTTGTTATGACACATATTTAATGAATATTAGGTACCTATGTCCGGTTGTAATGACCGACGTGAGTCTTTACGACTTCGGCAATGTTCGTTGATTCCCGACGACATTAACCACATTAACCTGGTTCAAAACAAGAATGGGGCACGTTTTTGTTTTGAATTTGTTTTGATTCTGTTTAATTCACATCAACCCTGATTATAAAATAAGCTGTGTGCAGGTGTAGAAAATGAATTCTAAACCTGGTAAGAAATAATAATAACTTCCATAAATAGAAACTGACTCACCCCCAGTTTTTGGTTTTTTAAGTTCTGAGTAAAATTATACTCAACTGAGTATAATTTTATAAACCTATTTAGAGGCTACAAATTCCACCCATGCCGGGATTCGAACCCGCGACCTCTGGCTATCCGTGCCAGCTCTCTTTCCAACTGAGCTAATTGGCGACTCACCGGCATCAGTGAAATTTCGAACCTCTTTACAATATAGCCACAAGCATTAATATGTTTAAAAACAAACTGGATAAATATCTAAAGGAAACAAAACAGACAAGGAGTTAAACACAAATGTACATCTGGATACAGGCTTCACCAGTTCTATAACTGCCTGCCTGAATTACAAATAATAATAATAATATTCTCTGTATTACATACAGAATAATTTTATATTGATCAAAGCTATTCTATGTTAAGTCTAAAATATTATAGCGATGTGTATTTCACCAAAAACTGTCATGTTCATGTTGGAACTTAAGTGGTGAACGTAGCAGAGTCAACTTCTCAATCTTTAGGTTTTGGGTTCAAATTGCGGTAATTACTTTCTTTCCGAAGTTATTTACATTTGTGAGTTATGGTAGCAATACTACTCGCTAATCTGAAGGAAAACAATGTCACGGAACCATAGTGTTTGAAGTATTGACATACCTCAGCGCTAGTGGGGTACAATAGCCCACCATGAGGCTAAGTGTGGAGATCTTAGGTCTAACTAATGGAGGATTGTCTTACACTTGCAGATAGGTCAGTTCTTCTCGGGGATCTTGTCTAAGAAGGAAGAGTTGAATACCCTGCCAGACTGTGGCAGGAAGAGACCGCAGGTCAACCCTAAAGACAATTTTTGGCCAGCTACAGCCCGCACTAAGGCACAGATTGACGCATGGTTCAAAGATTTAGCTGGTAAGAACAATATTTAGTTATAATATGTTTCACCACTAATAATAATTTGTTAATTTTCATATTTCACAGTTTATGATAAATTATGCTGGCGTAAATAAGTGTTGCCTAGTTAGATATTAAATGGGCCTCTTCGATTAGAGTTCGTTTAATATATAACTAATACAAGTAACTAATAAGAAATACAAGTGTCGCTCAATCTAGTTTACTAGGTTATACATAGTAAACTAGTGATCGATCTTTGTCTATTTTACAGGCAGCAAACCGCTCTCTCAGCTAGTTAAGAAAGCCCCCAACTTTAACAAGAAGGAGGAGATCTTTATCACTCTAACAGAGTACCAGGTGGCCATGCCGCGCGCTGCTTGGTTCATTAAGTTGAGCTCCGCATACACTGTTGCTGTGTCCGAGGCTAAGATTAAGAAAAGGCAACTGCCTGATCCTACCACAGGTAAGTTAGTCTAATAGACGGATGAAATGTCCTAAGTAGATACCACAAATGAAACCAAACCAATTTTTTCCGAGTCTTGGACAAATCATACTGTGATGATAATCTCCAGCATTGTTAGTGCAGTAGGAGTCCATGCCCTAAATTATACTGTAGCTGGATTTTTTTTTAATTTCTTCTGTTCCTAATGGTAGTTTACTGGTCACGCGAGCTTCAAACATGGCGGTTACGTTAGCCCAAAACCTCTAATGAAGGTGGTCTAACAAACCTTAAGTGATTAAAGGACTGTCACTTACATAGCATAGTTACTATGTTAGTAATTTTAAAGGTAAAGTTTCTAATACCTTATGTACAATTTTTTTTTACATTCGAAATCTGTAACATTATGTGACTTTATCCAATTTGCTTACAGAATGGACCACAACCCTAATTAAGTTTCTAAAAGACCAAATCCCTAAGCTAGCCGAGTACTATCAGAGTGCGTCGTCTGGTAATCTGCCTGAGAAGACGCCGCCTTCACAGTCCGGGCAGGGCACACCGAGCCACAACTCTTCGGGAAACCCTCCCGGAGGCTCCACGCCCAACTCAAACATACCGCCTTCTATGCATTCACCTGGCAACACCAGCAGTAAGTTAAGAAAAAGTTATGTGGCCTCTTTTTAACCCTGGCCAGTTATGAATTTTTACTTGACCAGAACGGTTATGTTTTCGTGGGTATGTACAAACGGCGGAAACAATTTTTAAAAACCAATATCGGTATGATGTTACTTTTGTCACTGGCTATATGACGTTACTGGAAAAATAAAATGGAGGGTTTTAACTAGCTGTTATGTTGTTGAAATTAAACAGAGTCATTGGTACATGCCCGCACCGGGATCGAACCTGAGGCTCTCGCTTGCCAGTACATTTGTGAATTTGTAGTCGCAATACCACACGCTAACGGTCATCGTGAGGAAACCCGCGGCTTGGTTGGCTCCGCACGTATTGACTAGTCTATCTTGTGGGCTAGGCCGACTAAGCTGTCAGGATGGTATAGGTGCTCGGCAAGCCTATACCATCTATAAAACCATGTCCCAGGCACTACAGCGTCGGAGTGGTCCCGTCACCTATCTAGTGTGAGTGAAGATACCACGGGACGCTACATAAATCATCTCATTAAGTGGTTGCAAAAAAAGGCCAATATTATTATATGTTGTTGGGAATAGTCACCAAAAGTATACCATTTGGCATATTTATCATATCTTATTGCATCCCGACACCACAACATTATTTTTTTCCACAAAGTATAATTTGCGTTACTTTCGGTATTTTCTGTTTAACTACTTCCCTAATTATATGCGTGAAACGTCTTGAACATCACTGGCAGACATAGTCCGCATCGGCTGGATACCATTACACTAAAAATTTAATTGATATACTTTTTTCCAGGATAACTTAAGCACGTCTCTATAAAAGTTTTATCCCATTATCGGCTTGGGCCATCTTGCTCTATTTCACTACCCAATAGTGCGATAAAACTTTAATCTTGACCTTATGCTCCCCTAGCTGATGAGATTGAAAATTCAACAGACGCAGATTAAATTCAAACTTACAAACCTGTATATAATATTGGTGTGGACTATAGACTTATTCTGTAAAATTTCTGTAGCCCTCGGCGGATCGACCCCTGGTCACGGCGATAGCGCCAACGACTGGCGGCAAGCGCTAAAGCTGTGGAACTACTGCTGCCGGTTGGCCAAGTATCTGTTAGACGAGGGGCTGCTGGATCGTCACGACTTCCTCACCTGGATCATCGAGCTGCTCGATAAGAGGGGTGCCGACGACGGCCTGCTGAGGTAAGAGGCAACAAACAAGTTCTTTCTCTCTTTCTTTCTTCTTTTAGTGGCAGTAAAGACGAAGCGCTCGTGGCCTAATCGAACGGAGTGATTGGAATTAATCACTTGAGTTAAACAACTATAGGCGCGCTCAGGTACAGGATGGGGGACCTTCCCGTGACTACTGCTAGTGGCATTTTTTCCGAGCGCTTCCGTGCAAGGCACGCTAAGCCGTTGGTGCCGGCTGTCATGTAATGGCAGTCCTTAAGTCATGTAAGCCATGTCAGAGGCCTTGTGGGCGGGTGGACAACTTCTGAGAGTAAGGCCCGCCACCGTCTTACAATGGTGGAGTGTGGCCTAACCTTCCTGCGATGCAGGTAAGTGGTTTTAAAAGTAAATTACTATGCTGCGATACTTACTCTTATATTGTAGAGTAGCCAACCATAAAGTAAAATGTAAAGTGAATCGAAATTGAAGCTGAGAAATTTCTGCATGATAATCTGCTAGATGATCGAGCTACTCGACAAAAGCGTGCCGACGACGTGCTGCGGTAAGGGACAGCAGAAAAGTGGACTGTAAAGTTATTAGCTGTAGAGATTGAAGCTGAGTAACTGCTGCTGCTGGCTGAACAAGTGGACTGTTAAGTCGGATCCGGTACGTAGTTTCGAATGACGCTGTGTCAACATTGTGCGACCAACATTGTCGGAAAAACTCCGGTGTCATTCGACCTGCTGGATTACGCTATAATAATTCTTCGCCCCAGCATACCACGTTGAAAGTTTTTCGCCACAACGTTGATCGCTACAGCGTCATTCGAAACTACGCACCGGACCCGTTAAGTTAATGGCAGTAACGACTGAAGTTGTGGATCTTATGGACTGCTATGGCAAATTGTTTTCAAAGCTAATTACTACTACGGCATTTTCTCTTATATCTTAGAATAACCGTCGTAAAGTGGCAGTGAAATGACTTGCTTGGAATCCTTTGGGTAACCTATAATGGCTAGCTGAAGTGGCATTGGACTGGTCACCTATAATGGCTAGCTGAAGTGGCATTGGACTGGTCACATCTGCCGAAGAACTGATAGCTGATGTGTTAAAAGGTACCGCAGTCCGAGAAAAGCACCGTGGGCCGCATGGCGCCTTGCTTCAACGGCGATGTTCTAACAATGCATGAGTCTAAGAAGGACAAAAGGCTCAAATATCAAAGAAAAGTCTATTCAGCGGAGGTTCAGCACAAGTATACCAATTTTTTTACATTTCAAAACCCAAATCTTCCCCCCGGACCTCTGCACTGAGTAGACGGACACTAAAGTCGTATTAATTTAATTTAAAAGTTTAATTCCAAATTTACACAAGTTACGTGCAAAATAATAGGAGCTCAGAAGGTAAAAGCAGTTCACACTCGCGGTTTTCGATGCGGAACGAGATTCACGGGTGAGCAAGACGGAAGACATAACTCAAAGTATCAGGCGCTCATAAACACTCCGAAGCCCGTAGATGAGACGATCTAAATAGTATACACAGTTTTTGCTTCAATCTGCAAGAGATCCGTGGCGCAGCGGTTACAACGTCAGACTTGTTGAAACGCAGTGTGTGTTCAAATCTCCTCGTGTACAGCAATATTGATGACCTAAGCATTACTCTTGCTCAGCTGAAGTTTTTGCCAGACATAATAATACTTAGTGAATGCAGACTAAACACTAGTAAGCAAATTCCATTTTTAACAGATTATACCTCATTTTCGACGACTCACCACTTCAATCAGAATGATGGTGTCGTGGCTTACATAAATAGCACTATCACAGCAACTGTCAAGGAGATAATACTGGATGAGGCATCATGCTTGCAAATAGAAGGATGTAATAGTACTATCTTGGGTATATATCGTCCCCCTGAAAATACATGCGCGGATAGGTTTATTAATTCACTTAATCTACACCTAGAAACTCTAAAATCAAACGAATCTATTACACTGGTAGGAGATATAAACATAAACCTGATTCCCAAAGACACTGAACAAAGTTATGAGAGAAAGAATAGATTTAACTACCTTAACATGTTAATACTACACAGCATACTACCTGGTCATAATATTCCAACAAGAGAAAGCAGCTGTTTAGACCACTTTATGCTAAAACTACAAAAAAAGAAATTCTCTGCCACTATATGTATATTGAATAATACTGTCACGGATCACTCAATGATACTAATGAGTACATCAAACATTAACACAAGTCGTAAATGTCGTAAAACTAAATCGGTGACTGATTATAATAAAGCGCTTGAACATCTGTCGACTAAAAACCTTAATGAGCTAATGTTTAGTGAAGATCCAAATTGGGTAATGAATGTACTAGTCCGTAAGATTTCTGAGTCCTTGTTGGAAAGTACGAATATTGTTAGTATTGCCAAAACAAGACGCACAATTAAACCCTGGATAACCCCAGGTATATTACGATGTATCAGAAACAGAAACAAATGAAAAACAGAAAGAAACAAAAAATGCAAAAGAAGTTACGAAATAATCCCCATGATGAAATAAATAGAATAATATATAAAAGGTACCGTAATTTTTGTAACAATTTAATAAAAAAGCTGAAACGAAATTATGATAGAGAGCTACTTAATAAATCCAAAGATACAAAGAGTCTGTGGAGCAGCATAAAAAACATTGCAAATCTAAAACAAACAAAGGAAGTTGTTGTTGAGTTGCTTAATATTAAATCTACCCCTAATGAATCAGTTAACTATGTGAATGATTTTTTCGGGAACATAGGTAAAACACTAGCCGAAAATATTAAACAAAGTCGAAACATCTCCAACCTATCTAGCACTCAAACACGCAAGACTCACACGTCATCATTTGTTCTCTTTGACACCGACCCCGAGGAAATTAATCAGATTATCACGAATCTTAAATCAGAGAGTGCTCCTGGCTATGATAATATCCCCACAATTTTCTTAAAAACTGCCAAAAGACAAATCGCACCTATCATCAGTCACCTGGGTAACCTCTATTTCCGCAAAGGCGCCTTTCCATCACCCCTTAAACAATCTATTATTACCCCTGTGTGGAAGGGTGGAGACAGAGACGACGTCAATAACTATAGGCCAATATCTGTGCTTCCTTCTATTTCAAAAATCTTAGAAAAACTGGTAAATGGTAGGCTTCTTGAATACCTGGAAAAATTTAATTTATTATCAGACAATCAATACGGATTTAGGAAGGGCAGGTCGACAGAAGATGCTGTCACAGCCCTAAGCTCTTATATTGTTGAACAACTGTATAGTGGTAAAAAGTGCCTAACTGTTTTTCTAGATCTCAAGAAGGCATTTGATACCGTCTCTGTCCCCATCCTACTACAAAAACTAGAGCGCATAGGAATCAGGGACGCACCGCTAGCACTATTCAAAGACTATTTAAAAGATCGAAAACAGCGTGTTAAAATTGGCCAACATTTCAGTGATGATTCTAATGTAACTTACGGAGTGCCACAAGTGGAGTGTATTGGGCCCCACTTTGTTTTTGATATATATAGATGACTTGTGTGATATGAAAGTCAGCTATGCCCGGACTATATCTTATGCAGATGATACGGCAATAGCTTTTACAGGTGGTTCATGGCAGGAAATTCATGAAAAAGTGGAACGGGAACTAGTCAAGACATCTGACTGGCTGACGGAAAACCTACTTACGCTAAACACCCAGAAAACTAACTACATATGCTTCACTATTTACAAACGGACACAACCGGACACGGATTTAAAAATTAGAATACACAGTTGTAATAACATACAAAATAGCCTATGTTCCTGTCCCTGTATAAATAAAGTTACATCTACCAAGTACTTAGGGATTATGATAGACCAAAGGCTTTCATGGCATTGTCAAATTGATTTAGTCAACAGCAGAGTAAGAAAACTAATCTGGATCTTTAAAAAATTGAGACATGTAGCACCGAGACCATTACTTATCCAAATATATACCTCGTTAGTTCAATCAATTATAATTTACTGTATTTCGGTATGGGGCGGGGCGACAAAAACAAAATTTCTGGAGGCTGAGAGAGCACAACGTTCCTTACTTAAGGTGATGTTCTTCAAACCACGGTTATATTCCACAGAAACGCTATACAAATCATGTCAATTGCTTACAATCAGGAAGTTGTATATTCTGGCAGTCATCTTAAAAAAACATAAATGCATGGCATATGACCCAAAATTCACTCTAGGAGGAGAAATGACATAGTTATTAAATCAAACCACGTGAAAACATGCTTTGTTAGTCGCCAATATGAAAACTTGTCGGGCTATTTGTATAACCAGATAAATCGCAGGTTACACATCTATCCTATAATAAGATTTGAGTGTAAGAAAGTACTGTCCAAATGGCTGCTAAGCCAGAGCTATGAGGAAACGGAACTCTTGTTACAACATGTTAGTTAAATGTAATTAGTGTAATAAACATGCATAAATATAAAACACACACACACATACACCCTCACACACACCCTCACACAAACAAACACACGTACACTCTCACACACAGACACACCACATTTCTATAACTTAACCAGCTTTATAAAAATAAGATTCAATAGTTAGTTTTAGTTGTTCAACCTTTATAAGTTGTGGAAGAGCGGGTTTCCCTGGCACAGGTATTTTATACTTACAAGGGAATCCCAGCAAAAGTGTATGTAAGAATAATTTTGGTTGTATGAATAAATATTTTGTATTTTGTATTTTTTGTTTGTAAATCCCTCTTTCCAGGCTATTCCTCCCGCTGACTCTCCACCACATGTGCGAGTTCGTCCACTGCGAGAGTCTTTCGCGCCGCCTCGCGACCACCTGCGCCAAGAAAGCGGCCGTCATATGTTCCACGCTGTCTGACGCCACGCTGCGCACGCTCAACCAGCCGGTTGTGTTCAACAAGACGCAGGAGACAGCTGGAGGTAAGATGTGTGGAGGTGCTGTAGAGTCACAAGGAAAAGGTAGGATAAGCTAAGGGAAGTGGCCGTCGTTCCGCGCTGTCAACAAGTAAGATATAAGTTAGAAATACATTTATAGAAGCGAGTAAGAAGTAATTAGGCACGAGCGGGAATCAAATGTTTCACGCTGTCTGAAACAAGTTCCGATCGCTCAACAAAGCGCAAAAGAGAGGGGATAAGATTTTCCTCTTTAATTTTTACTGCACTTAGGCACCATGTGAAACTATCCAACTAGTGATGGAACTAAATAAAAACTAAGTTACTACCCAACAGCTGAACATTAACTACTAAGAAGGCCAGACCACTCAAGATATCTTGCAATGAGTAATCATGTTTTAGTTATTTTAATATATTTTGTTGGATTTCATAGGAGTTATGAGGGAGTTTAGAATCAGACATACATACGAGGCAAACACATTACCGTCCTGTGGGGCACACTGCAGCCGGGTGAAAAGATCCTATGTCTCCCCAGAATCAAACGGCAGCGTGCCCATGTCGCCGATGCCAGACCCAGCCAACGGCGACGTCAAGCCCAACATATCCCAGATCAAACGCTCCAACACACCAGCAGAACAAAGCCAGGGAACGCCGAACCCCAACCACTCCATCGGGACTCCAAACCCGATGGTCGGCACCCCGAACCCTCAGCCACCAATGGAAGTTCAAGTGAAGGAAGAGCCGGCTGCGTCTCCCAGGGACGTCAAGGGAACGATATCGGCGGTCATAACGGCGTCCTTGAACCCCGTGCAAGTCGGCTTCGGGGATATACTTAACTGTACATTCCATAGGGACGTTATAATACAGCTAGCTACGGTCTTGCAGGTAACTATAATTTTTCTACGGTGATGTGAGCTGGAGGCAGCGGGTATTTGACAAAAACTGGCAAGGGACGTCCCAGTTAAAAGCTGTGCTAAAAGCTCTGAACATTAGTGCCCATAAACCTCAAATATTTTAGCGAATAGAGGCACTGGTTGACTCGATCACAAAATGGTTCATTCAACCACAAAGCATCTCAACATAATCAGCTGCCCTCTGATGGGTCTTTCCCTCAAATACCATATCTCGTGGTCCTTTCACGGGTATTTCGCCGACTCATCGATATCATTCGACGATCGGCCCGTTTTCGGCCGCCACTCTGTGATTGTTCTGCAAGAGTTGTACGACGACGCTAGTCGCCGGTTTAATTGTCGAAGAAGCGCTCGTGGCCTAGGCGAACCGAGTGATTGGAATCAATCACTGGAGTTAAGCAAGAACAGGCGCGGTCGGGTACAGGATGGGTGACCGTCCCGTGACTACCGCTAGTGGCACTTTTCGGAGCGCTTCCGTGCTTCGCAAGGCACGTTAAGCCGTTGGTGCCGGCTGTCATATAATAGCAGTCGTTAAGCCATGTCTGAGGCCTAATGCGCGGCTTGATAACTTCTGACAGTAAGGCCCGCCACTGTCTTACAATCCTCCGCCAACCCGGACTTGGCCCCCGTGGTTGAGTGTGGCCTAACCTCCTTCCTGCGATGCCTTCCTGCGATGCCTTCCTGCGATGCCTTCCTGCGGCGAACTGTCAAATACTGTCATGTCATTTTAGCGCCACAAAACGGGTCCGCCTACTGTCATACCGTCTCGCCAAGGCTTCTACGACATCATATTATTGACTTTCTTTCAGGTCATCTGCGTGGAATGTCCCTCCGCCATGGTGTGGTCTGGCTGCGGTTCCTCGCTCCAGGGCTCCCCCCTAGACCTGCTCCCGGTGCCACCGTCGGCGTTGCCCATGCCGCATATGGACTCAATCATCACTGAGGAGCATAGGAAAATGGTACGTAATGACAGTGTCAAAGCACAGTCGGGTCAGATATCTCCACAAAGTTACAGTACTACACATCATAAAAGTCCCTTCGGGAATCTACGTTCGCGCAGACTAGGCGATAAGTACATTAAACATGATCTTTAACCGATACGATTAAGGTGCAGAATTGATTGCCGCAGTAGCGCTACCTATTTCGCTCACGCTAATATTGCCAAACTAATAGTCACCTGCATCGATGACGTTGAATCAACCAATAGCAACAAAGGCGCGCGGCCTGCCATAAAATGAAACTATCTGATTGGTCGATCAACTTGCCGCACATCCAAAATTTAGTCATCTGCGCAGGTACATCCGCGAGACTTATTTCTTGTGTAGCACTGTACGCTATTGTAATCCGCTTATCCAAGGGTTCTTGACACATGTATGGTAAAGAGACACACTAAAGTAATAAATTGTATTCAAAATTCCCACCATCAATAAAGTTACATTATCTCAGTTGGAAGAAGTGAGTCTTTGGAGCAATAAGTCGAATTCGAATCATGTTCAGTAATTTTAGTTTTGTTCGTTATTCTATTTATACCATTTTTATTCTTTACTAGCTGACTCAGCGAACTTCGTACCGCCTAACAATCGATTCTTTATTATTAATTTTTCTCCCCGTAAGAACCATCCTCGTACTTCAAGGAATATTATAAAAAAAGAATTAGCGAAATCGGTTCGGCTGCTCTCGAGATTTGCGCTTACCAACACATTCAGCGATTCATTTTTATTTTTATATTATAGATGAATTTCAATTTCAATTAAATTCTTCATAGTCCGAAACGACATCAACAAATGCCGCTATACGACATTCGTAGGTGTCCTATAAATGAGAGCAAACGAGCGACGTTCAATAGCCCAGGGACTATTTTTAACGATATGCTTTAGTATAGGCCTTTGCCCTCCAGCGTTTCGGTAAAAGACAATAGAAGTTAAGATATGGTTCGCGGCGACGGACGCGGGTTCTGACGTACAATTTTTAATGATTATTTTAGTGAAATCACATCACACTATCACACTAAAGGCGAAAGTTTGTGAGTCTGTATCTTTGTTACTTCTTCACGTGTAAGCGGCTGAAGCGATTTTAATAAAATTTGGTATGGAATCAGCTGACAGAAAAATGCTCTTATGTGTCCATCACAAACTGATTTTTGTGATGGATTTTTGGTCAAGTTATGTGTCGGGAATACTTATCACGACAATCAACATTTGACATACTATATTGTTCTCTCTTATTATTGCCCTAGGTATACGAAGCTGAGCAAGAGATCTCGATGAGGAGCAAGAAGGCGGAGAGCAAATGGTGCACAGACAAATGGCAGACTAGTTCACAAGGTGTGTTGAAATTGGTCAAAAAGTTATTTGATACAATGCAATCTATCAGCCCACGTTCCGATCCACAGTAAACTACAGGAAATAAATGTTCACAGACGCTATAGTTAATGGAGGTAATAACCGCTTCCGTTTCTATATCCCACAATAGTTCTTGTATTAACTTAACTATCTTAATAGTACACCAACTATACAATTTTTACCGCCTCAAAACTCTAATATTTGGTACATTTGGATAATCATTTAGTTCCTATTTACACATGGAACCACATTTGTTTTTTTAAATTAAACACAACTCGTTTGCGAAGCAAAGGAAACCGAGTTTTAATCTGACGTAATTTTCTTACGTATTTTCAGAAAATCTCTTTATTTTATTAACATAAACTAGGAGCAAGGTGCCCTGTCGCCGTTTCGATTTATTGTTTTTCCTATTGTCTAAAAAAATTCGTGGAAAGAAGGGTAGTGAAAAACATTGTGAAAAAAAAAATATTATGACGCTCAAAAAGCCCAATTCATTGAAAATTGCGGTATTGTGGATTAACTAAAGCATCAATTTCCCTTATCTTTGTACCTGCGACATAACAGGTCAACTCAGTCATTGAAAAATATAAGTTAAACGAAGGATAAAAATATATTGTTACATCTCGTTACTACTCAAGGAAGTATATGTGACAAAAAGTAGGTATTTTAGTGGGACACGTTTAAATTCAACCTAGGCCACCCCGTGCTATGATTTTCAACGCGAACTTTAAGATATTTACTAGTGCTTTTGAAGAGCGAGTTTCGTTTGCAGCTCGAGTGCTGGCAGTTTTGGAGGCGCTCGACCGTCACTGCTTCGATCGCGTGGACACCAATAACAACCTGGACACCCTGTACAAAGAGGTGTTCGCGAACTGCTCCCCAGTGACCAAAGACACTAGCATCGATACCAAGGATCCGGTAAGTTTTCGTATCTATAGTGGAAGTTTATGTTTTGGCTAATTTTTATTTACAAATTACTTAATACAGTACAACAGCACTACATTGCCATTCAATAAACGGATTGTAAATAATTTACGTTGAAATGCATATATGATTTCTAAGATGGCCTTTGAAAATCCATACCATTGGTTGGAAATGAGTAGTAGCATAAATAAAATAAATATTGGCCTTTTTGCATCTACTTAATGAGATGATTTATGCAGCGTCCAGTGGTATCTTCACTCACACTAGATGGGTGAAGGGACCACTCCGACGCTGTAGTGCCTGGGACATGGTTTTAAAGATGGTGTAGGCTTGAGTAGTAGCATATAACGCCAGAAATTAAGGCAATTATATTTGACCCAATGAACAATAGCGATTAATATATAAATAGCTTAATAAAGTTGAAGCAAGATGTCTAGCGCTACTATGCGATCGCCAATCAGCGTGCTTGTGGCGTAAAAACTAAATAAATTAGTCTACGAACAGCATCATTATCATGATACTATCTACGAACAGTATTTTAAACTAAAACTTTCGTAAGATTAATTTATTTTGGGTGTACCTCTGCTGGAACACTTACACATCGCACCCACAGCTCACACTGGTTCACTTATACTTAATAACAATAGGCGTGACGACAGTATCAAATAATCAAAGACTTAACGACATTAGGACAAAGTAGAATATTGAAAGGATTTAAAACACTGATTTAGTTTTATAAAAAAAGAAATTACCAATATTTTCAATAAAATACTGCTTTCAGACATTTTGACTGAAACACCAATTACGCCTCGTGACGTCACGCTTAGGTTAACATTGGTAAACTTCACCAGTGCTTTGGTGTGGCTAAAAGTGATTACGATGTTTGTTTACCTGGACGTGACGTCAGATTCAACGCCATGACACTGCGAGCTGTTCTCCCACAGATTTAAAACAATTTTAGAAAAATGGCTTTAACATTCGTTAAACTTTAGTTTATTATTGAAATATAGGTTTTTTTTGTAAATAATAAATGCATAATGGAAGAGGATTTACAAAACCTTTCGTCATGCCTATTATAATGCAATAATATCACTTAGCATATCAGTATCACGCGCAACGCCCGCGGGCGCGTTTACCTCACTCCCCGCTCAACGTCCGCGTCCGTCGCAGGAGTGGGCGTGCTCGTACGCCGTGGTGAAGGTGCTGTGCGAGTGGGCCGTGTGCGCCGCGCGCTGGGGCGAGCACCGCGCGATGGCTTGCGCCGCGCTGCTGGACAAGCGGCAGCAGCAACTGCAGCAGCAGCACGAGCAGCACGCCGGTGAGTCACAAATTATCATCAATAGCAATCACGGCCTCGGTGGCGCAGCGGTTCGGCACGCTGAACGTAAAACCGAAGGTCTCGGACTCGATCCCCGGCCGGGTCAAATTAGGAAACGAACTTTTCTAATTTGTCTCGGGTCATGGATGTTATCTATGTGTTTGTTGTATTAAATCTATCGTCGAGTTGGCGCCTATAACACAAGTCATTTAGTTGTACTTAGTATAGGGCTAACGAGATCTGTGTAATATGTCCATGAATATTTATTTATTATTTATCATCATCATTTCCAGCCCACCGCTGCCTATACCCAGTAATGGTACTGGGTATAGGCCTTCTCCACAAGTGCCATCTCTCACGATCCCTTGCCAGCCGCATCCACGGAGCCTCTGCCGACATTGTCCGACACTGAGAATACGTTCTTAATTTATTATGAATAAAATAAATAACTAAACTTAATACCCGAAACACTTGCAACACTGGCCTGGTACGATAAACGCCGCAAGTAACAATGTCAAAATTCAATGCTCTTAGTACAGATCATACCCCGGGCTCTAGGCTTCGGTTTTCGCCGAAAGCACACGAGTGTAACACTACTTCCTGCTCTGTATAAATAATTAATAAATTAAATTAATATAATTAAGTGTCATATTAGTTCCGATATTTCTATTACACGAATATATCCTATAGTAGCCGAGATATATTCTAAAAGCTAACAGACTATAAGTGGTGTATTACATATACCTGAAGTAAAATATCATCACCATCGTAAAACCAGGCGATAAAGTTAAGTTTTGTTTGCAGGTTCAGATGACAAAGAGTCAGTCAGCTCTGGCACGGGACTCTTCAACGGCCCGCCTATCTTTCAAGCGCTGTTGCTTCGATTCTTGGATAACGATGCGCCTGTTCTAGGTAGGTGTAATTGTGTCCTGCAGTGCTGACATGTGAAGAGAAGTCACATAAACTAATCCGTTTTGGCCTAGTTTTACGGGCGACTTCTTCGCAGTCTTTGAGTATTCGAGTGCTTATGTGTACGTTATTATTATTAACAGATGAGAGTCCAAACGCTGCGCCGGGCAATCGCCAACAGTTCGCAAACCTAGTGCACCTTTTCGGCGAACTCATCCGACGGGACGTATTCTCGCACGATGCATACATGTGCACGCTCATTTCAAGAGGTAAAGAGAACTATCTATACATTTACGTTGTTTAGTCCGAAATGAAGTTGATTAAAAAAACAGAAGTAAAGGCAAAATGGATTGATTTCTAAGAGGAATATCAATCCAAGTTTCCTTGTAATACACGGGGAAGTTCTCAATATCTATTGAGGTTACGTACTTTTGACAGAAGTCAAAAGTTCTTAAAATTTTAATTTTCGATCTAGTCGCGCTTGAATTTACTCTTAAAATCCATCCAACAATAGTTTCCTCTCTCTTCAGGGCCAGATTGTTGCTAGCACATGTTTTTATTTTTTAATCCCTTTCATGTTTCTTGGTCAACCTGGTCTTATTGACCCACCGTCAGATTTCCAGCTAGTCAACTTCTTCGTAGTCTTGAGCGTATTCCCGAATCATCGCCACTTACAGGCCTTTATTTTTCATTTGATTTACTACGTAAAAACTATCACATCGCGTTTCACTTATATATCCTGTTATGGTCCATAGTTGTTTTAATTATTATCAGGTCTTTCAGATCTTCCAGACAGTAAAGCAATTTGTTGTGTAAACCTTAAAAATATTACGATCGATTGGGTCTCTTGTATGTACACTTTTCCCATGTCACCATTTACTTCTAATCGCCAAAACATCATTCAGGCGACCTGGTGTCCCCGACGGAGCCTGCGCCCTCTAGCGGGCACTCAGTCCAGCAGCCTGCCACGAGCGGCGGTAATCACAATATGGACGACGACATCTTTGCTGGGATAGACCTGAAACCTAAGATGGAGGTGAAGATAAATTGTGAATTGTCTATATTTTTGGATGGGCTTGCCCACGTGACCTGAGTCTCAAATTGGACTAACACATTTTCGTCGGGATCGATTTGAAGCTCAATATGGTATGAGGATAAACTGCTTGTAAATTGTAGCTTCGAATCGTTCTGATAAAAATTTTTCAAAGCCGGCCGAAGTTCCTTTACGGTGAGCAAAAAACTGCTAAGTGAATAGCCATTGTTGTATACCTCTTTGCTACATATATCGTACATACATACATCATAGACGGCCTCGGTGGTGCAACGGTTTAACACGCTGACTGTAAAACTTAAGGTCTCGGGTTCGATCAACGGCCGGGTCAAACTAGGAAACGAACTTTTCTAGTTTGTCTCGGGTCTTGGATTGTTATCTATGTATGTGTTGTATTAAATCTATCGTCGAGTTAGCACCTGTAACACAAGTCATTTAGTTGTACTTAGTATGGGGCTAACGAGATCTGTGTAATATTTCCATGAATATTTATTAATTATTGTTATTACATAAAATGTACATCGATACTAGGTTCGCTCCCATTTTTATATCGACATATTTTACACTCATGTTAACGTACCAAAATATTTAATCAGGAGAACGTAAGAATGGATTTGGACGATTCCAAGATCGACGACGATCTGGATAAACTCCTGCAACACATCAAGGAGGATCAGCAGAACTCCATGGACGCCCCGGACAGCCCTAAGGATCCCGGGGAGACCTCCCACAGGTACGATTTTTACAAAGCATGATTCGATGCATGATTTAGAACAGTGTGAGTAAAATAATGGACTCGACTTTTAAAATTTTACTTTCAGTGTAAACTCGCCAATGATGGGACCAGGTGGGATGAGCATACCAGGTATGCAGTCTATGGGAATGGGACCAATGTCTGTGCCAGGTAAGAAATATCAAATATTCCTTATAATGAAGTTGATGCCTCTACAATATGAATTTAAAGACAATTCGTAATTTATTATGAGTTATACTTTACGTATTCCTTTTCATAATTTATGACAATTCGATGTACGTTGCGTAGCCGATTAGTCAATCAATCTGCCCACTTGATAATCTGTACGTTAATCGTCTCTGCAATTTAGATCGCATTAACATTATTCAAGTCCACTGTTTTGAGTGACGCCAATTTTTCTTTGACATACTTGTATTTTACCATCTTTGATTATTTTATTTATTTATTTATTTATTTATTTATTTATTTATTTATTTATTTATTTATTTATTTATTTATTTATTTATTTATTTATTTATTTATTTATTTATTTATTTATTTATTTATTTATTTATTTATTTATTTATTTATTTATTTATTTATTTATTTATTTATTTATTTATTTATTTATTTATTTATTTATTTATTTATTTATTTATTTATTTATTTATTTATTTATTTATTTATTTATTTATTTATTTATTTATTTATTTATTTATTTATTTATTTATTTATTTATTTATTTATTTATTTATTTATTTATTTATTTCATTATAATCTCCGCCCTTACAGGTATTATTACTTAATACGCTTCGTCACTGATGGCAAGGAATTCTTTTAAACCACTTCAGCTGTAATTAATACTTTTAACACTTCGGCAACGTCAAAATGGATAACCCCACACAGTGGACAGTTACATAACAGACGGGCAGAACGAGTGATTGTGTTACATGAAAGTTATGGAAATCCCGCAGGCATCCGCACGCCGGCCGGTCCCAGCAGCACGTGCGGCGCTGCGGCGAACGTCTCCCGCCACTACCACTACACGATGCACTTCCCGCTACCGCTGGCCGAGCCAGACCAGACGCCGCACGACGCCAACCAGCGGCACATACTGCTGTACGGCGTAGGCCGCCCGCGCGACGACGCCAAACACGCCGTCAAGAAGATGACCAAAGGTACTCTATTATTATACTATATTGCACACGAAACATTAAAAAGTACATTACATAAGAAATAACATTTACAAAGGCGAGCTTATCTCTGTAAGAGATTTCTTCAGGCAAACCTTGGAGAGTCGGAGCAGCAGTAAAAACGGCTCTATATACGTGTACAAAATAAACTACGTAGACTGCAAAAGCCATTAACAATAACCTAAGCAGAAATAATACACTACAGAGACTAAATACCTGTAAATATAAATAAATAAAATAAAATACATAGCAAATCATAAATAAATATAAAGCTCAAAGTTATGATAGAGATAAATAGTGCTTGCCCATTCGGATACGCAAAGTTACTTGCCCATATTCAGCACGCCAGGTAATGCCTAGAAAGTCGCGAGCCCAGGCAGAAATCGTATGACGCCAACCAGCGACGACGCTAAGCACACCGTCAAGAAGATGACCAAAGGTACTAGCCACTTAGGATACGTTAAGCACGCTAGGTAATCTCCATAGAAAGGCGCAAGCCCGAGCTGACGCCGCTAAGCATGCCGTCAAGACCAAAGGTACTGGCCCATTCAGAAATCAATAAAGATTTTTTGAAGAGTACATGCGGCCCTACGATCTGCACGCCACTGCAAAAGATTCCTTTGAAGAGTACATGCGGCCCTACGCTCCGCACGCCACTGCAAAATATTCTTTTGAAGAATACACGCGGCCCTACGTTCCGCACGCTACTACAAAAGATTCTTTTGAAGAATACATGCGACCCTACGCTCCGCACGCCACCGCAAAAGATTCTTTTGAAGAATACATGCGGCCCTACGCTCCGCCTGCTACTGCAATAGATTCTTTTGAAGAATACATGCGGCCCTACGCTCCGCACGCCACTGCAAAAGATTCCTTTGAACAATACATGCGGCCCTACGCTCCGCCTGCTACTGCAATAGATTCTTTTGAAGAATACATGCGGCCCTACGCTCCGCACGCCACTGCAAAAGATTCCTTTGAAGAATACATGCGGCCCTACGCTCCGCACGCTACTGCAATAGATTCTTCTGAAGAATACATGCGGCCCTACGCTCCGCACGCCACTGCAAAAGATTATATTTTTAATAAATTGATAGTTTTGGGAACCTAGGTTCCCAAGAACCTAGAACCTGGAAATTCGATTTGGGCTACTTTAAAAATATTTAAAGCGTAATAGGTATAACGGTCTCATTTAACTGTATGAATTTGTTACAGAAATATGCAAATTGTTCTCGAAGAAGTTCTCAATCGATGTGGCAGAGGGCGGCAAAATAAAGAAACACTCACGCAGCGAATTCAACTTTGAAAACGTCACACACAAGTTTCAAGTAAGTTTATCACAACATTTATACACTTTCAGTAGGCCTATTCAGTTCAGGATAATATTCAAACTGCAAATGGCTCTTCCCTTAATCCGCAGTGTGACACGGCGTATTCACTCTACAATTTCTTTTTAACCGAGAAAACGCGCAATCATTTGTGGTCTCACGTCGCCTTACTGGTTGCCCGCGTACCAACTTAGTTTTCGCCCCAACTGACTTTCGACCTGTATTCAAGCGGCATTTTCCCCAATGATTCAAGATTTAACTAATTTTATTAAAATGTGACACCATAAAATTGTTGCTGTGTTACAAAATATTTACTAACTGTTTTATTAAATTTTTTACAATCCTTATAAGTATTTCTAAAAAGGGCATTTTGTGCTATCTTTACAAACCTAACACTGGCATATCTTAGACGTGTCCCACAGTAGAATTGAATTGATTTTCGTTTCTATGTACAGGCGATGTCGATGTACGAGCAGGGCGCCGTCTCCTGGGCAGTGGGGGGCGCCGTGTGCGAAGCCCTGGCGGCGTACGCGGCGGGCGCCACTACATACCTGCCTCAGCCAGAACACGTGGCCTTCGCGCTTGACCTCATGGAAGTTGCCCTAAACGTGCATGGCCTTATTGAAACTTGCATACAGGTGAGTTTCCTCTGTCGCACAGTACTTTATCAACCGCTCGAGCAGGTCGTATTCACGTTCGATCTCATGGATGTTATCTTCAACTTGCACGTCATTATCGTGATCGGGTAATTTCCTTTGTCAAGATTTCCACTTCCTACTTCAACCCAAAGCGTGGAAGTTGTCCTGCATGTGCACAGCCTTATTGAAACTTGCATAATGTGGGTTTCCCTTCGCAAATATATCGACGCAAAGACCGTTTTGTCAGCTTAATTAATATGTATATCTAAGTCAAAATTCAGATTTTTAGTACTAGTTAATCGTCTTTGAGCTAAGCCGCGACAGACAGACCTTCGAAATAACCCCTATAAAGGTTGACTATAGAATCCTAAAAAGGGCTTAAACGCGGCTTAAAAGATAATGCTGTGAAAAATCCTCGTCTAATGAAGCGTTCATCTGTTTACCACATTGCAGATTCTTAAAGAACTGTCAGAAGTTGAGACGGCTCTTATAGCGCGCGGCGCTCCTAGCTGCAGTTTGGCGGCGCCGCGCGCTTATACTTCTGCCCTCGCGCTATATACCGTTGGAGCCCTTCGAAGATACCACTCCTGCCTACTGCGTAAGTTTACTTTTCACTTATCTGAAAATGTTGTAATGCAATCGTTTGACTCATTACAGTTTCATCGAAAACATTTTATTGCTCCTGAAGTTATTATTATTATTATACTTTATTGCGCACGAAACATTAAATAGGACATTACATAAGAAATAACATGTACAAAGGCGAGCTTTTCTCTGTAAGAGATGTCTTCCAGCAAAACCTATTAACTTGAAGCAAGTTATTAACTTTATAGCACAGGTAGGTTACAATTTCTCAAATAATAATTGCTCCCGAGTTGGCTACAGATAGCTTCGGATGGGGTTTATGTACTAGGAGGGTAATCAGTGGCTGTAAAGCAGTTTTGGCTGCAGTTTTCTGTTTTATTATAAAATAAAACTATCTACAAATAAAGCAACAGTTGAAGTCGTTCCAGTTCTTATTATTTATAAAAGTTATACAACATTACACGCATAAATACTAGAAGAGCTAGTACCTAATGAACCTTTTCTGATGCTTTTTCGTCCTGTTCTTCATAGTATGTGTGGAACAGACCTCAGCCGTATTCGAGCAGTTGTGCCGGCTGGTGAAGTGTGTTGTCAACCCTGGTGACTGCGGTTCGGCGGAGCGCTGTGTACTAGCGCAACTGCATGACCTGTACAAGGCGGCTGCACATCTATGTCACGCGCCGCACGCTGACACCTTCGCCAATGCCTATCCAAAGATCAAGTAAGCACTACTTTCTCCAGTGATATTCTAACGCTGCAGACCAACATTCTCCATTTGTCCCCAAAGATCTAGTAATATAAAGAAACACATGCTGACTGCTGCTCGGTGGAGCGCTGCGTGTTAGCACAACTGCATGACCTGTGTCACGCGCCGCCGGCTGACACCTTCGCCAATGCCTATCCAAAGATTAAGTAAGCTTACCGCTTCTCTCTGGTGACGCTCTAGCGCTACAGACCGGCTTGCCCTCTTTGCCACCCAAGATCGAGTAATTTAAAGTAATACAATATTGGCTTTCAGCCTCATAGGATATCGGGGCTCTCGTGTTCTCGTCTTGACTCGGCCTCAAAGAAGCTCGCCTTTCAACTTTGCATAAGAGGTTATGTCCGCTTAGTTTTGGATTAATTATTATTATTATTGATTAATACACAAACAGCTTTAAGCTGATGCGTGTATAACTTTCGTGTACTTGTTAAATGTTTATCTACCCTGTTTTGAAATGAGTTTACTCAAGGAGCACTGTTACTGTTTCTGATCATTATTCCATGTATTCACTACACGGTCCGGCAACAAGTGTTTTCAGGGATTGCCTGTCCATGGTTGCTTAGCCAATTTCAGCGAGTGCCCTCTAAGAGATTTGTTTGTATTAAATTTGTAGAGCATTTTACCAAGATCCGGTATAATATAGTGGTTGTTCAAGATTTTGTAAGTCTATTAGATCACCTCGTTCTCCACGATCGCTTCAAAAGTAGGTACAGTCTGTTAACTTTTAGAATATACCTCAGGCTCTAGAGTAGGCTTCGGTTTTCGCCGAAAGCATACGAGTGTAATACTACTTCCTGCTCTGTATAAAACTTTTTTTCGCTATTTTCAAAAGTTATGTAAAATTAAGCGTCATATTAGTTCCGGTATTTCTATTACACGAATATATCCGATAGTAGCCGAGGTATTTATTCTGTATTCATAGGTAAGCGTGAGAAAAGGCACGGTTTGTAAAATAGAAAGTTGAGCTCACTTGGGTGTTCTTATTTCAAGATCAGACTGTTAGTTTACAGAGTAATGACACGCGATCTATGTAAAGATTATCCTAAAGAGGCTGGTATTATTCCACAGACAAGCCCTCTACTCTCCACTGCAACCCACGCCATCCACCTACCAGTACAACCCACAGTTCCTGAGCGAATTCTTCACGAGTCCACGGAAGGGTCGGTAATCTCTCATCACTCATCATCACATAAAATACTTTAGAAGTACTGTATCAAACTATTGGATTAGACAATAACATAACATTTACATACAGGCACATATATTGCTTCTGGCCCCTCACTAGGATACCCTGTGTCGTAGAAACCAGCCACATCACAGACATGTAAACATCCAAGACCTGGGGTATTTTTTTGTCCCCAGCCAAGTTGCCAACCCGGGACCTCTCTTATGGTAGACAGATGCTCCACCGCTGCGCCACAGAGGCCGTTGATCAATAGTTTAATCTACAATACAACATGCCAACACACCAATATTCTGGTGTGGAAAACAGGCACTCATTCAAATTAGGCTCACATTTATTTATTGTTAGACATATCCTTAGGGTGACTTGCACCACGTTCCCATTAAACAGCTTACTAAATACAATTAACTAAACATGATTAACTCACTAAACACGTTTAGCATAAATATGATTAGAGGTGTGTTGCACGAAGCTTTTTAAATTATATTTTACTAAATTTGTCGGTTAAACAGCACAGAACGTTTCGTTATACGTGGTCTCTCGATGATAAGAACTGGCGAAAGCTTTTCAATGTAACACGTTTAGTTTGTCTATGAATTCATGACAAGAGTCTGCGTGAGTTGAAACGTGATCAACTTTTTGACAACTTTCGAACCTTTATTTTGCTGTTTGCTTTGCTAATTATAATGAGTGAGCAAAACAAGAAAGGTAGAAACCGTGCGCCCAACTTCACTAGGGAAGAGCAAGATCTGCTGGTTAATGTAGTAGAACCAATGCCAAAACAGTTGCTTTTTTTAATCTGAACCGGCGTTGAAACTTTTCTTCAGAAAGGGCTTCGAAAAGGTTTGTGCGCGGAAAAATTTCCCTCATTATGGGCCGACTTATAAACTCCACAATTTCTTCATAGTCATCGGAATAATCCATGTGTTTTCAAAACATAGTATTCGTTCGTTCGTAGCGGAAATCACGGATTGACAGCTTGATCAATTTGACGTTTCTTCACTCTCTAATCACGATTTAGCTCCGCTAAATAAGCGATATCGGGTATTTAACTTTGACAGTTGTTAAACGTTACTTAAGCACTGACGTTTTATGGTGCAAGACGAAACAGTGATTTAAATTGAAAATTCTGTTTAGCATAAAGTTAAATGCTATTTAAGCCCGTGGTGCAAGTCGCCCTTAGTGTGCGTTTATTCCATTAAATCTGACTGAAAAAGTCACGTCCTTTCCCGTTGCATTAGTTTTTTTCACGATCCACGATTTTGTTTCAGGCAAAATTGAGCTCTCGTGGGCGCGCCAAGTGGCTGAGTCTCCGTCGAACCGCTACAGCTTTGTCTGTTCCGCCATGCTGGCGGTCTGCCGTGAGGTCGACAACGATCGGTAAGACACTCTTGTGAATTTATGTTTACACATATTACACTTCCAACTTTTTGCTTGGATACACTTTAGAAGTCATGTCCATCCATTAGTACTCGTAGTTGAGTAACACCGACTGAAGAAAAATAAGTCATATAGATAGATAGAGCTGTTAGCAACCCTTGTATGTCCCCACTGCTGGGGCACGGGTCTCTTCCCGCATCGCAGGAAGGTTAGGCCATACTCCACCACGGGGGCCAAGTCCGGGTTGGTGGAGGATTGTAAGACAGCGGCGGGCCTTACTGTCAGAAGTTATCAAGCCGCCCATAAGGCCTCTGACATGGCTTAACGACTGCCATTATATGACAGCCGGCACCAACGGCTTAACGTGCCTTGCGAAGCACGGAAGCGCTCGGAAAAATGCCACTAGCGGTAGTCACGGGAAACTCACACCCATCCCGTACCTGACCGCGCCTGTTGTTGCTTAACCAAGTGATTGATTCCAATCACTCGGTTCGCCTAGGCCACGAGCGCTTCAGATAGAGATAGGGAACACTTTATTGTACATAAAAAAGGAACTTACATAGATATTTCTTAACCGCATTTTGTTGCGGTTCTGAAGGTTCTAACACAGGCAAAACGGATCTTATTTCTTCCAGTGTCAACGAATTGGGCGTCCTATGCGCCGAAATGACGGCTTGGTGCAGCGGCCTAGCTGCGGAGTGGCTCGCGGCCTTGGTAGCACTTTGTGGAGCTCAACTATGTCCGGCGGCGCCGCACGCGCCTCTCCCACCACATTACCCGGACCTACTCAATCATAAAGATCTGCACGACGCCGCAGCTCACGATGCGCTGGCTGTCTTCACCTGCATACTCGTTGGTGAGTAACATAATATTTGCATACTTTAAAATCCTTGACGGCTTTTTCACAACGGTTTTATCTCAAGTTTTTCTTTTTAATTAGCCGTTTTAGTGTCCGACTGCTGAACCAAGGCCTCTTCCTTAGCTCTTCATATTTCTCAGTATTGTGTAGAAAATATGGAAAATTCAAGCTTAAGTCATGTTCTAAATTACCCTATTTTGAGGAAATATATTTTATCGATCGTGTTAAATTAGAGCAGCCCAATAATATTTCTCACCAAACATCCATAGCCCACAGCACTTACTGGTAGCACAGTCTGGCATTGCCGAAGTGTGCCCCACCAGACTACGAGTTGCAGTATTCGAAAACAGATGTTTCTGCCCGGATCAGATGTGCCGGGTTTTCCAACTTAACATCTCCCTATGTATGATATTAAATAAAAAAATGATATCGTCCAACTCAGTGGATACTTAGGTGCATAATAAAGACGTTGATGGTCTTAGCCCTACGACCCTTATTGTGTTCATCCGATGAGTATTCTATCCCCTCCATCCAGCCCGCCACTGCTTTTCCCTGGAGGACTTTGTGCGTCACGCAGCGCTTCCCTCCCTGGTGAAGGCGAGCGGGCAGGGGCTCGGCAACCCGCACCCCGCCAATGCGCCCTCGGCCGACGCCGGCGCGCGGCTCACCTGCCACCTGCTGCTCCGGCTGTTCAAGACTGAGGACGCGCCGCAGCCGGGTAAATGCTCCTTCAATCTCCACCACCACCGCCTCATGGGACGATTTTCATACAATCGTAGTGTGACTTTAATGTACATCTTGGGTCTAAATTAAATTTTACCAATACGTTTAGACGATTCAAGTCGAGGTTTGACTGTATTTAGAATTGGAAATAAACTTATCAAATGAAAGTATTGCATTGTAAATAGGTTTTTATGAAAAGTTTCATTTGTAAGCATAACCAACCCTTGATTCGTGTGTTTTAAACGTATATGTATAGTGTCATTGCTCTCTGGATATCTTTTGTGAATTAAAGGCAAACTACGTTTGTATGAAAATCACTTCTTGAGTCCAGTCGTTATATACATCTGGATATGCATGTGAACCGCAAAATTTTAAAAATTACGTGTCTGAAGTAATGTTACATTATTATGATATCGATCAAGACATTTGATTATTTAATTATTTTAATTTGTAGTACAATTTAGTACAAAGTTATTATTACGTACTGACTAAAAAACGCTTATGTCCAGCAGTGGACTACATAATATAACCTGAAGAAGACGACTAAAAAGCAACGCTAACCCAGCACAACATCTCAGGTCAACCTCGCAGTACAGTTTACTGAAATTAAACTTTACTGTTTAATAAGGACCTTTAAAAAAAATGCCCTCGACACCATAGGAAGTGCGAAGTGTAAGAAGTCCTACAAAATGTGACCTCCTGTATCCCCGCAGGACTATACAGCGTGTCGACGTCGCCGGGCCCGGGCGGGTCGTCGGCGGGCGTGCGGCTGTCGTGCGACCGCCACCTGCTCGCCGCCGCCCACAAGAACATCGGCGTCGGCCCCGTGCTCGCCACGCTCAAGGCCATACTCAGTGAGTGGCGATGACTCTACATAATTTGTCACACTAATGAGCAGCTTAATATACTGAGTGTGAGCGGTGGCCACGTGCACGTTATAGGCCATGATCTGTGATTGGCCTGCACGACCCTACACTTGTCACAGCAATGAACAGCGTGTCGGCGTCGGCCCCGTGCTCGCAACGCTCAAGGCTCAGTGAGTGGCGATGACTCTACATAATTTGTCACACTAATGAGCAGGTTAATATACTGAGTGTGAGCGGTGGCCACGTGCACGTTAAAGGCCATGACCAGTGATTGGCCTGCACGACCCTACACTTGTCACAGCAATGAACAGCGTGTCGGCGTCGGCCCCGTGCCTGCTCAAAGCCATACTCATTGAGTGGCTTGCACGTCTCTACACTTGTCACTGCAATGAACAGTGTCGGCGTCGGCCCCGTGCATGCTCAAGGCCATACTCAGCGAGTGGCTTGCACGACCCTACACTTGTCACAGCAATAAACAGCGTGTCGGCGTCGGCCCCGTGCGTGCTCAAGGCCATACTCAGTGAATGGCCTGCACGACTCTACTAGTTAACGCGTAAATTCCATAAATCGTTCTCAAACACGTTCTCTCGCTCGCTATGTACGTGTCCGTAGCATCAGTGTGGTTTTACTTTGATTATTTTTCACACAATCTTGAAATGTGACGTGGTCTTGTAAATAAACGTTAAAAAATAAAATTAAATTAAACTTTCGGCTATTGGAGGTTATGAACAAATGGTTTTCCTGTTTTAAATTAAACTTTCGGCTATTGGAGGTTATGAACAAATGGTTTTCCTGTTTTGATTTATTTCAATATCACACTGTATCTTATCTTAAAACTCTATTTTCCTTCAAATTGCTACTGTGAGTAGAATCAAAAGTAAATAAAGCGTTTTTACAGTGGTAAGCGACTCAACGGCGCGCGACGGAAGCAAGTCGGGGAAGAAGTCATGCGAACTGTCGCACATACTCGGCACCAGCGACACCGTCCCCACGGACGCCCAGCTGGACCTCATGTCGTAAGTCACTTTGTACTTTGTGCTGTTGGCAATAAGAATCAAATTACATCTATGTAAAACTTATTATTTTTTTGACTGCTATACTGGCCAGTAGTACTCGTTGTTCTTGGCCTAAGATTTAACAGGTGTAGGGATAAAATGAGAAATGTTTTATTTTATTTTTGTTTTATTAGGGTAAACAAACAATTGTACAATGAGTGGCAACAGCATCGCATCATTTTAAGTAATGTATGTATGTAAATGTGCAACCAGCATCGCTTATTACTACGAATTAGAGAAAAAGAAAGGAGAGTTATTCAGAGAAAGCTAACTTCTGAATTAGGCAATATAAATAACCAGATTAATATCTTATTATTTTAAACAATGTATACCTAATTATACTATTTTTATTTTTAATGCACTAACCCGTGCTAAGGACAAATTTAACACGGGTTAGTGCATTAAAAATAAAAATAGTATAATCATGTGGGTACAGTGATATCGTTCCGATGTAAAACCTAACTGCAAAGTAGGTAGTCGGGGCTGTAAGTGATGAAATTTGCTTAAGCTAGATGTCGCTGCCTGTACGTAATACAGAGAATAGTGTAAAGAGGTTCGAAATTTCACTGATGCCGGTGAGTCGCCCATTGGCTCAATTGGTAGAGCGCTGGCACGGATAGCCAGAGGTTGCGGGTTCGAATCCCGGCATGGGTGAATTTTTTAGCCTCTAAATAGGTTTTTAAATGTATACCTACTTTCAGTGCATTTCAGTTTAACTTGAAATGTTACACTATTAGACCCACTCTGTAGACTTTGTAGGTTACAAAGGAGTTTTCAAGTACTGATTGATCATTTAGGTAAAAAAGGCTCGCTCTTGGCATCTGTTCTTACCACATGGTCACGAAGACGAAGCTTTAGATGTTACGTGCTTGCCTGTTAGGTGTGACTTCAAAGAACATCATACTAGGACACGACGAATTGCATGGCCGCGCGGCGTTTGTTTACAAGCTTTTCTGCGGCTTTTTTAGCCGCGGACTTGGAGAGTCGTTACGCACCACGCGGAAACAAGTGTAAACGTGCAAACGCGAGTAGCTTTAACGAGAACGCAGACCTATTCGCACCAACGAATCCACCGTACAGAAGCCGTTTGGAGTCTCCCCAATTTGAATTCAAATTCAGAACTCAATATTCCTCCAATTGGCGCGGGTTGGTGAGCTAAATTCAAATATATTTCTAACAAAGACTTCTAGAATTCATTTCGATTGGCGCGTTATTTTTCCCTTAGACGCGCCGTCGCCGTCAATCGCCAAAATAATATTACATTGTCTATATTATTGTCTATATTACAAAACCTATATTAAGTAGAATAAAGATTGAACGTGATTTATCTATGTGCTAATATTCTTTATCAGTGTTTAGACCTATGACAAAATGTGATGTCGGTCGTCAATTCTTAAAACAACACGGTAACAACCGACACCTATAACATTTCTCATTTTCTCCTCGCCCTAACTTAATTTGACGATATTTATAAAGCATAATCTTATGTATTTTTTATCCTTAGGATGGTAGACTCAGAGATAAGTGGGGGCCATAGAACGCCTAGGTTTGTTTTTGACTTTATATTGAGTTTCACGGCTGCACCCGCGCTCCCCGCGCGCCCCTCACCGCCCCTGGACTTACCCGTACAAATCATTCTGCCCGTTCTACTAGTTCCATTGCACAGTGGGCACATTACTAGCTACGCTGATGACACGTATACCAAAGCAGTTTAGTGTCGATGCGACAGCCTAAAATTACTCGTCTTATAAAAGAGTTTAAGCTTATTTTACATTGAAAATGTCAAATGAAACTTATTAGTCCAACCTCACGCCGAGCGTTGGGGTCGATCGATGGCTGAAGATTTGTATATCACGTGACATTGACGAAATTGTACTAGATAATCAGTGCAGAGGGTCCGTAAAATAGAATTGAATAAAATTTGTTTCGTACGCTATAAGCTACCTGGAAAAATGTCGCCCTTGAGATTATTACGCTTGAATTTTCATTATTGTTGATTTTCGTCTTCGTCACTTTTAGCGCGATATGCCCACAGATCCTTCGGCAATGGAATCGGTTGGAACGGTCCTTTCATCTGTTCACACACGCTTTCGCTTCACATGTCTATAGTCACATACGCCCTTTCGTTAACGAGAGTCTCTTCTAGACGAAGCGGAAAACCTTACGTTTTATAACAGTCAATTATCACTCGAGAACAATGAGTTAGGGAGACTGACGAAATCTTTCACTCTTAGCAAGGAACGATGCTTCCTTGATTAAAAATGTTGACGGTTTAGTTTAAGAAAAACAGACAGTTTAAATAGTCTGTGGTAAAGAAAAGACGTACAGTCTATTTATTCTTACTTGTCCAATTTAGTAAACAAGATTCTAACCTTAAAATTGAGATTAGATGCCTAAACTAGACATTTTTTCGCGAATTCATGAACTATGTTTATAAAATTGGCAGCGTGTTTTCTAAAAGAGTGTTCCAAGTTACTTTATTTATGGAAATATGGCAGTTTTGGACTAAAAAGTTACAGTTTACGGGTAGAATCTTGTTTACTAAATTGGACAAGTAAGAATAAATATACTGTAACTGTTAAAGGTATCATGTTTATATAAATAATACCGTTATTTAAATAATTATTTTTAATAAATAGTTATTGTATAATTAAGCATTCTTCATTGATGAAATATTAAAGATTTGGTCATTCACCTTTATGCATTTCTCTCGAGTATCGAATCACTAGGTTATTCAAGCTGAAATTTTTGGTGTCTGTACAGTAGATCTTGTTTTAGTGTAAATTTCGTTGCGAGTTGAATTATCTGTAATAAAAAAATAATAAAATAACATCTACATATTAAAACAGATAAATATATATTTGATGGACTCTGACAAATTCGCGTATGCTGAACAGACCTGGTGCCTGTTTATTGTGATTGTTAAGGCAATTCAATGTGCATTGCAGAGACAGTTAACCCGCAGATTAACAAGTGGGAAGACTAGGTCACGCAATGTACATAGAAATGTCGTATGAATTGTACTCGAATTTTGAATATACTTATAAATAATACTTATTCCCTACGGCTGCGGTCACAAAACTTTCAGCCTGTACTATAGAAGTCGGCCGCTATAAATGTGCTTCCTCCCTTGTTTGTGAATATGTACTAGAACCCTCCGCTCAGTGTCACCCAACACGTGTGTTAACTAGACAACTAGTCACTGTTCATAACCATTTACTACCAGCCATTGTGAATACACCTGGGGATATCATTTACTGTAACTAACAACTTATTTGTGTGTAAGATTTAGCTATGAGCTGCAGCTTGTGATTGGGCTGTACTACACTACAGAGTTATTTTCTAAAATGAGCAATTCTGGATATACCTAATTCGAGTTTGTGTTTGGCGTCAACGTTTGTTCTATGACTTTTTTCCCAGATTTTTATGTTGCGACATATCGGGAGCCATATAAATTTATCAAATTCACGCTTTACGCGCTCTACCAATTTTTTAAGCGTTATCTTTCAAATAAAGCTAGTTTTAAACAACAAAAAAACGTCTAATAATCTAATAGTCTATTTTTTTCTGAAAAATGCAATGTTCAACAGAAGCAATTCAAAAGCCGTAGAAATATTTTACGATTTCCAACCGACATATTTCAGGAATTGCGCATTTTTAAACAACCCTGTATGTAAACAACCGATGTACAAGTGACGTCTATTTTCCGATTTGCAATCAAAGTATGTATGGCAAAGTCGCCAGGCCTAAAATACAGAAGCCTGATTCAGCGCCGTAAGAGCCGGTAATTTTGAAAAAAAAACGTACCTAAACATATTTTTAAACTGAATTCAGTATACAAAAAATATAAATTAAGTACGCGTGCTCGCCGCAGCTCTGAAATGCTTCGTTCTCTTGGATCTCACGAAATACGATAAAAAAAACTTGTATTAAATGTATGGAATAAAAAACTAACCATAATTTTCTCTTAACTCCCATCGCATCCAAGCGGACGAAGCAAATTCAACCTTAAAACCTGCCCGCTAAGTCTCAGACAACTCCCGTTTGCAGAGGCAGCGGCGGCGTAGGCTCAACACTACTAGACTCGTCCCAATCCCTCTCATCGCTAGCCAGACGGGTTCTAGCCGAGATCTGTTCCGAGGAATGGGTCCTACAGAAATGTTTGCAGAACCCCGACGAGCTGTATCAACCTGATATGTTACTGGACTCCATGCTGCAGCCCAGACAGGCTCAAAGGTAATACTGGATTGTGTGGCACGCTTGTGTATCAAAACAGAGGTTATGGCTCCTATTACCGTTGGAAGCCGCCTTACTTGATTGGTACAAATGGTCTCCACCTGGGTACATTTCCATGTTTGTGATGTCTTTGTTCTATGGCACAGGATAGGTATTCTATGTTTGGGACCAGGACAGATGGCACATTGTGTTGTATGCAAGTTATTATTATTATTATGTAAAAACAACCTAGTACAGTCTGTTAGCTTTTAGAATATACCTCGGCTACTATCGAAGATGGAACCGATTGCGATAAGATAAGGTTTTTTTTGTATTTATAACTTTACATAACTTTTCAAAATAGTGAAGAAAAGTTTTATACAGAGCAGGAAGTAGTATTACACTCGTGTGCTTTCGGCGAAAACCGAAGCCTACTCTAGAGCCCGAGGTATATGGCGGAAACACATTATTAAAACGCCACATGACCCGACGAAACGCGACGAGTGTTGAGTCGAATAAAATTGTACTATTTTATATGACTAGAATCACACTATGAACATCCGACGCGACTCCATGCGCACGGTAATTGCACGGTGTATATCGGGTGTCGACACGTCGCATCGGGTCTATATTCTAAAAGCTAACAGACAGTAACTACGGGAGTTAGTTAAAGAATGAAATTGAGCAACTATTTGGTTCTCCCTTACACAATATTTTGTCGTTTTTTTTAAGTAATCTTGTTAGACTATCCTATAGTTGCGGAATGGAAACCAGATCATTCGCAACCTAGTAAAAAATAGCCAATCTACGTCCAACGTCCGTGTACATGGGGATAAATTTTCCCTGTACTTAATACCCGATCAACAAAAATCCATGCTGAAATGAGTTTCTATTTCGCAGATTGCTACATATGATATGCTACCCTGATTCGGCGAGTCACACGTCCCCGGATTTAGATCAGAAGACTATGATAACGAGGCTTCTAGAGGTGAGCATTAAGGCATCCTGAACATATGGCTGTTAAATTTTTTTGCGGACCTGTGGACAGCGAGTTATTTCCTTGTGTTTCTTTCACTGTGTAAGTTGAGTTTTAGTTTTTTTATTAGTTGTAGCAAAAGTCAGTGCTGCCAAGATCACTTCTCTGACTTGGCTGCACAATGTTGAGCTTCGACCCTCCGTCTTAATACGTCAATAACTAGTTTCTATTAAATTTCCTTGGCATATGGATAGATAAGATCTTCTAGTATATTAAAATCTCGTGCCACAATGTTTGTTATGGAACTTCTCCAAAACGGCTACCACAATTTTATTTTATTTTTTTGTGTTTATCTTGTAGGACCAAGAGTAGGTCGTAGGCTAATGAATATGGCAAAACAACCTTTGGAGGGTCAGCTAGTATTCTATATATACTCATGCCGGCTAGCCCTGCCCTCAATTAAACAAAGAATATGTAAGCACTACACATTGTTTACCGTACTTCCGGGTAAACTTACCTGATTATTCCCCAGAACCTGGAGCAATGGTCGCTGCGGATGTCGTGGCTGGATCTGCAGCTGATGTTCAAGCAGTACCCGAGCGGCTCGGCCGAGCTTAGCGCTTGGCTCGACACCGTCGCCCGCGCCGTGCTCAACGTGTTTCAACAACCGATTGATAAAGACAGGTGGGCTAGTGCAATACAAGCCACAGACATTTAGGCTAGCCTGTCTTCAGACGAAACAAAAAAAAAACAATAGACTATGCCTTCGGAATGTCTAAGTTGCCATCGTCGTCGTCAGGCTATACTAGTCCACTGCTGGACATAGCCCTCCCCTAAAGAGCGCCACGTTGTGCTATCATCCCTATGATGGTAATTCCCATAATCCCCACGCTGGGCATGCGGGTTGGGGATTGCAGTTCGGTTGCCATAAAAGGCAGCTAACTTAGCGTTGTGATGAGAGAGTGAGTTCTAAGTGCGCAACGACTACCAGCGTGCGGGCATGTAGCGCCTAATGTATGTTTATAAAGCGAAAGAGCTTTGGCCAGTAACAAACCCTGTTCTCTGCTTACCACACCGGGATACAGACGTGAGTTAATGCTATTGACACAAAGCTAGTTACGATAAAATTGACGAGAAACGGATTTTTTTTTGTTTTCCTAATCAAAATCTAACAATAACGTTTTTAGTTACTAATTAGAATAAATGTTAGACCTACCGATATTCCCATTAGCTATACAAAGGTTTGAGTAGATAGAATAAGAATAAAAAGAATTTTATTGCCTCATCAAAAACAACTTAAACAAAGTAAGACTTAAAACTAGATATTATATAAATCTATAGAATATAGATATTATATAAAATAAGATGGTACCAAATTTAGCAAAGATCATGAATATTTTCGTTTTAGGGAACATTCCCATCGCTTTCTCGCAATGGCACACTGTGCGTTAAGCATACGGAGAGATTTGTATCGTTTATAACAAAAGTCAGATTTCCTTCTGATTTATGTCGTTGGATTTTTTAATGCAAATGAGACCGTTATAATGAGATGGAACGTTTGCAGTCAGACTCATAAATTTATCATCAAGCAATGAATATATGCACAGGGGTGGCGCGGAACGAGGGTCCAACTCCGGCAAATGGTCAGAGTCGGTGTGGCTCGTCGCGCCGCTTGTCGCCAAACTGCCCGCCGCCGTCCAAGGCCGCGTGCTCAAGCAGGCCGGACAGGTGAGTAAACTCCTCACAGTAAAGGGAAAACTAGCTACGTCTTGCAGCACTCAAGTAGGCCGAACGTCGTATGGGCTAAATGGCAAGTGAGCGGGGTCAATGGCTTGTGTCGCCCGTGTTGGCCAAACTGATCGCGGCAGGACAAAGCCGCGTGCTAAAACAAGCTGGCAAATACAGATAGCTGACCTCCTTACATTGGGATCTAAATTAGCAAGGATACAGAAAGACTTGTAGCATTCAAGCAGGCCGGACGTCGTAATGACTAACTAGTGCCTAATGTCACCCGTGGTGGCCAAACTGCCGCCGCTGTACAAGGCCGTGGCCGGCCATGGTCTGTGAAAAGCAAACTAGCAAGAGGACGTTAAAGGGAGTCAGTGGCTCGTGGCATTCAAGCAAGCTGAACCGGTAAAGTTTCCTTACAGTAAAAAAAAGTAATATACTCGTCAAATTGATAACCTCCTTCTTTTCTGAAGTCTGTTAAAAACTATACCTGGGTCGTTAAAACAGTATCGATGACAGCTTTAACAATAATAGTAGAAAGTAATATTAACCAAAACTTTCAGTCTAATAGTGGAGAGTACTAGCAGAAGAAGTTAAGCACTTATTTTTCGCAGGTGCTGGAGAGCGGTTGGGGAGCCGGATGCAGTGGAAACTGTAACAGTAGCGGCGGCGGAAGCAGTGGATCGCATCGAGACTGCAAGAGCCATCAGAGTCCTAGCTATAAAGGGTCCGCGAATCATAGACAACTAAATACCATACGCGAATGTTACACGAAAAATAGGGATAGAAAACAATGTCAAGAGTTATCAACAAAACACTATACCTCTTAAACAGATCAAATATTCTGTGGTATTTTTTCCCTTTTTTACGATTCTACAAGTCAACACTTACCATTTTAAAGAATTGTGACTTATTATCCTATTGATAAATAGGACTGTGTGCACAGATTTTTCAAAATGGCTGATGTGGACTTTCAAGATGGCGGCGAAAGATTTGTTGGAGTATCATAGTTTTTTTTGTCTATTATACGAAAGGCGGTTCGGTAAATCTATCTTAAACAAATTAGCTTTTATCTTTGCCCAACTGGCTAAATGTTACGGAATGGTCTGTATAAAGAAGGAAACTAAAGGAAACTGGTAAAACGAAGTACAATATGAAAATAACACAAGAAAATGGGCAACGAGATTGTGACAGCAACAATATTACAGCATGAGTTAATGAGAGAGAAAAGCCAAAGGAAAAAAATATACAGAATTATAAAATGATTCCAAGGAGACTTTAACATCCTAGGCCCTTGTGACCTAGTCTAAAAATATTGACAAAACCTCCGAGTGCATTATATACGTGTCGGGTCTGTTTTCGTTTGTATTTTGCACCGAACATAAAAAAGAGTAGAAGTAGCGACATGACACATTAGTACGAAAACCAGTGTGACCAAACTGATACACATAAACCAAACGCACACTACGAATGCCGAGCTATTATTGGTAAATAAAGTCAATGCCGAAAAGGTGTACATCATAAAAGTTTCAAGTAAAATATGCACCTTTTCATAATGTTACAATGATCAAAGTCAAATGACAATGATGAAATTAAGGTTGACATTTTGTAGTAACGCTACTCTACACTAGATGGAACGACCACCGCGTCGGACCGAAAAGAACTTTTACCCAGTAAGACATAAAGTTCAAAATTGAAAAACAAATACATTCTCAGTTTGGGATGGGACAATGCGAGTTCTAGTTTGTCGATAGGGAGAACCTATCGACAAATTATACTCGTACAAACAGTTTAACACATTAACGGCCGTATACGAATACTGGTACTCAGAAGTATTTTTAGCTATTTCTTTTTTGCCTGCGGGTTGACTGGTAGAAAATGCATCTTTTGTGCAATAAAGAATTAATACTAATAGGGTGGATATATGCACAAATAAAACAATGTGGTAGATTTCATAATATTTTACAATGTTATCCCTTATTAAAACTAGCTTTAACCCGCTGCTTCGCCGGCGTTAGAAATTATAATACGGGAAATATTATTCTACGACTCAATTCAGATCTTTGTCTATCTGTACGCTGTGTTTAATACGTAATACTAATTGATGATTGTACTAATACAATTTCATTTATACGCAAGAGTCTAACCTGGAAGTGAAGCACATTTTTTCTGGTATTGCTGCATCACATAAGTGTCACCTTCCGCCTTTTTTAGTTATTATGAAGTGTTCGTAAAAATGCTCTGAATATATTGTGCTCATCTTCGTTGGGAACCAATTTTGCCTTTTTATCGATGCCATGCATTTTCATTTTGTATCCGGTTTCCTTAGGAAATTAAACGAAAACTCACTGCTTCCAAATTGTTTTGATTTCGAGAGGGTTGTTTTATCATTGCCTCGGTTTGCTGTTGTCCAAAGGGTTGAAATATTAAGGGTAAATAGCAGAATAATAAAAAACCATAAAACAAATTACATAACAAAACAAAAATCTGATGCTCACCTAGAGAACAACCACTCGAACAGGTAAACAATATAATAAGTAATTTAATAAAAAAAATACAATGAAATACGTCTTACAGATGTAATGTTACGTCATGATCGGTATATTTTGTTCCCCAACTTTTATTTTTGCTCTCTAACACAGCATAACAAGGCATTTTAATAAAGTTTTCACCATTTTTTCTTTACTAGAAGTGCACTGCAACTGAAGTCAACAAAACTGTCACCGACTACGCATAGGCAATACATTGCTAATGTGAGGCACGCGGGCACCGCCCACTTACGACTTCTACTCTTTTTTTATGTTCTGCGGTATTTTGCATTGTGGCGCGTTTTTGTGAAACCAAAGATAATTTTACCTAAAACAACATTTGTGACGTCAGTTCGGCCGGCGGCGGCGCGGGAGGCAAGCGTGGCGCCAGCGGCGGCTGCGGCGGCGGCTGCCAGTGCGGCGGCGGCGGCGCGCGCCTGGCTCACGAGCCGCTGCTGTCACTTGTGCTCACCTGTCTGCGCCACCAGGACGACCAGAAGGTAAGCTTAGCTGCACTACTCATTACACCATCTGAAAAAAAGAAGACATTTACTCAAATACGGATGTTGACACATGTTACCAATTCATGTTAAATTTTTTTTTTTAACTAAAGACCGTATTTAAAAACGTATAATAACATTCTAAGAATATATTTATTTGCCATAAAATAAATAAAAATGGTTTTAATTGCATTATTTAATACCCATTATCACGTGACTGCGAACGTCAATCAAAGCACGGGAGACGTCACTGACCGCTAAACAAAACAAGCTCACGTAGTCAAAAGTATCACCGGCGAACTAATTTCAACGATATTTTTATAATATTATTGTAATATTATAACAATGGAGACTGGATTCATCAAAGGAAGTAGTTCTAACTTACCGAAGATAGATTCGTTGATGGTGGCAAGTTATTTTGCCCGAAATAAGAATTTTTGTGCAGCGGAGCTTAGAAACGTAAAAATGTCATTGTAAGTACGTTTGATTTACCTACCTATGGTTAGTGGGTAAAGTCAAAACTACCTATCTAACACTATTTTGTACCTAAGTACATACTCGTATTTAAATTTTATCGTACAATACTTTTAGAATATTTGGCTTACCTACATCAAAGTGGTGTTCACAAAAATAGCTGGTACTTGTAGATGTCAATGATGTTGAACATCTTCTAGCAAGCGTTAGCCACTTTCTCCTTATTTTAGCAATTTTTGGAACATGTATGAACATTTTTTGCGGCGTACTTACTGACGTTTTTTACACATGGGTACTGCACAGCATTTGTACATCGTATTCATATTTACACCTTTCAGAAAACTTATTTATTCGTAAGAATTCACTGAATATCGGGTTAACTTTCATAGAGCGCGAGATTGTTTATCGGTCTGTGACGTCATCATACTCACGCGTTAGTTTAGAACGTTTTGGCGGGAATTTTAAAAAGTTGTTTTAATTAAGTATTTTTTAAGTAAAATGTGACGTATTTTTTCATGAAAATATTTTTTTTGGTGTTTAAATAGCGTCTATCTATGAAACAAAATCCATTCCGAACATTAGTCCACATCCCTATTGCCACGGAAACACAAAGTAAACGAGCAAAATACACGTCGATGCCAACCCTTGTATGTCCCCACTGCTCGGGCACGGGTAGGTTAGGCCAAATTCTATTCCACTATGGAGCCCAAGACGACACGAAATATAATAAAAATAAAAAAATCGTGAAGAGAATATGTGAGACATATGAAATGGTATACAATAATGTATGGCACTCGGCCACGTCGGATCCCAAATGCTTCAGTGTTTCTATTACGTCAGTCTTTACTGGGTCGAGTAACTGCCGATTTTTATATTTTCAAGGCACTTTTACTGTCAATCTCTCTTTGTCTCTCTCTCACTCTCTCTCTCTTTCTTTCTATTTTGACACCACGAAAACGTTAAGACTGATAACCCAGTAGAAAGTTGACAATAATAGATTTAAAGAATGAATGTAGGAATGAATGAGATGGTTGGGGCATGTGAAACGAAAACTTTCGGAACTTTCGGAGGAAGACCGAAAACTAGTTGGATGGATGTAGTGACGAAAGATCTCACATAATACGGAGCCTCGGTAAACCATGAATAGTACTAATTGGAGACAGATAATAAGGAAGCTGACCCCACCACCATGTAAGACTAAAGCTAGAGAGATAGAGGACCGAGTGATAGAAATACGGAGTTTGCATCGTTACAAAAAGATGCAATTACTAGGCAGTTATTCAGAGGCGGTGACAAATGATCTACGAACCGCCACTCGGTCTCACGCGACCCCCCGTCCGCCAGGAGAGCCTCCTGAGCTCGATCCACGCGCAGCTGCAGTCGTACTACGCGCGCGACCACGACCGCGCCTGCGGCGACGCCTGGCTCGACGAGGCGGCGCCCGACGCGCTGCAGCTGCGGTTCTCGCTCGCCGGCGGGATGTTCGACGCCATACGCCGCTCCTACCAGCGGACCTTCGACTGGGCGGTGCTGCTGACGCAGCTCGTGGCGCATCAGCTCATCGACGCGTACAACAATAGGTAATTCACAGGTGGTGGTCGTTTGTGTCTCGAAGGAGAGTAGCGAGGTCGCGGTGCTGGTGATGTTCATTTGTTTTTGATGTTCGACGCCATACGAAGCTTCCATCAGCGGACCTTCGACTTGGCGGTGCTGCTAACCCAGCTAGAGGCGCATCAGCTAATCGACGCGCACAACAATAGGTAACTCACAGGTGGCGGTCGCTTGAGGTTCGAAACATAAAGCTAGCGAGAGTGACTTGCGATTCTCGCTGGCTGGCGGCATGTTCCACGCCATACGCCACTCCTATCAACGGGCCCTCGACTGGGCGATGCTGTTAACGCAGTTCGTGGAGCATCATTCGTATCAGCTAATCGACGCGTACAATAGGTAACTCACAGGTGGTGGTCGTTTGGGTCTCGAAGGCGAGTAACTTCGAGATCGCGGTGCTGGTGATGTTCATTTGTTTTTGATGTTCGACGCCATACGCCGCTCCAACCAGCGGACCTTCGACTGGGCGGTGCTGTTAACGCAGCTAAAGGTGCATCAGCTAATCGACGCGTACAACAATAGGTAACTCACAGGTGGTGGTCGTTTGGGACTCGAAGGCGAGTAGCTTCGAGGGCGCGGTGCTGGTGATTGTTCATTTGTTTTTGATGTTCGACGCCATACGGCGCTCCTACCAGAGGACCTTCGACTGGGCGGTGCTCCTGACACTAACTGCTACAACAATGGGTAACTCACAGGTGGTGGTCGTTTGGGTCTCGAAGGAGAGTAACGAGGTGGCGGTGGTGGTGACGTTCAACTGTTTTTTTGCGGGCCAAATTAATGTTCTGAATATATCAGTCTATTCCGAATTATATCGAATAGGTGAGTCTGATATTAATTTGTTTTCGACCGACAGCGAGCCAGAGTTGGTGGTGATGTTCATTTGTTCTTGTCACATGGTTAAGATGCGCCTTGTAATCGTCCCTATGGTGTTAATGGTGTAGAGGCAACCGGACGTGCTGCAGTTGCTATTCTCGCGGGCAGGCGGCATGTTCGCTGCCATACGCCGGTCCTATCAACTCTATATCCTATGTATTTGACTGGATGGCTCTGGTGACGCATCAGCTTATCGACGTCGACAATACGTTACTCATATGTGGTGGTGACTTTCATTTGTTTATATATCGATGTAAAGGTACGTCAAGTAAGGATATTTGTTTGTGGCAATAAATATAGCATTCGTCCGTTCTTTCATTCGTTCATTCATTCATTCATTCATTCATTCATTCACTCATTCATAGCAGTACAATCTTCACGTCACGACCTGGTGATGTTAATTTCTTTTTAAGTTTCATAAAAAGCGCATTGAATGTCGATCTGTCTAATCTTCATTTCTTCTCGCTAGTAAGCCAAGTGGAGTCAACGCATCTTTTCGAAGGTGGCGTTGTCTAATCTTAATTTGTATCTTTTTCTAGCTCTGGCTAGGAAACTGTCCTGCATTTGGTGTCGTCGATTCGTTTTAGTACCTTGATTGCCCTGTACTTGGTGCACTGCATAGTTACTGATCTGGCATGTCCAACGACGTTTGTATATCTACAATTCTACATACAGGCATGTAAATTGTGTGATTCTCCCCCTTACATTATACCCCCCACCAATGCAACCTATCAACCAACATCAGCGACATATCGAGCTTAAGCACCGCTATTCCAAATTCACCTTAACACATTACCATTAGAGCACCGATTGGCCCAAGAAACCCGTTTACCCGACCGCAAGCTCGCTGCGTCGTTCGCGCAGCCAATGTTTAATAACAGCTGGTTAATTGTAGTCTGTGTCACAGCAACCTGTTCACGACATTGCTCGACATGCTCGCGACGCTCATACACTCGACGCTGGCCGACGCTGGCGACGACAACAACCGCAAGCATTACCAGAACCTGATGAAGAAGTTGAAGAAGGAGATCGGGGACCGACACGGCCCGTCCGTGCAGTGCGTGCGCCAACTGCTTCCGTTGCCCAAGAATACGATTATAGAGGTGAGTGGTCGCGCCTTGTGTGTACATTTTTGTGATACTCCCCCCTTGTTAACCTGTTAAATTTGGTTGAATTGCACAAGTTTTGATCGGACTTCCCGACTGACTTTATTTCGATTATAGTTTATTTTTCATCTGGCAATAGTTCACAGATTAGCAGATTAGATTTCAATTTCCAAAGCGTACCTCACGGCTATACAGTCTTGATGTACGCTTTGGAAATTGAAATCAAGTCCTGATGGAAGATAAGCTATTAGTAATGTATAGTGCTGTTAGGCCACCAATTGTATCTTTATATTTTCTTTCGTAAGGCAGTTTACAGATATTAAACTGATTAGATAGGAATACTCTTTATTGCAATTCAGATTAAAATACTGAAACAAGAGTGCAAACTGAATGAGAAGAGATATAATTTGGATAACGATAGAATTACATTGACTGAAATAGAAGGAAAGTTCTGAACAAACTTCCAAGAATTATGATTGATATTCTTATGTTTTACTAAAGGTCATCGCGTGCGGCTCGCTCGGCTGTCTGGTGGACCAGAAGGGGAACAAAATACCAGGCTTTGATAGTGACAAGAAACAGGTAAAAACTCTTCCCCCTTTAAGTTTTAACGCTACTAACGCTTGGATAAATTGTGGAGAAGGCCCAGACCTAAAGTTGCAGTAGAAATGTATAAAGGCTTTAACTGTAATCATCCGGTGTCGCTCCGAAAGCAAAATGGTCATTGGTAATCCGACACTGAGGGAATGGAAATGTTTATATTCTTTTTAATGCTCTAATCCGTGCTGAGGACAATTTTAACTGACCTATTTAGAGGCTAAAAATTCCACCCATGCTGGGACTCGAACCCTGATGCCGGTGAGCCGTCTAGTAGCTCAGTTGGGAGAGCGCTGGCACGGTTAGCCAGAGGTCGCGGGTTCGAGTCCCGGCATGGGTGGAATTTTTAGCCTCTAAATAGGTTTTTAAAAATGGAAATGTTTTTAAATGTTGTTATTTTCTGAATTCCTAAACCGTGCGAGTTTTCGAAGCTAATTCTGCCGCTTGCAATCCGAGCTCAAACAAACCTATTCGACTACCTTACCTAATCTACCCAGGGTCTTCGGCTCACGGACAAGCAGCGGGTGTCAGCGTGGGAGCTGGTGGAGGGCGGCCGGAGTCCAGCGCCGCTCTCTTGGGCCTGGTTCGCCGCCACCAAGATCGAGAGGAAACCGCTCACTTACGAGAACGCCCATAGGTGAATAAACTAAATAGAACTGCAATATCATTGATTTTGTTGCAGGAATGTTTTGTGCTTCACACTTACTTAATAATCTAAACTGGTGTCAAAGGAGGAAACTGGGGTCTAAGACACAGGCCCGGCCTAGTTTAGACGCTAGTGTTCGCTACTTGGTATCAATTAATTATTGCTTGCAATTACCTCGTAAACTAAATGTGTAGATACATCTGTAACTTTTAAAGTGCGCAAATAAACTTTTTACAGCTACAGATCAATGGTCAACTGACAGCTCAGCTCGTCGTGTGAAACGTATTGTCTCTGCACAAAATAACCATAAAAAGTGTAATAATTTATTTAAAATGACGCAGCTTTTAAATTGTTTTAATGTACATGCATCGTAATATTAAAAAAAACATTAAGATGCATACAAATACGGGGTTAACTTAGAATCTACAATTCAATCACAGCCCCTAATCTCAGCCGAGCTCTTTTATCAGTTTTAACATTTTAATTAATCAACGATTGTAAAGCGCACCTAAACATAGAGTAAATACAACGACAACTTTACTAACTTGCCGACTCATTCCTTGTAGGTTACTGAAGTTCCACACGCACAGTCTGGTGAAACCGTTGAGCTACTACTTGGAGCCACTGCCGTTGCCTCCTGAGGATCTCGAGACTAATGACAGCAAACAGGTGATATTTTGATTCAACTACCCGTGGACTTTTCTGGGAAATACGAAGAGACAACACTGCAGTAAACCATTTACTTAGCGAAATTCTCGTTTCAGAAACTGTCCCTTAGCAAAGTATTTTAAAATAAATTTTAATGTCGCTCAGTGTAAAGCTATCTATCTATCTATAATCAGCCTACATCAACCCACTGCTGGGCATAGCCTTCCTTTTTATTGCGCCATTCCTCACGGTCCTGTGCTAATCTGATCCATCTCTGACCCGCAACTCTCACGATGTCGTCTGACCATCGTGTCGGTGGTCTGCCTACCAACCTTCTTCCCTCCGTTGGCCACCACTCCGATACTGCCCTGGTCCACCGGCAGTCTTCCCTTCTAGCCAAGTGTCCCGCCCATCTGCACTTCAACTCTGTGATCCGCTTACCAACGTCGTCGACCTTGGTTCTTCGACGTTGAATTTCTACGTTGTAATAGTGTAAAGCTATTGCACTTTATTATCTTAATTCCAGAATCACTTTCTTGATTTTTTGTTGGATGAGTCCAACCAGGTTTCTCTATGATTCGTAAAGCTTTACTATGGTGAGAAAAGACGGCGCTCGCATCGTCGGCTGCTCGACTATGACGACTATTGGATTTTATTAATTTGAGATAGCGTTCTTATTGCAACATTAGTTCCATTATTCTTCATTCGTTCTTCGATTGAATGTTTTGAGTGAATCGTGATTTTGCAAATAATACCGTTATTTTTTGTAATCGACACTGTTTTTATTATTTTTTTACGTCTTGTCATAGCATAATGGGTGTGAGAGTTTTTGTCTGACATTGTGTTTTGTTGTATTGCAAATAAAAGTTTTTTATCTATAAATGTATTCTCACAGGACATTGGAAACTTTGACTTGAGTCCTTCTGGCGCGGGCAGAGGTCGCGGTAAAGCTCCGTGTAAAAAGATTGCCGCCAAGAAAAAGGCCACTACACCTGTAAGTACATAAGTCTGATCAACTGATTTACTTTTCGTAGTCTCCATACGAAAAGTTTCATGCTAAGCCGTGTTCGATAAATTCATATTAAGGTATTAAATTTTATTGTTGAGCATAAAACCCCATTAATTAGCTAATTTATCATGGAAGCATCACAAAACATTATTTTACAGTCATTCAGTCTCGTACAAAACGCGCCATGCAAATTGCCCTCAAACTAAAGTCAGTTTATTAATTCGATGCCAAAAATCCTGTCTCTTTGACATGTGTCGGGGTCGTAAACCATCACATTTGTTGACGTACTCTATTTGGTCATCAGTACAAGTAAATTTTTTAAGGGACAGGTGCAGTCGACGTCTATTAATTACGCAAGTTTATGACGTCACAAAATGCTCGTAAGCAGGGCTTACGAGCATATTGTGACGTCATAAAGTATAATGTATGAGACGTTTAGAATCGTGTCACCTCGTAAAACAATGTTTTTTATGATTTTACAACCTACAAGAAAACATTCAGCATTGAATGAAAAAACTAAGTTTCATGACTTTTCTATTTTACTAGAGTAACTTAATTTTTAGATTTTTTTACCCGAAAAAAATTACGTTTACACGGTTTAAGTTTAAATATTTTCTGGGTCTGACTATGTCGTTCATGTTATAACTCTATGATAAAGAAAAGGAATCCGCGTGGCACCTCTATCTTGTGAGCGAGAGGCAAATCATCATTATTATAATCAGCTGGTGTCAGGCTACTACTGAGCCCCTGAGAGGCAAATAGTTATTCAGTTCCGATTTTAAGTCGAGAAGTCGTTGGGGGCGAGGTCCCAGCGCAACAATGTCGAAGCGCCTGAATAAACACTTCCGCCTGAATAAAGCTAGGATACCTCGGGGCCTACCTTAAAGTCTCTTCGAGAAAGAAAAACTTCTGCCTGTCAAGCTTGGCAATGACATCGCCATTGCCAACATAAAGAACCAAATTCTCACTAGAGTTAAACCACAGATTATACAGACGACGACTCACTCGAGTACACTCCAAATACTGACTGGTAATACTAACTCAAGGACATGCCTCCACCTCTCCTCGACTCCACCTCCGTTGAATGTTGAGTCGAGGAGACTTTGAGGAACGTCTTGGAATACGGGTTTAAATAATGCCGCTGAGCCCCTAAGAGGCAAATATTTATTCAGTTCCCTTTTTAAGTGAATCGTGCTGGTCCAATGTCTGTTGGAGGCGAGGTCCCCATTCCAGGTGTAATTTGGTTCCAGACGAACAGCGGCGCGTCGACGCCGGGCGCGGTGGGGCCGGGCGGGCTGGCGGCGGCGCCGGCGCAGCAGCCGCAGTTCATGCAGCAGCCGCAGCAGTGGTTCCCGCCGCCCGGACAGCAGACCTACTACAACCCACAAGGTACTCTTTCTTTAACCCTTAACCAAGCATGGGCAGTGTGAATTTTTCATTGGTTTTGGACTTTATTTCAAGTTGATAGGGTTCAATTTAATGTGGTACTGTAAAGTAAATTGCCTGGTAAAGGGTTAAGATTTAGATTTTTTTGAGGCTTTTGTCAGTTTGAGACCATGCCAGTAAGCGCGACGACACTATCATGTTATCAAAGATTTAACCATGATGGGGGAAAGTACATATTGAAAGGATTTGAAACACTGATTTAGTTTATAAAAGAAAGAGAGATTAAATAAAATAAATGACGACCTCTGTGGCGTAGCGGTAGCGCGTCTGCCTACCATGCAAGAGGTCCCGGGTTCGAATCCCGGCTGGAAACAAAAAAAAAGTCCAGGTCTTGGATGTTTGCATGTTTGTGATGTCGTTGTTTCTGGTTCCCACGACACAGGGTATCCTAGTGTGGGGCCAGAAGCAATGTATGCGCCTGTATGTAAATGTAAAAAAAAAATATATTGATATTGATGTACTTAGATTAATTGAAATAAGAGTTTTTGAATTAGACTATAATATATTTTTGTGAACTACGTAGTAAAATCCATCATTGGCTGCATGTACAAATTATTAAGTAACTATTGTTTATTTTGATTGTATTGCTGTGGATTTTTGTTGAGTAAATAAAAAAAAAGAAAGATTATAATACTGCTTTCAGACATTTTGAATGAAACATCCATCACACCGCGTGACATCACGCTTACATTATGCATCACGCACAAAACTTCATCCGTGCTTTGTTGTGATTACTAGTGATTACGACGTAGCGTGACGTCAGATTCGACGCCACGACACTGCGAGCGGTTTTCCCACAGATTAAAAATAATTTTAGTAAAATACAAATAAATTACAAAATGTTTTATTTAATAGAAAAAGATTACAAGCTTGTTTTACGTTGGTTACCACACAAGATGTAAGTCTGTGCGGTTGTAATCCGAGGGAGGCTTATTATTAAGATTAGTTGGCGCTTACCGTTTATGGTTTGTTTTAGACACATTTTACTTTGACCTTAACCTTCATTAAAGTTTAGCCATTACTGAAAAATAATACTTATTGTAGAAAACTTGATATCAACAATTTTTAACGCGGGCCGAGGCGCGGGTTAAAGCTGGTGACTTATATAAGATCTAAAAAAAAGCAAAATTAAACCACAATAAAAAGTGTACTTTATTTCGGCACCTTAAAAAAAGCATACTAAACAGGTCCGCTGAAATATTCGCTTAGAACTCTTTATTTTACACACCAGAAAATAATATTGTCGCGGTCCTATCCCGAACCATCTAGAATAGTCGCCGCATGCTGCGTTTTAGTAAACAATAAACGCTGCAAGCAATAATGACTCGTATGTCGACTAGCGTAAGGTGCAAAACTCTTTAAATGAGTAACTGTTCGAGCGACCTTGCCGCGTGTACCGAGTGTAGGTACGTAGTTACGGGAATGTTCTAGAACCCTGGCCGGCGGATATAAATAGCGGCCGCCGCGGCGCGCTGTCAGTTCCGTTTGGAAGAGCGAAGAGTGAACTTCGAGCGAACATACCTGCGATACGAGCGATAACCTACGACCTCAGCGATACTATTGGACTTCGATTGGACCTGCGATTGGAATCTACGTGTGGACTTCGTGTCGTGAAGACCTGCAGACCAGACCCTGCGTGAATAAATCCTAAGAAGTTGTCATTGGCGTTTTACATCCAAATCCAGAACCCTAGCCCGTAACATTTGGTGTCAGAATTGGGGATTTGGAGATGCCACTGACTCCGAGAGAGGATACTTCTGGAGTGAAGACCAGGTCCAGAGGTGCTGCGGAGGCCACGCCCACTGCCCCTCAGGCCACGCCCACTGGCCATAGGGACACGCCCACTGGCCCCGCCCACCAGGCCACGCCCACCGACCAAGCCACGCCCCCTGGCCCCGCCCACCAGGCCACGCGCGTAGTGGAGACACAGCATACCTGCCCAGCGGCTCCGCCTACTGGCCACGCCCACCAGGCCACGCCCACCGCCCCCGTGCACCAGGCTCCGCCCACCGGCCTAGACCACCAGGTTTCACCAACCGACCAACAGGCTCCGCCTCGTAGCCACGCCCAACTGGCCACGCCCACCGAAGACATTAAACCTCAGTCACGTACAATGGAGGTTTTGGATATGTCGTGCCTGATGGCAATGTTGAAGGGCATGCGAGAAGAACAGAGCAAGCAGATGCAGTGCCTGCAAGAACAACAGAGCAAGCAGATGCAGTGCCTGCAAGAAGAACAGAGAGGCCTGCGAGAAGAACAGAGCAAGCAGATGCAGTACCTGCAAGAACAACAGAGCAAGCAGATGCAGTGCCTGCAAGAAGAACAGAGAGGCCTGCGAGAAGAACAGAAGGCAGATCAACAGGTGATCCTTTCTGCCGTTACAAAGTTCAGTGATACAGTCGCTAAGCTACATGAACATGTAGAGGTAGTGACCGAACGGGTTACCAAATTAGAGGAGGACCTACAAAGTCTGAAAAACGGCCTCACTGGACTAGAGCAGGAAGTTCGGCGTATTAAAGCTGCTGGAGTTACATCGAGCGGAGTTGTCAGCATAAGCCAGGGGCCTAAAGTGAAGGTGCCTCCGTACGATGGTACTACATCTTGGGTCGCCTACCGACAGCAGTTCCAGACTGTCGCTGCTTCAAACGGGTGGACGGACGAACAGAGCCTGACAGCCCTCACCGTCGCGCTCAGAGGTTCGGCTTTATCTGTCCTGGAAGCACTGCCCACCTCAGGCAGCGAGTTCAAAGATCTGCTGGAGGCACTTGAGGCTAGATACGGGGAACGACAGCTGGAACACGTTTTTCGTGCCCAGCTACGCGACCGGACTCAGCGCCTGGGTGAAGGACTTCAACAATGGGCGTTGGAAATTGAGAAGCTGGTTCGAAAGGCGTACCCTTCTGCTGATAGTAAAATGGTGGATACGAATATATTGCAAGCCTTCGTCGACGGAATTAGGGATCTTGATATTAGGGCTGCAGTAAAGCTTCGCCACCATTCGTCATTAAAAGAAGCTCTGGCACACGCCCTGGAAGTTGAAGCCGTGCGTCATGATATCCGGCAAGGGTATAAACTTCGAGAAGTTACGAAAGAGGTCAAAGAGAACAAGACACCGGCCAAGAGGAACTCCGGGCCCATGTGTTACAAGTGTGGAGAAAGAGGGCATTTGCAGTTCACGTGTCCTAAGAAGGAGAGGCAACTGACCAAAACAGATGACAGACTGGTTGCGCGTCTCAACAAAATGGAGCAGCGTTTTGAAGAGTTAGTAAAGAACCATGACGCTCCGGTCTCCACTGTGAATCAGGGAAACGAAGCTAGGATTCCGAGGCGAGTACTGGCTGGAGCAGAGAAAGCCCAAGTAACCAGATTCTCGCAAGTATGCAATGGGAACCATTTGGCAAGAAGGCAGAGTCCTGAAGAGTGCAAGCACTGTGCCAAACAAGGGACAAAGGATTTGCCATTGAGATTGACAAGAATGAGTCCTTCGAGATCTTGGGAAGATGAGGCGATGAAAGAAGCACAGGAAGATGACGAAGATGTACGGCTCATTGTCGCATGGAAGAAACGAGGCATGGACAAGCCAAGATGGTGCGAAGTCGCTCCTACTAGTGCTGTCACCAAGGCATACTGGGCTCAATGGGACAGTTTTATTCTTCGGAACGGAATACTTTACCGAAAATGGGAGAAACCTAACGGCAGAGAGTTCCATCTTCAGATAGTTGTCCCAAGAGATAAGGTACAAGATGTCCTCCGTGAAGTACATGACGGCGTGTCAGGTGGACATTTGGGCGTAAAAAGGACTTTAACAAAGATTCGAGAAAGGTTTTACTGGCTCCATTGTCGAGAAAATGTGCAAGATTGGTGCCGCAAGTGTGCTACTTGCGCCGCGGTGAAAGGCCCACCAACTAGAAGCCGAGGAAATCTGCAACTTTATAACGTTGGTGCGCCATGGGAACGCATTGCAGTTGATGTGGCTGGACCGTTCCCAGTAACGGAATCAGGAAATAAGTATTTCATGGTAGTTATGGATTACTTCACTAAATGGCCAGAGGTATTCGCCATACCCAATCAAGAAGCCACGACTGTTGCCTCCAAGTTGTTTGAGGAAGTAGTTTGCCGGTTTGGTGTGCCCTTGGAAATACACTCCGACCAAGGCAGGAACTTTGAGTCTCAAGTATTTCAAGAACTCTGCAAAATATTGGGAATGCATAAGACTAGGACCACCCCATATCATCCTCAATCTGACGGCATGGTAGAAAGATTTAACCAAACACTTGAGAGACATTTAGCAAAAGTCGTTGACAGGCACCAGAGAGACTGGGACAAATACATACCGCCATTTCTTCTGGCCTACAGAACGGCAGAACATGAAAGCACGAAGGTAACCCCGGCGCGTGTAAATTTTGGCCGAGAACTGAGAATACCAGTAGATCTGCTGACTGGAGGCCCTCCTGACGACTCACGTTCTCTACACGACTACATTTCCGAGTTACGTGAGAAAATGCGAGAGATTAATGCCATAGTACGGGAAAACGGATTGGAGTCGAGTGAAAAGATGAAGACTAGGTATGACCGCCGAGCAAATACAAGCGGCTTCGAAGAAGGAGCACTAGTCTGGCTTCACAATGTAACTCGACGAAAAGGAAAATCTCCGAAATTGCAGACAAGATGGGAGGGACCGTACAAAGTGGTAACTCGGTTAAATGACGTGACGTACCGAATTCAACGGCAGCCAAGAGGTGCACAAAAAGTGGTTCACATCGACCGCTTAGCTCCTTATCACGGCAGTAATGAAGATGCTCGGGACGAGCACCTCTAAGAGGGGAGCAGTGTCGCGGTCCTATCCCGAACCATCTAGAATAGTCGCCGCATGCTGCGTTTTAGTAAACAATAAACGCTGCAAGCAATAATGACTCGTATGTCGACTAGCGTAAGGTGCAAAACTCTTTAAATGAGTAACTGTTCGAGCGACCTTGCCGCGTGTACCGAGTGTAGGTACGTAGTTACGGGAATGTTCTAGAACCCTGGCCGGCGGATATAAATAGCGGCCGCCGCGGCGCGCTGTCAGTTCCGTTTGGAAGAGCGAAGAGTGAACTTCGAGCGAACATACCTGCGATACGAGCGATAACCTACGACCTCAGCGATACTATTGGACTTCGATTGGACCTGCGATTGGAATCTACGTGTGGACTTCGTGTCGTGAAGACCTGCAGACCAGACCCTGCGTGAATAAATCCTAAGAAGTTGTCATTGGCGTTTTACATCCAAATCCAGAACCCTAGCCCGTAACAATATACAGTTTATATATCTAAGTTTTCCCGTATACAATTGCATAAAAATAAAGCAAATGTAAACCAGGTTTAAGAGTGACCTTTGTCTAGCCTAATTAGTTGGCTAATAAATAGCGTTTGTTACCAGCGGGAGTGGGCCAACGGGGCGTAGCGCCTCTCAACACTCAGTCCAAGGCGGCGCTGACGCAGATGTTACACAAACGAGTGCAGCCCATGAATCAAATGCAGCATATGCAGGTAAATTATATACTACTAGCTGACACAGCGAAAGTTGTTTTGCCATACTACAGTCTATTTATTCTTACTTGTCCAATTTAGTAAACAAGATTCTAACCTTAAAATTGAGATTAGATGCCTAAACTAGACATTTTCTTGCAAATTCATGAACTATCATGAACTATGTTTGGCAGCGTGTTATCTAAAAGAGTGTTCCAAGTTACTTCATTTATGAAAATATGGCAGTTTTGGACTAAAAAGTTACAGTTTACGGGTAGAATCTTGTTTACTAAATTGGACAAGTAAGAATAAATAGACTGTACCTGTTACATACATAACCACACGCCTATATCCCAGAAGGGTAGGCAGAGACCAGGGACTGCCACCTGCCATGATCGTGACAGATCTATACTATTTTCCAACCAAATATACACAAAAAAAAAATATGGTGGAGACGTTTCGGAGGAGTTCGCTAGCACACACTGTGACACGAGATTTTTATATCTGTGATATTACATTTCCTTTACCTCTGATTCGTGGTATCACCAGATTGAAGTTAGTCTCTGTATAGAAGAGATAGGTCTTCTATGGCATATTATAAGCAATGTCACCCTAACCTAAATTTAGCGTTAGTCTTCCATTACACAAGACTGCATAAATAGAGCTATATTGACTACCTTGTCAGTCTAGTGCTATCAAGTCTGATTATCAGACCGCAGGTCGTGGGTTCCGCCGAATCCCACTGGGGGTCGCGCTACGGCCGTATTTCCATGTTTGTGATGTCCTTGCCTAGTTAGCTAACACAGGGTACCCTAGTTTTGGGTCCAAGGCAAATGACAATTATTTAGTAGATAAAAATTGTGTAGAAGTTATTACCCGACTGCGGCAGAGCCCAAAAGATGGGTAAGGTATTTGGCTGTGTGTATCTATAAATGTATGTTCGAATCTATGTCCCCCCATAGTTCCTTCACCAATGTTCAGATTTTGACAAGCCAAGCGGGTGAGGAATCAATTCGACAATGTTACTTAATCAAGCAAAGTAGCTAGGTTTGCCCCACCTGCTTAGTAGTTAATGCTCACTCAACAGTCTGGTTGCTGGTTATTTTTTATTTCAGTTGTTTGTTTTATTCATCTTCCTCAGGGAAGAGACCTGTACCCCCGCGGTGGGGACATAATGAGTTGATGCTGAGGATTTTATTTATTGTATTTCCAGCCGGGAGGCGGCTACCCCGGCGCCCCGCACCCCCGCGCGCCATTCCCGCGGCAAGCCATGCGCCAGATGCAGCCCAATCAAATGGGCGCCATGCAGTCCAAGTGAGTACAGTGTATTTTGATACTACAGCGTGATATTGATAATGACATGTATACAAATTTTAATTTATTTAGAATCCTTGCTTCGCAAGGAACGTTAAGCCGCTGGTGCCGGCTGTGATGTAATGACAGTCGTTAAGCTGTGTCAGAGGCTTTATGGGCGGCTTCATAACTTCTGACAGTAAGACCTGCCACTGTCTTACAATCTTTCATCAACCCGGACTTGCCCCCGTGGTGGAGTTTGGCCTAACCTTCCTGCGGTGCAAGAAGAAACCTGTGCCCCAGCAGTGGGGCACGGGTTCCAGCAGTGTGGTCATGCACATGCAAGGCTTGACATCGAGAATCTTGGAAAATGTTTTTGTTGCCTCTAACTTATAAATAAATTTTTCTTCTTGAGGCTATATTATGTAGTCCACTGAATAAATACTTAATACATAAATAAATAAATAAATGATATAGCATAAATATGACGACCGACGAACCCCTATCGGACCTTCAGACGGTTGTTCCCAGGCATACGATCTTCCTGGCAAGAAATATCCCTTTATAATGGAAGAGCACGATCGCCCTATAGTGGTGGCCCTCTATAGAACATTGTCAACCTTCCTGCGCTCACAATTAGTTTACAATCCGCGATAGTATACACCCTGACACGGGGTTTTTTTGTACAAGTACAGAGGCCTTCAATGACCTCTGATTTTTTGTCAAACGTGTTAGCCGCAAAACCGCGTAGCAGCAGTAAAACTACGGCTGACTACATCTTCATCGTCATTCCATGGGAACTAGTGGCAAATAGGAATGACGCCGTGTTAATTCCTTTCCTTAATTGACTGCGTTATACCTATCCTTACAACGGAACTTCCTTCCAGCCAAATGAACCAAATGGGTCAGATGGGCGGCATGGGCACGATGGGCCAAATGGGCGGCGTGCAGATGGGCCCTGGGCAGATGAGCGCCGGGCCGATGGGCGGCGGGCAGATGCCGCCAGCGCAGATGGGCGGCGGCCAGATGGGCGGGATGGGCGGCCAGATGTTCGGCGGGCAGTACGGCGGTATGCAGCAGGGCTACGGCTACCAGCAGCAGATGATGCAGGGCGGGCAGCAGCAAATGATGGGGCAGGTTAGTTCGAAATATAAAAACCAATGTAACATTCGCAAATAATTTTTATTTCTTTAAAAATTATGATTGATAGGTATTTGAGGCAAAGCAGCATAAAAACGATTCTCTTTTGAGCTTGAAAAGGTTCTAGACCTATACAGACACCGTTTTTAATAAACAAATTCTTTCTACACCTGAAAAGGTTCTTAACCTGTATAGACTCAGTTTTTAATAAATATCGGTGATGATGGATGACTTGATACTAACCATACCATGTCACCCTTCAGCCGCCACCAAGTGACCCTCACCATCTTTCCCCCAGGGCATGGGCCAAAGCGTGAGCCAGATGTCGCAACAAGTGAACTCTATGAACCAAGGTGTCAACCAAATGGGGCCGAGCGTCGGGCAAATGACCCAGGGCGTGTCCCAGTCCGGGCAAATGGGGCAGGGCATGAGCCAGATGGCGCAGGGCATGGGGCAGATGAGCCAAATGAGCCAGATGGGCCAGGGTGGCGGGATGGGCGCGATGGGCAGCCAGACCGGCAATATGGGGCCGCAGGGGGGTAACTCTATGGGCGGGTTCCCTGCGCAACAGTCATTCCAACAGGTGAGGTGAACTTAGAGATAAAGAGGCATTTCTTTTCTTAGCGTTGAAGAGATTTGTGAAGAGATGTTCAGGCGTTGATTATGTATCTCTTAACAAAGAAAAACGTTCCTGTTATATATTACCCGACAGCGTCAGAAGAGTATCCTCTCTGCCGCCAAAATGGCTTGATCAATGTTAGTCTATGTAAAAGGTGTCATTAGATTCGTTTTAACTAAAAGAGTGACACTGGATACGTGAAAATAATTTTAAAATATAATGGCCGATTTTTGGCGCCATGTTCTAAGTTTGGTCCTAAGTTTTTTAGTATATGTCTGTGCAAGAAGTTGCGTTCTGTCTATAGTTATGAGGCGTAATATCAGAAAATATCCGCGACCTGTCACAACCTTATAATCGTACCTGAAAGTATAAGTATAGTTGACGGCCTCGGTGGTGCAGCGGTTTGGCACGCTGACTGTAAAACCGAAGGTCTCGGGTTCGATCCCCGGCCGGGTCAAACTAGGAAACGAACTTTTCTAGTTTGTCTCGGATCTTGGATGTTATCTATGTAATTATTGTATTAAATCTATCGCAAAGTTAGCACCTATAACACAAGTCATTTAGTTGTACTTAGTATAGGGCTAACGAGATCGGTGTAATACCTATGTCCATGAATATTTATTTATATTGTTACGGGCTGGGGTTCTGGATTTGGATGTAAAACGCCAATGACAACTTCTTAGGATTTATTCACGCAGGTTCTGGTCTGCAGGTCTTCACGACACGAAGTCCTCACGTAGATTCCAATCGCAGGTTTAATCTAAGTCCAATAGTATCGCTGAGGTCGTAGGTTATCGCTCGTATCGCAGGTATGGTCGCTCGAATTTCACTCTTCGCTATTCCAAACGGAACTGACAGCGCGCCGCGGCGACCGCTATTTATATCCGCCGGCAAGGGTTCTAGAACATTCCAGTACGTACCTACACTCGGTGCACGCGGCAACGACTCTAGAACAAAGTCCTTGTCAATGTATCGTATGTCCACTAGCATAAGTTTTGAACCTTATGCCAGTGGACATACGAGTCATTATCGCTTGCAGCGTTTATTGTTTACTAAAACGCAGCATGCGGCGACTATTCGATAGGCTTCCAGAAGGCTCTATTCTAGATGGTTCGGGATAGGACCGCGACAATATTTATATTTCAACATCTGTGTCCATATAATCGTGGATGTCAAATTATAACAAGTTGAATCAATTGAAAACGATTTTCTCTAGCGCTGAAAAGTATTTCTTTCAAACCGCTCTTCAGGAAACTTCAGACATTCTTTTAGATTATGAATGATGGAAAGACTTTTGTTGTGTTAAGTACGCAAAGAATATAACCCTATTTGTTTTGTTTAGAACATAATGGCGAACCGTAGTCAAGAAGCACAGTATTTGGCTCAACGACAAAACCCGCGACCGCCGTACATGCAAGTAAGTACATCAGCCAGCGGCCACACCGATGGGACATGTGACGGGGGCGCAGAACAGACTTGTCGTTAATCTAATTTACTTTCATACAAAAAGTACTGAAGGGACAGGACGAACGCCACGTTCCCATCCCATGTCCCTTGTGGCCGTTAGCTCGGACTCCATCTTACTTTATTAATAAGAATCACAAACTTTTAATTTTATATAGTAATCTGATTGTCACCTGAGTGCTTAGTGCGAGTTTGACAGATCGAATCGAATAACTTTACTACCGCGTTAATCGAGCATTGAGTAGTGAGTATGAGTAAGTTAACCGTTCGAACTGGCAAAACGCTATCACAGTATCACTCGCACTCGCGTTTATTCGTGTTTTGGCTGGTAAACGTATTCACTTCTCAACATAAACCATTACAACTCGCACTCAGCAATTTTAATTTCCATACTTGTCGCTAGGTGGCGCTTCCTCGATGCCATAGAAATATGAGTTTACGCGATCGAGTAGTTAAAAAACTCGCACTAAGCACTCTGTTGTACTCACGTAATAAATAAACTAAAAGAAAATAAATTGCTTTCACCAATAAGGCCGCCAATTGTACTTTGTATCTTTACATGTATTATATAAATATATGTGCGTTGGTGTACAATAAAGAATATTCTTATCTTATCTAAAATAAAATCAGTACAGCCTCAACTTGTGGATATCCATGTGGAGCATTCCCTATGCTCACAGTGTTTGTGAACATTAAGTACCAATACCAATCCCCACCGGTGAAGTAAACACATCGTGAGGAAACGCATGTGTTCGAAGTATTTGCATACATTTTTTGCTACGTCTTTTTTGCCCAACTACGGGGCTAAGTGTGGATGTCTCAGTACTAACTAGGGATGACTGAACTGTAGAACAGACCTGCGTTTCCGTCCGCAGCAAGCGCCAAACGTGACCATGGGCATGGGGCAAGCGCCGCCGTACCCGCGCGGCATGGCGGCGGGCGGCGGCGCGGGCGGGGCGGCCGGACAGTACGGCGCGCAGATGCAGCAGCAGCAGCGGATACGGCAGATGATGGCGCAGCAGGTCGGTTCATTGGCTACTCGCTGTGGTGTAGGTCCGCCGGATGCGACTGTAGGCTGAAGCTTCGGCAGTAGTGGATGAGGCAGATGATGGCGCTGCAGGTCGGTTGTTTGACTACTCGCTGTGGTGTAGGTCCGCCGGATGCGACTGTGGGCAGATGCAGCAGCAGCGGATACGGCAGATGATGGCGCAGCAGGTCGGTTGATTGGCTACTCGCTGTGGTGTAGGTCCGCCGGATGCGACTGTGGGCAGATGCAGCAGCAGCGGATACGGCAGATGATGGCGCAGCAGGTCGGTTGATTGGCTACTCGCTGTGGTGTAGGTCCGCCGGATGCGACTGTGGGCAGATGCAGCAGCAGCGGATACGGCAGATGATGGCGCAGCAGGTCGGTTCATTGGCTACTCGCTGTGGTGTAGGTCCGCCGGATGCGACTGTAGGCTGAAGCTTCGGCAGTAGTGGATGAGGCAGATGATGGCGCTGCAGGTCGGTTGTTTGACTACTCGCTGTGGTGTAGGTCCGCCGGATGCGACTGTGGGCAGATGCAGCAGCAGCGGATACGGCAGATGATGGCGCAGCAGGTCGGTTGATTGGCTACTCGCTGTGGTGTAGGTCCGCCGGATGCGACTGTGGGCAGATGCAGCAGCAGCGGATACGGCAGATGATGGCGCAGCAGGTCGGTTGATTGGCTACTCGCTGTGGTGTAGGTCCGCCGGATGCGACTGTGGGCAGATGCAGCAGCAGCGGATACGGCAGATGATGGCGCAGCAGGTCGGTTGATTGGCTACTCGCTGTGGTGTAGGTCCGCCGGATGCGACTGTAGGCAGAAGCTTTGGCAGTAGTGGATGCGACAGATGATGGCGCAGCAGGTCGGTTGATTGGCTACTCGCTGTGGTGTAGGTCCGCCGGATGCGACTGTAGGCAGAAGCTTTGGCAGTAGTGGATGCGACAGATGATGGCGCAGCAGGTCGGTTGATTGGCTACTCACCGTGGTGTAGGTCCGCCGGATGCGACTGTGGGCAGATGCAGCAGTAGCAGCGGATACGGCAGATGATGGCGCAGCAGGTCGGTTCATTGGCTACTCGCTGTGGTGTAGGTCCGCCGGATGCGACTGTAGGCTGAAGCTTCGGCAGTAGTGGATGAGGCAGATGATGGCGCTGCAGGTCGGTTGTTTGACTACTCGCTGTGGTGTAGGTCCGCCGGATGCGACTGTGGGCAGATGCAGCAGCAGCGGATACGGCAGATGATGGCGCAGCAGGTCGGTTGATTGGCTACTCGCTGTGGTGTAGGTCCGCCGGATGCGACTGTGGGCAGATGCAGCAGCAGCAGCGGATACGGCAGATGATGGCGCAGCAGGTCGGTTGATTGGCTACTCGCTGTGGTGTAGGTCCGCCGAATGCGACTGTGGGCAGATGCAGCAGCAGCAGCGGATACGGCAGATGATGGCGCAGCAGGTCGGTTGATTGGCTACTCACCGTGGTGTAGGTCCGCCGGATGCGACTGTGGGCAGATGCAGCAGTAGCAGCGGATACGGCAGATGATGGCGCAGCAGGTCGGTTGATTGGCTACTCGCTGTGGTGTAGGTCCGCCGGATGCGACTGTAGGCTGAAGCTTCGGCAGTAGTGGATGCGGCAGATGATGGCGCAGCAGGTCGGTTCATTGGCTACTCGCTGTGGTGTAGGTCCGCCGGATGCGACTGTAGGCTGAAGCTTCGGCAGTAGTGGATGAGGCAGATGATGGCGCTGCAGGTCGGTTGTTTGACTACTCGCTGTGGTGTAGGTCCGCCGGATGCGACTGTGGGCAGATGCAGCAGCAGCGGATACGGCAGATGATGGCGCAGCAGGTCGGTTGATTGGCTACTCGCTGTGGTGTAGGTCCGCCGGATGCGACTGTGGGCAGATGCAGCAGCAGCAGCGGATACGGCAGATGATGGCGCAGCAGGTCGGTTGATTGGCTACTCGCTGTGGTGTAGGTCCGCCGGATGCGACTGTGGGCAGATGCAGCAGCAGCGGATACGGCAGATGATGGCGCAGCAGGTCGGTTGATTGGCTACTCGCTGTGGTGTAGGTCCGCCGGATGCGACTGTAGGCAGAAGCTTTGGCAGTAGTGGATGCGACAGATGATGGCGCAGCAGGTCGGTTGATTGGCTACTCGCTGTGGTGTAGGTCCGCCGGATGCGACTGTAGGCAGAAGCTTTGGCAGTAGTGGATGCGACAGATGATGGCGCAGCAGGTCGGTTGATTGGCTACTCACCGTGGTGTAGGTCCGCCGGATGCGACTGTGGGCAGATGCAGCAGTAGCAGCGGATACGGCAGATGATGGCGCAGCAGGTCGGTTCATTGGCTACTCGCTGTGGTGTAGGTCCGCCGGATGCGACTGTAGGCTGAAGCTTCGGCAGTAGTGGATGAGGCAGATGATGGCGCTGCAGGTCGGTTGTTTGACTACTCGCTGTGGTGTAGGTCCGCCGGATGCGACTGTGGGCAGATGCAGCAGCAGCGGATACGGCAGATGATGGCGCAGCAGGTCGGTTGATTGGCTACTCGCTGTGGTGTAGGTCCGCCGGATGCGACTGTGGGCAGATGCAGCAGCGGATACGGCAGATGATGGCGCAGCAGGTCGGTTGATTGGCTACTCGCTGTGGTGTAGGTCCGCCGAATGCGACTGTGGGCAGATGCAGCAGCAGCAGCGGATACGGCAGATGATGGCGCAGCAGGTCGGTTGATTGGCTACTCACCGTGGTGTAGGTCCGCCGGATGCGACTGTGGGCAGATGCAGCAGTAGCAGCGGATACGGCAGATGATGGCGCAGCAGGTCGGTTGATTGGCTACTCGCTGTGGTGTAGGTCCGCCGGATGCGACTGTAGGCTGAAGCTTCGGCAGTAGTGGATGCGGCAGATGATGGCGCAGCAGGTCGGTTCATTGGCTACTCGCTGTGGTGTAGGTCCGCCGGATGCGACTGTAGGCTGAAGCTTCGGCAGTAGTGGATGAGGCAGATGATGGCGCTGCAGGTCGGTTGTTTGACTACTCGCTGTGGTGTAGGTCCGCCGGATGCGACTGTGGGCAGATGCAGCAGCAGCGGATACGGCAGATGATGGCGCAGCAGGTCGGTTGATTGGCTACTCGCTGTGGTGTAGGTCCGCCGGATGCGACTGTGGGCAGATGCAGCAGCAGCAGCGGATACGGCAGATGATGGCGCAGCAGGTCGGTTGATTGGCTACTCGCTGTGGTGTAGGTCCGCCGGATGCGACTGTGGGCAGATGCAGCAGCAGCGGATACGGCAGATGATGGCGCAGCAGGTCGGTTGATTGGCTACTCGCTGTGGTGTAGGTCCGCCGGATGCGACTGTAGGCAGAAGCTTTGGCAGTAGTGGATGCGACAGATGATGGCGCAGCAGGTCGGTTGATTGGCTACTCGCTGTGGTGTAGGTCCGCCGGATGCGACTGTAGGCAGAAGCTTTGGCAGTAGTGGATGCGACAGATGATGGCGCAGCAGGTCGGTTGATTGGCTACTCACCGTGGTGTAGGTCCGCCGGATGCGACTGTGGGCAGATGCAGCAGTAGCAGCGGATACGGCAGATGATGGCGCAGCAGGTCGGTTGATTGGCTACTCGCTGTGGTGTAGGTCCGCCGGATGCGACTGTAGGCTGAAGCTTCGGCAGTAGTGGATGAGGCAGATGATGGCGCTGCAGGTCGGTTGTTTGACTACTCGCTGTGGTGTAGGTCCGCCGGATGCGACTGTGGGCAGATGCAGCAGCAGCGGATACGGGAGATGATGGCGCAGCAGGTCGGTTGATTGGCTACTCGCTGTGGTGTAGGTCCGCCGGATGCGACTGTGGGCAGATGCAGCAGCAGCAGCGGATACGGCAGATGATGGCGCAGCAGGTCGGTTGATTGGCTACTCGCTGTGGTGTAGGTCCGCCGGATGCGACTGTGGGCAGATGCAGCAGCAGCAGCGGATACGGCAGATGATGGCGCAGCAGGTCGGTTGATTGGCTACTCACCGTGGTGTAGGTCCGCCGGATGCGACTGTGGGCAGATGCAGCAGCAGCAGCGGATACGGCAGATGATGGCGCAGCAGGTCGGTTGATTGGCTACTCGCTGTGGTGTAGGTCCGCCGGATGCGACTGTAGGCTGAAGCTTCGGCAGTAGTGGATGCGGCAGATGATGGCGCAGCAGGTCGGTTCATTGGCTACTCGCTGTGGTGTAGGTCCGCCGGATGCGACTGTAGGCTGAAGCTTCGGCAGTAGTGGATGAGGCAGATGATGGCGCTGCAGGTCGGTTGTTTGACTACTCGCTGTGGTGTAGGTCCGCCGGATGCGACTGTGGGCAGATGCAGCAGCAGCGGATACGGCAGATGATGGCGCAGCAGGTCGGTTGATTGGCTACTCGCTGTGGTGTAGGTCCGCCGGATGCGACTGTGGGCAGATGCAGCAGCAGCAGCGGATACGGCAGATGATGGCGCAGCAGGTCGGTTGATTGGCTACTCGCTGTGGTGTAGGTCCGCCGGATGCGACTGTGGGCAGATGCAGCAGCAGCGGATACGGCAGATGATGGCGCAGCAGGTCGGTTGATTGGCTACTCGCTGTGGTGTAGGTCCGCCGGATGCGACTGTAGGCAGAAGCTTTGGCAGTAGTGGATGCGACAGATGATGGCGCAGCAGGTCGGTTGATTGGCTACTCGCTGTGGTGTAGGTCCGCCGGATGCGACTGTAGGCAGAAGCTTTGGCAGTAGTGGATGCGACAGATGATGGCGCAGCAGGTCGGTTGATTGGCTACTCACCGTGGTGTAGGTCCGCCGGATGCGACTGTGGGCAGATGCAGCAGTAGCAGCGGATACGGCAGATGATGGCGCAGCAGGTCGGTTGATTGGCTACTCGCTGTGGTGTAGGTCCGCCGGATGCGACTGTAGGCTGAAGCTTCGGCAGTAGTGGATGAGGCAGATGATGGCGCTGCAGGTCGGTTGTTTGACTACTCGCTGTGGTGTAGGTCCGCCGGATGCGACTGTGGGCAGATGCAGCAGCAGCGGATACGGCAGATGATGGCGCAGCAGGTCGGTTGATTGGCTACTCGCTGTGGTGTAGGTCCGCCGGATGCGACTGTGGGCAGATGCAGCAGCAGCAGCGGATACGGCAGATGATGGCGCAGCAGGTCGGTTGATTGGCTACTCGCTGTGGTGTAGGTCCGCCGGATGCGACTGTGGGCAGATGCAGCAGCAGCAGCGGATACGGCAGATGATGGCGCAGCAGGTCGGTTGATTGGCTACTCACCGTGGTGTAGGTCCGCCGGATGCGACTGTGGGCAGATGCAGCAGTAGCAGCGGATACGGCAGATGATGGCGCAGCAGGTCGGTTGATTGGCTACTCGCTGTGGTGTAGGTCCGCCGGATGCGACTGTAGGCTGAAGCTTCGGCAGTAGTGGATGCGGCAGATGATGGATGGCGCAGCAGGTCGGTTCATTGGCTACTCGCTGTGGTGTAGGTCCGCCGGATGCGACTGTAGGCTGAAGCTTCGGCAGTAGTGGATGAGGCAGATGATGGCGCTGCAGGTCGGTTGTTTGACTACTCGCTGTGGTGTAGGTCCGCCGGATGCGACTGTGGGCAGATGCAGCAGCAGCGGATACGGCAGATGATGGCGCAGCAGGTCGGTTGATTGGCTACTCGCTGTGGTGTAGGTCCGCCGGATGCGACTGTGGGCAGATGCAGCAGCAGCAGCGGATACGGCAGATGATGGCGCAGCAGGTCGGTTGATTGGCTACTCGCTGTGGTGTAGGTCCGCCGGATGCGACTGTGGGCAGATGCAGCAGCAGCGGATACGGCAGATGATGGCGCAGCAGGTCGGTTGATTGGCTACTCGCTGTGGTGTAGGTCCGCCGGATGCGACTGTAGGCAGAAGCTTTGGCAGTAGTGGATGCGACAGATGATGGCGCAGCAGGTCGGTTGATTGGCTACTCGCTGTGGTGTAGGTCCGCCGGATGCGACTGTAGGCAGAAGCTTTGGCAGTAGTGGATGCGACAGATGATGGCGCAGCAGGTCGGTTGATTGGCTACTCACCGTGGTGTAGGTCCGCCGGATGCGACTGTGGGCAGATGCAGCAGTAGCAGCGGATACGGCAGATGATGGCGCAGCAGGTCGGTTGATTGGCTACTCGCTGTGGTGTAGGTCCGCCGGATGCGACTGTAGGCTGAAGCTTCGGCAGTAGTGGATGGGGCAGATGATGGCGCTGCAGGTCGGTTGTTTGACTACTCGCTGTGGTGTAGGTCCGCCGGATGCGACTGTGGGCAGATGCAGCAGCAGCGGATACGGCAGATGATGGCGCAGCAGGTCGGTTGATTGGCTACTCGCTGTGGTGTAGGTCCGCCGGATGCGACTGTGGGCAGATGCAGCAGCAGCGGATACGGCAGATGATGGCGCAGCAGGTCGGTTGATTGGCTACTCGCTGTGGTGTAGGTCCGCCGGATGCGACTGTAGGCTGAAGCTTCGGCAGTAGTGGATGAGGCAGATGATGGCGCTGCAGGTCGGTTGTTTGACTACTCACTGTGGTGTAGGTCCGCCGGATGTGACTGTAGGCAGAAGCTTCAGCTGTAGTGGATGCGGCAGATGATGGCGTAGCAGGTTCGTTACTTGGCTACTCACTGTGGTGTAGGTCCGCCGGATGCGACTGTAGGCAGAAGCTTTAGCAGTAGTGGATGCGGCAGATGATGGCGCAGTAGGTCGGTTGCTTGGCTACTCACTGTGGTGTAGGTCCGACTATGGGCAGATGCTTAAGCAGCAACGGATGCGGCAGATGATGGCGCAGCGGGTCGGTTGCTTGGCTACTCACTGTGGTGTAGGTCCGACTATGTGCTTAAGCAGCAACGGATGCGGCAGATGAAGGCGCAGCGGGTCGATTGCTTGGTTGCTCACTGTGGTGTAGGTCCGATTATGGGCAGATGCTTCAGCAGCAACTGATGCGGCAGATGATGCCGCAGCAGATCGGTTGCTTGACTACTCTCTGTAGTGTAGGTCCGCCGAATGTGACTGTAGGCAGATGCTTCAGCAGCAGTGGATGCGGCAGATGATGGCACATCAGGTTAGTTGCTTGGCTACTCACTGTGGTGTAGGTCCGACTGTGGGCAGATGCTTAAGCAGCAACGGATGCGGCAGATGATGGCGCAGCGGGTCGGTTGCTTGGCTACTCACTGTGGTGTAGGTCCGATTATGGGCAGATGCTTCAGCAGCAACGGATGCGGCAGATGATGCCGCAGCAGATCGGTTGCTAGATAGCTCACTGTGGTGTAGGTCCGCCGGATGCGATCATAGGGATGGTAGCGGCGGCCGGCCACTACGACGCGAAGATGCAGCAGCAGAGGATGCGGCAGATGATGGCGCAGTAGGTTGGTGGCTTTACCATAATTTAGTATATGCCGATAGTGGCGCAGTAAGTTAATCCTGTTTTTAACCGACTTCAAAAAGGAGAAATTCCTAAATTCGATCCGTATATTCCGTAATTTTTTGAAGTGCTATATTTCGTATGTTGTGCAATAAAGTGTTGGTGGCGTGTCTTGTCTAACCATTGTGGTGTAGGTCCATCCTATGTTACCATGAGTCTGCTTAGGGTTTAAGTTTAGTTTGGTTTCAGCTCTATATTATACTTTATTGCGCACAAACATTTCACAGGACATTAGATAAGAATAACCTGTAAAAAGGTTATTTTTTTTTCTTTTATCATCATCAACCCATTATGTTCCCACCGAGGGGCACAGGTTTCTTCCCTAAGGGGTTTAGGCCATACTCTACCACAGGGGCCAAGTCCGGATTGGTGGAGGCTTGCAAGACTAGCGGCTGGTCTTACTGTCAGAAGAGAAGTTTCTAAGCCGCCCTAAGGTCTCTGACTAGACTTAACGACGGCCATCTATCGATGGCAGCCGGCACGAACTGCTTAACGTGCCTTGAGAAGCACTGAACATTACCACCACTAGCGTCAGTCATAGACGGTCACCCATCCTTGCACTGAACGCGCCCTATGTTGCTTAACCTTCGCGATCGTTTAAGATCACGCAGCAGTCGGCGCTATTTCCTTACAGAGTATTATAGTGTAATGAGGTAGTTGACGATATACTCTTTCACTTTCAGCAACAGTTGCAGCAGCAGCAACAACAGGGGCCGCTGGTTCAGCATTTGCAGCGGCAACAGTACCAGCCACCGTATTAAGTCGCAGCGATACTTCTGTAGCACTCCTCGCGCGTCATTCCCGTCAATCGGCGGTGGGCGTACTCGGCGCCTAGCACTTGGTTTCTAAAGCGAGAAACACACTGCAACGCAGTGTGATGCGGGTGTACTGTTGATAAGTACCAAATCGGAACGAAAGAAACGCAGATATTTATTTCAACGAAATTATGCGTCATATTCTTTATATGTCAAACATAGGTGTAATACGTTTGACTGCACATGTGAAAAAAGAAGCGTAAGTTCTATTCTCAAATCATATCTCAATCAGGGGCTACTACGTAAGCTCTCCACTGTAAGGAGTTGTCGGGTTTAACCTTCTCGGAACTGTCGAATACATACATAATTATACTAACTATTTGAAGTCGTCGAAATGGTTAACCCGATAGAGTGGACACTTACGTACAGTGTACGGTTTTATATCAATGTAAATATGCGTTTTGGACGTGTTGCGTGGTTTCCGCCTTACTCATTGGATGCCAAGTGACAGATAAATAGAAAAACAATTACTAAAATTACAATTACTAAGGTGACTGATGGCTAGCAAACTTTAGGCTAACTGCTTAGTAAGCAGCGATGTTAAATGCCGCAGCTGTGATAGCAGAAAATCGATACTGCTAGTACTCTTTAGTCGACGACCAATGAGACGAAATGATTGTATAAAATGTGAACTAAAGTTGACCAATATCAACCTGCATTCAGAACTTGTAATTGAGAATAGGAACTGATTTTGGAGCTCGTAGCTGGACCGGTTTGACCAATTAACATATCCATTTAGCAGAGCGCATATAAAGCCTTGTTCCTCGCAGTATTCATCCCTCTCTGATGAGAGTATAGACCTCGATGGCACGATAATGTGATTAATTTTGAACTGCTTTCAACCTTGAAAAGGTTTTTTTTTATAGAGTGAAAATGGGGCGTATTGTTATGTAAATAATATAATTATGACACTCTGTAAACAAAATGCCCGTAGTGGTCTAGTTAATGATTCACCTGATTTCCACCCTGCTGGCATTTGTTGATGCGAATTATTTTAAATAGGATCTCATGTTTATAAGCCCATAATCAAGGGCAGATTTTGATATTTTTTATTATTTGGAGGCTTGTATTTCTTTTGTGATTTTTTACAAAACTGTTGTCAACCAAGTATTCATTTCGAAGTTTTGGTTAAGTTTGTGTATGTATTATTTAATTAGTATATTTGTATTGTAGTACAATTACTTAGTACCGTACCGAATCGTAGTTTTTGTATTAAGACGAAGTATGTAAATATCTACATAAGTATAAATTAGAGAATATAAGGGTACCCCAAAATAAGCCGTTGTTTCTTTTAATCGGCTCCTCCATATACACGTTTATTTAGTTCAAGAATAGTAGTTTTATGAACCCTTATTATTAATAAGGGTTCATAAAACATGAGTGTGTTTAAAAAAAAAGAGCCGTAGGCAATTTTTCTTATAGTAGGTAACACACGAGTGTTGTAAGACCAAGTTATGTACAATGTCATACACTACTTTTTCTACTCATACTATAATACATAAAATAATATTAAACAGAACTATTATAAACTTTGTTTAAAAACTGAAAAGTTTTTTTTTAATGTCGGGAAGGCGCAAACATCGATTGCGCATGCGTGTTGCGTCGCCGCGGACTCGTTCATAGAAACCTTTTTTACCCGACTGCAGCGAAGCCCAAAAGGAGGGTAATGTGTTTAGTTCGTATGTATGTATGTATGTATGTAAGTATGTCCGATTCTATGTTCCCTCATAACTCCTTAACCAATGGTCAGAGTTTGTTAAACAAGGTGTCATTCGATTCGGCATCCTTGCGCGGGTGTCATAGGCTATATAAAATCATAATTATGCGATCAGAACCGTGACGAAAAATAATATTCGTTAAGAAGCTTCGTTAAAGTACAGCTAGGAGCTACTAGATGGCGCTGTTATATTTAGTTTATTGAATTCAAATACTAATTTTATTGAACTACCCCTAACAGGTGTGAAATATTTAAAACAGAATTTTGCGGATGACGTAGGTTACATAAAATCAGTATTAATAATAGAGAACCAACGGAACATAAAATAACATTTACTTCTAAGCAATTAAAGTACTACTTTTAGCCACTTGATGGCGCTGCTATATTTTATTTATTCTAATACATGTGTATACATAATTTCGGCTTTGGTCTACATGTAAACAAACCATTTATAGAATCGGTACAAATGCGGAAAGAAATAATTCCTATAAAGTGGTTTGATCCTTCTAGACATTCATTTAATTAGAAAATATAATTTTGTTTAACTACGCCTAACACGTGCAAAGTATTTAAAAGAGAATTTTGCGGGTGTCGTTGATTACATAAAATCAGCATTAATAGAGAACAAACGCAACACAAATAATATTCACTTCTAAGTAATTAAAGTACTGTAGCATTAGTTCCTCTACCCAACCACAGATGGCGCTGTTTGTGTTCTAAATTGCGGTATGGTTTTGTCCGAAGGCCCTACATAATATTAAACAAAATTGGATAGTATTTGAACGTTTGCGAATCACCTCGACCAATACTGACTGACCACTAATAATTGGCACGACTAGTGACGTAGGTAATATACCTCGCTTTGCGCTGTGGTGCGAGTAGTACAGTTGCTGTAATCCTTAGTTTCATATTGCTACAATAAATAGATCCCTAAGTACGTGCTGTCGTGCTAAAACAACGTTTCTCTTCTTGTCTGCTGAAACCCTGTCCTGTCCTGTCCATGTAAACAAACCGTCTATAGAAACGGTATTATGTGCTGAAAGAAATAATGCCTATAAAGTGTTTATTTCTTTCTACGCCATTCGTTTATCTCATTAATTTAAGAAATATCAACCTCATAGGGGGTAAAAATAATTATTTTTTAACACTGGTATTAACCTACTGACACTTAGACCAAAAGTAACTGAACAAAATATATAAAGTGTAGCATGTAACTCCTTTTCCCCTGTGCGGTTATAGTCAGACAAGCTGGGTTCAAAGAAGAAACAATAAATGATAAAAAAATATTTGAACGCTCTCACTGGTAACCGAAGACGGATCCTCCGTGACCTCGTATCGTTAGGACCTACGAAATTTTAAAAAATTCTAGCTCTATTCATCTTAACGAATTTTATCTCGTTTCCTCCGAAAATAAGATTATGATTTTGTGTTAGGTTTCCTGTTCACTTGTGAGACCAAAGATTGCTTATCTACACCTAAATATTCAGTAAAATTTTTCAATGCTTTAAGGGGCCACCTCAAGATGAATTTCTTATAGTTTCATTTTAATACCGGTAATATTTTGGCATTCAGAAAACCAAGATTTTGTGTGTCTCCACGCCGATGCTACAACTCTAAATAACTACGCCAGGCCGAAGGCCGAGCCCCATCATGCGGGTGCGAGGAAACTTGCCGCGACGAGGTTGAAGGCCGAGCTCAATACAGGTCGCGGCACGGCCGAAGGCTGTGAAGCGGGCTAGAGGAATACTCCCACGGCGATTCCAAATGCTGAGCTCTATTTACGCTGATGCCAAATGGAGAGACTATTAGCGCGGCTGAAGGCCGCGACAGTTACTTAAAGTTGCTGTTAGGAGTAAACCTGTCGCGCCTTTGTACAGGCCGCGGCTGAAAGCTCAGACCATTTATGTTCCCATTTACAAGTCCTTATTCTAAGTAATTAGCGAGACCGAAGACTGGGCCCAGCAATGCAAGCACGAAGAATTCTACTCTGGACATGTCGAAAGCTGAGCGCCGTTCAGGTCGAGGACATAATTTGTGACTATTCCAGTCCCCACCTACAATCGTTAACATTAAATAACTAGGTGCAGTGGAGCGTTTTTAGGCTACATAAAAAACAGACAATTTATGTAAGGATGATAAAGAAAAAAATCTGTCGTTTCCTTTGCAAATATTCTAGATAGTTTAACACCATTAGACCATATTCATTATACTAGCTAAAAAATATCATACGACATAAATTTTTAATGCAGGCAGGTGGTACCTATGACTATATCAAACAAGTACATCAGTAAAAATATTTATGATTTGCCGAGACATGTCCATTTTCGAACAAAAGAAAATAAAGCAATAAACTAAAATTCATTTAGGAAATAAAATAATATAACGATTTAAAGCATGTAAGCAGAACAGGATGGACCTTAAAATTTTATCGTTTTACTGAGTCACTAAAAGGTCAAAAATAAAAAAATATATTTAAAAAAATAAAAGAACCCGACTGCAGTGATAAATCAACTGAAAGGGAAAAAATAAGATAATTTTATTTTCAAATGCTAATGTCGAATCAGAAGAGTTCATGCTGCTTTACTTGAGGGACCAAATAATATAACTTTATAAGCGTTATTTGCTCAGACTGTTGCATTTATTATTTTATATAAAATGTTGCAGTCGGGACCCATTACTGTTTGTTTAAAGTCCTCTAATGGGTCCCGACTGCAACATATTATAAAATAATAAATTCAACAGTTTGAGCAAATAACGCTTATAAAGTTATATTATTTGGTCCCTCAAGTAAAGCAGCATGAACTCTTCTGATTCGACATAAGCATTTGAAAATAAAATTATCTTATTTTTTCCCTTTCAGTTGATTTATCACTGCAGTCGGGTTCTTTTATTTTTTTAAATATATTTTTTTTTAAGTAGAGGTTCGACCTTCTTGGTCCAGCTGGAGGTTGTATAGGTGTATCGTTTGTAAAAGTTATATTATGATACAGGTGTCCATCTGTATCGTAAAAAAACTTTTATTTTATTTTGGTCTATGCGTAATCTTTGTCATAAGAGTTTTGTTTTCAGTTAATAATCTTTGTATTAAAGTATCAGAGTAGATAAATAGGTAAATGAAACAAAAAATATTATTTCTGGTTTCTTTCCTGTGGGTTTAAATTTTTTATTTACAAACTTTTTTTCAGCGCGTAAAATTAATCGAATCGTAAGACTTGCGTGGGACGGAACGGTTGTTATCCGTCAAAACGTCAAAACCTACGGTGGTACTTGCCTTGTCATACTTGTCATACTTGCCATAATTATGGTACATGTACCATAATTCAGCTGTTCGTACCACGTACCATAAGAAATCCATTACGATACGCAAAAGTACCATAATTTTGGCAATTATCATGACATGATGTAATTAAAGAACGGTTTTTCAAAAGTGTGGTTATTCGTTGTTGATGAGTAACTTTTTGTTTTTCTTTTCAAAATTCAAGACATTGTAAGAACCTTAAAAACCCCATTAATCTCAAGCGCAAACGCTCAATTGGTTAATATTTTTAGTCAAAATTTACATCTACGATAAAAAAGATTTATGAATGAATGAAAAATTTTAATACCTTATATGATTTAAATGTCTTAACGGTACCAAATATATATACTTTGCACCGCGAAGGCATTATTTAAGTTATAGTTTTGATTTGAGTTTTTGTCGGAAAACACAAGTAGAAGACTGCCAAACATTAAAATTTTACTGAGCCAGCGAATTATGTCATTTTTGTTAAACTTTTGTAAACGTACCATATTTTTGCATAAAGTACCATAATTTTGTATATCTAGTACCATAATTCCAGAGTTGACATATAACATCCCTGACCAGACCAGAGAACAAAATTGTCAATTGTGATTGTCAAAACAGTTTTTGAGGTTGTTTTCACTAGGCGTAATGTATTTAAATGTATTTTTGCTAAAATGTTGCTTACTTTTCGTGTCACGGCACGTAGGCTTAAGAAAACGGTGTTGGACGCGTATAACTGTAATGTGAAATGCAGAAATATACAAACATTGGGCCTGGACGATATTCCCAATATCTCTGCGACGGAGATACGCAAGCTGCTGAGACAGAAAGGTTTCGCCGTTCAGGACGGGAGTACTTCGCTCTCCACCAAGTGCGCCATATGCTCCGGGGAGCAGAAGACGGATGATGGGAAGATCTACATCAATAAAACCACCGGTAAGACCGTAAACATAAACATAACCTAAAAATGTTTCGTTGAACCTGCGCGAGCCAAAAGGAACTCAACTTCTTCTTCTTAAGTCCCACTGCACCTCCGTAAAACTTGGCAACAGGAATTTTTTTTCGTTCATTCACTGTTCTGGGCCAGGTTGTTGATCTTAGTCCAACTTAGTCCGCTTACTGCTGGATCACCACTTGGACTAATCTTTTCCATGTTTGCTTCAGTGGATTTGCCCCCTTTATTACGCTCATCAAATCCTGCATAGCTCAGAATTTGGTGTGCATAGGATATTTACTTTTTCTTTATATTATTACACAAAAACAACAGGTGCTCAACTGTGGCCAGGTTTTCACGGTCTTAGTATGCTCGGACCGAGTACGCCATCCGAGTAAACTAATGCTCCTGATTGGACGGTTTTTCGTGACACCACCAAAATAGCCAATCAGAAGCATTAGTTTACTCGGATGGCACACTCGGACTGAGCGCACTGAGACCGTGAAAATGCGGCTTATATCCTACTCCATCTAAAATATGTCCCAGGTTCAATAAAATCTGTTTCACTTTACTAACCAGAGCATGTGAGTGGTCACTTTAATTAACTAGATAGGAATGGTTAGTAGATGGTGTATAAATTAAGTAACAGAAATGTATTAAAAAGGTCTAAGTTAAGCTTCACAGGCTGCGTTTTATGTGTTTAAAATTTTCATACTCTTTTCTATCTTATTGAGTTGGTACAAACATAACAATATTAAGTTTCTCACTCCCCAGGCTATTTCCTGTGCCCCAAATGCAATGTCCATGGAGAATGGAAAGTGTTAGAGAGAATAGTAAAGAAAACCAAGCTTGATGCAGCCACAAAAGAGTACATAGAAAAGATGAGACAGGATTCAGATAATTTCCAAAAGGAATGGCTTAAGATTGTTAATGACACTACCTCACTGGCTAAGAAGACTGAACAAGATATTATTGAGTTATTTAGACTTTTTGAATTTCCTGTAAGTATTGCTGTGCGGTGTCGGCCTGGAGAATAGCACCAACCCAAATTCTTCCCGCGGGTGTCGTAAAAGGCGACTAAGGGACACAAACCGGAGGGTGGGCATCAGCGCCCCCTGCAGTACAATTCCACTAAACTGCGATCCCCAACCCGCATGCCCAGCGTGGGGATTATGGGCATTACCCCCTAATGATGGCACAACCTTGCGCTCATTAGGGGAGGGCTATGTCCAGCAGTGGACTAATATAGTCTGAAGAAGAAGATTGCAAGCACTTCGAAGAAACTTCCTTTGAAGAAAAACTGATATTCCATACAATATATTTGGCACATTTTTCTTTCAGTTAAAGGAGAACCTTCTGAATGTTCTAAAAACGAGAACGTTTTTCATCAACATCATAAGACTAAAACTATTTTTATCCACATTTCCCCTGTATTGGTTTAATTTGCTTCTCCCAGCAATGAAAATATTTTACGAATGGAAAATGGATTGTTTTGTGTACCTAATGTTTACTAGCAGAAGATTTTATACAAAAAACACTAACTAAAGAAATCTTTTGGTGTATGAATAGACCAAAAATAAAATTGCATATCTCAATCACATCACTGTGATCTTTGACTTTTCAATTTGACCCAAATTTACAACCACTGAAAGGCCTATCATCTTCCAGTACCACCAAGAGGCAAACAAAACTCTGTCTGACGTAAGGGTGACTTCAGACCACACTACACTATATTTCCCCCTCAAGAACAGCCTTGACAAAGTGGTAGGCTACCGCAAAGTGCAGGCCGGCAGGGAGGAAGAGTCTGAGTGCCACGGCTTGCATACCACTGGACTGTTCCAGTGTAGAGTCCCTAAAGTTGGACATAATAATCAGGCAGTGCTGGTGCCGAGCATACAGGATGTGCTGAATTTGGCTGCTCACAAGGTTCCCGGTTAGTGCGTTTCTATTATTTATTTTATGCTTGCAATGTAAGTGCTCTGTTGATGAGCCAAGTGCAGTGCCCATATCATTTCGCACCCCCATAAAAATACTGTTAAAAAAAAAATATTTAAAAAAATAAAAGAACCCGACTGCAGTGATAAATCAACTGAAAGGGAAAAAATAAGATAACTTTATTTTCAAATGCTAATGTCGAATCAGAAGAGTTCATGCTGCTTTACTTGAGGGACCAAATAATATAACTTTATAAGCATTATTTGCTCAAACTGTTGCATTTATTATTTTATATAAAATGTTGCAGTCGGGACCCATTAGAGGACTTTAAACAAACAGTAATGGGTCCCGACTGCAACATTTTATATAAAATAATAAATGCAACAGTTTGAGCAAATAATGCTTATAAAGTTATATTATTTGGTCCCTCAAGTAAAGCAGCATGAACTCTTCTGATTCGACATTAGCATTTGAAAATAAAGTTATCTTATTTTTTCCCTTTCAGTTGATTTATCACTGCAGTCGGGTTCTTTTATTTTTTTAAATATTTTTTTTTATTTTTGACCTTTTAGTGACTCAGTAAAACGATAAAATTTAAAGGTCCATCTGTTCTGCTTACATGCTTTAAATCGTTATATTATTTTATGTCCTAAATTAATTTTAGTTTATTGCTTTATTTTCTTTTGTTCGACAATGGACATGTCTCGGCAAATCATAAATATTTTTACTGATATACTTGTTTGATATAGTCATAGGTACCACCTGCCTGCATTAAAAAATTATATCGTACGATATTTTTAGCTAGTATAATGAATATGGTCTAATGGTGTTAAACTATCTAGAATATTTGCAAAGGAAACGACAGATTTTTTTCTTTATTATCCTTACATAAATTGTCTGTTTTTTATATAGCCAAAAAACGCTCCACTGCACCTAGTTATTTAATGTTAACGATTGTAGGTGGGGACTGGAATAGTCACGAATTATCTCTTCGACCTGAACGGCGCTCAGCTTTCGACATCTCCAGAGCAGAATTCTTCGTGCTTGCATTGCTGGGCCCAGTCTTCGGTCTCGCTAATTACTGCGAATAAGGACTTTTAAATGGTCTGAGCCTTCAGCCGCGGCCTGTACAAAGGCGCGACAGGTTTCCTCCTAACAGCAACTTTAAGTAACTGTCGCGGCCTTCGGCCGCGCTAATAGTCTCTCCATTTGGCATCAGCGTAAATAGAGCTCAGCATTTGGAATCGCCGTGGGAGTATTCCTCTAGCCGCTTCACAGCCTTCGGCCGTGCCGCGACCTGTATTGAGCTCGGCCTTCAACCTCGTCGCGGCAAGTTTCCTCGCACCCGCATGATGGGGCTGGGCCTTCGGCCTGGCGTACTTATTTAGAGTTGTGGCATGGGCGTGGAGACATACAAAATCTTGGTTTTCTGAATGCCAAAATATTACCGGTATTAAAATGAAACTATAACAAATTCATCTTGAGGTGGCCCCCTAAAGCATTGAAAATTTTTACTGAATATTTAGGTGTAGATAAGCAATCTTTGGTCTCACAAGTGAACAGGAAACCTAACACAAAATCATAATCTTATTTTCGAAGGAAACGAGATAAAATTCGTTAAGATGAATAGAGCTAGAATTTTTTAAAATTTCATGGGTCCTACGATACGAGGTCACGGAGGATCCGTCTTCGGTCACCAGTGAGAGCGTTCAAATATTTTTTATCATTTATTGTTTCTTCTTTGAACCCAGCTTGTCTGACTATGACCGCACAGGAGAAAAGGAGTTACATGCTACACTTTATATATTTTGTTCAGTTAGTTTTGGTCTAAGTGTCAGTAGGAAATTAATATCAGTGTTAAGAAATTAATTATTTTTTCTCAAACATGCTCGGAAATGTTTGTGTTATTACCATGAAATAAAGCCACAAAGTTTCTCTTTTATGGCTCCCGCCTCACTTTACTGGCCTAAGCCAGTAAAGTAAGTATGAAAATCCATTACCGTCCGCTGCTCTAACTTTTTAAATTTACTTACTAAAATTAAACTGACCAAGGAAAAATTACATACAGCCAACCACCTACTAAGTTATGTAAGCATACTTAGATTAACAAAAAAAACAATCTATGGTATTGGTTTTTGTGCGGTTAAACATGGTGCTCAAATATGTTAGTGTATTTAAAAAAATAAAAAAGGCGGCAAACTAAACTATTATTTCTTAATTACCTACTAATTATTTTAATATTTATATTTCCTCGCATTGTTTGAGAAAAGCATTATACAATCCTCGGCCGGAACAGGGATTGCAGGACTCGTTCTAGACGGCTTCGTCTACGACTCGGCCGTCTATCCCAAACTCGTCCAGCAATCCCTTACTTCTCGGCCTCTGCAGTAATGTATTATTATTATTACCCCCTATGAGGTTGATATTTCTTAAATTAATGAGATAAACGAATGGCGTAGAAAGAAATAAACACTTTATAGGCATTATTTCTTTCAGCACTTATACCGTTTCTATAGACGGTTTGTTTACATGTAGAGCAAAGCTGATATTATGTAAATTTATACATGTACTAGAATAAATATATGCCAGCGCCATCTAGTGGCTAAAAGTGGTACTGTAGGACAGGGTTTCAGCAGACAAGAAGAGAAACGTTGTTTCAGCACGACAGCACGTACTTAGGGATCTATTTATTGAAGCAATATGAAACTTACTAAGGATTACGGATTAGAGATACAGTTATGTACTACTCGCACCACAGCGCAAATCGAGGTATATTACCTACGTCACTAGTCGTGCCAATTATTAGTGGACAGTCAGTATTGGTCGAAGTGATTCGCAAGCGCTCAAATACTATCCAATTTTGTTTAATATTATGTAGGGCCTTCGTACAAAACCATACCGCAATTTAGAACACAAACAGCGCCATCTGTGGTTGGGTAGAGGAACTAATGCTACAGTACTTTAATTACTTAGAAGTGAATATTATTTGTGTTGCGTTTGTTCTCTATTAATGCCGATTTAATGTAATCAACGACACCCGCAAAATTCTCTTTTAAATACTTTGCACGTGTTAGGCGTAGTTAAACAAAATTATATTTTTTAATTAAATGAATGATCTAGAAGGATCAAACCACTTTATAGGAATTATTTCTTTCCGCATTTGTACCGATTCTATAAATGGTTTGTTTACATGTAGACCAAAGCCGAAATTATGTATACACATGTATTAGAATAAATAAAATATAGCAGCGCCATCAAGTGGCTAAAAGTGGTACTTTAATTGCTTAGAAGTAAATGTAATTTTATGTTCCGTTGGTTCTCTAATAATGCTGATTTTATGTAACCTACGTCATCCGCAAAATTCTGTTTTAAATATTTCACACCTGTTAGGGGTAGTTCAATAAAATTATTAGTATTCGAATTCAATAAACTAAATATAACAGCGCCATCTAGTGGCTCCTAGCTGTACTTTAACGCAGCTTCTTAACGAATTTTATTTTTCGTCACGGTTCTGATCGCATAATTATGATTTAATATAGCCTATGACACCCGCGCAAGGATGCCGAATCGAATGATACCTTGTTTAACAAAATCTGACTATTGGTTAAGGAGTTATGAGGGAACATAGAATCGGACATACTTACATACATACATACATACATACATACATACATACATACATACATACATACATACATACATACATACATACATACATACATACATACATACATACATACATACATACATACATACATACATACATACATACATACATACATACATACATACATACATACATACATACATACATACATACATACATACATACATACATACATACATACATACATACATACATACATACATACGCACTAAACACATTACCCTCCTTTTGGGCTTCGCTGCAGTCGGGTAAATATACACAAATTATAATTATGTAGAAAGATAATTTATTTTTTTGTGGCTTAGAACTGTAACCACCGGTTTCTGATTGCATTTCTTAAGGTATATAATTATAGATAGAATATTCTTTATTGTACACAGAAATGACATTCACAGAAATTAAATAAATCAATGTATGTCATAGTACAAAAGGCGGCCTTATTACAAACATTATTTATTCCAAGCAACCATAAAAAGAAGAAATTAGAGAAGTTCTGACACAAGAAAAATGTTTCAATAGACAAAAAAAATTAGTAGTTTCTTATAAAATAGAGATTGAATTGGGATTTTTAATTGAGAACGAAATTGTCAATAAAAAAATATACGATGGTTAAAGCATATCAGTTGAAAATGGTTTAGACAACATTATATTATAAACTTTTTAACGGTGCAAACCTCTTTACACCATTTTTATTTCTTTTTCTGTCTATCATTTTCAAATATTTAAATTAAGTCACACATTTTTGGTTTTCCCTCATTTTTCATCATTACAACTTTACCCTTCGACCTGACTATTTTACCTGCTTATCTGTTGCTATCCAGTTTATCCGTTTTATTATAAAATAATACTACCAGTCTACAAATAAAGCAACAATTAAAGTCGTTCCAGTGTTTATTATTATTATAAAAGATATACAACATTCCAACTTGTCAAATTGTTACAATAAAATTGGTAATAGCTGCCTATACTCTCTATAACGTTCACAGGTAACCTAATATGGCTGAGTAACTGTAGCTTACCGCCGGTCGTGCTCCCAACTTTAGAGGGCTACCAGAAACTGTGCCTGTGGGGCGAGTGGGAGAACATGCGAGCCGTCGCCGAGAAACTGGGCGAAGACCGGTGCCGCTTTGTGAGGTACAGTTTCGACTGATAAGTTGTAAATTGTAGACTTTTAGTCCGGATCTTCTTACGGGTGTTGTTATGTGCGAATCGGAGCGAAACCTGGTCGGACTCTTCCGACATAACAACACCCGTAAGTAGATCCGGACTAAAAGTCTACAATGTGTTGTGCTTACGAAAGTTTTAGTTCAATAAAGTTGTAAATTGGCCATTACACTCGTCGAATGTAGAACAAGAACAAAACATCCTTGATGTAGGAGCATAAATCTCTCAAGGAGAGCTCACGAAAAAAAAAATTGGGCATCTGGGCCCTGATTATGTAACACGTATACATCCGTGTGCGACAGCGGAAGGTTTACTTAGCTTTACGGCGTAATATGTGTCACACATAGTGCATACCGCATTTCAGTGGACATCCGTTACGTGACAGTGACATTGATCCAGTAGATATTTCGTTTTTGGACACTGATATATACGTGAAAGCTGTGTAATCAAGGCGCAGGTATGGTATAAAAACAATGTCGCTTCGATCTTAGTTCGATGCGAGTTCCCCATTAACAAGTTATTATTTCTTACTAGCTGTGCCCCGCGAGGTTACCCGCGATTTATCGATTTTCCCATGGGATTAAGATATTTTTCCGCAGTAAACCGTAGCCTATGTGCTAATCCAGGGTATCAGCTAACTCCATACCAAATTTTATTAAAATCACTCCAGCCGTTTCAACGTGAAGAAGTAACAAACATACACACTCACAAACTTTCGCCTTTAATTATTAGTGTGATTGATATGGTAACCAGCCGATGTCGTCAAATTCTGCCAAAGGCACGTCTTGACACGAAATGAGCAATTTTTTTGCTCCCCAGGCCAACAGACGGATTAGTGACAGCGTCAGAGGCGGCCGCGGCAGACCTGCCAGTCAAGACCATGGTCTCGGAGGCCAAGCCCGCCGCGCACCGCTCCATCACAACCTTCGCCGCCTTGCGAGACGATGTTTATGCAGAGTTGACCAATATTGACAAGGTGAACTACTGATAGATAAACAAAAAAAAATGGCCTAATGTAGTTTACAGGTCAGGTAAGAAAAGTATACGTAGAGAGCAATTTACGGCCTCTTCAAGAAGATAAAAACATGTTCACAATTAGAACTACGTATTTGCAATCAAAGGATAGAAGCACGATAAAACGTGCCCTAAACCAGGGTGCCTGCACCCTTCGACTATTGAATGTCCTTCCTTCCCTCCTTCTCTCTTTATTTTTCTTTCTTCTTACCCTCTTCCTACATTTCTCCCTCTCTCTCTTTCTCTCTCTCTCTTCTTCTTCTTCTTCAGGCTATAGTACGTAGTCCACTGCTGGACATAGCCCTCCCCAAATGAGCGCCATAGCGCCCTGTCTTCAGCTTGCCGCATCCAGCATCTGGCGGCAGTTTTTCGCAGATCGTCATCCCACCTGGTCTCTCTCTCTCGCTCTTTCTCTTTTGTAATGTGTACAATCTGAGCTCGATTCTCGCGGTTCCCGCCAGGTGCGCGGCGTGAAGTGGCGGCGCTTCCCGACGCTCAGCCGGCTGCTGGGCGGGCACCGGCGCGGCGAGCTGACCGTGATCACCGGCCCCACCGGCTGCGGGAAGACCACGCTCTGCGCGGAGATGTCTCTCGACCTGGCCACTCAGGGGGTATGCATATTAAATTATAATAATTACTTCCACATAACAAACTCACAAGAGGGTTTGTAGCGGAGCGGTGTAGAACGCCGGCTTCTCAATCGGGAGGTTGTGGGTTCCCCGGCATGTACCAATGACTTTGTTTTCTAAGTTATGTACATTTGTGAAATTATAGTAGCAATACTACTCGCTGACGGTGAAGGAAAAGATAAGATAAGAATATTCTTTATTGTACACACCAGAAAATAATTACAGAGACAACAGTTACAAAATAGCAATAAGAATTGGCGGCCTTATTGCTATTTTTATTGAAAACGTCGTAAGGAAACCCTAGGGTCTGAGGTGTTAGCGTACCTCAGCGCTTGTTACGTACAATGGCCCAACTATGAGGCTAAGTGCGGAAATCTCAGGTCTAACTAACTATAACACACTCACTTATGCCTTCGCAAACGCATCGTTGTTTTTTACAAGAGTGTTATTGGCTCGGCAATAGCATTTAAAAAATAGCACGACAATGTAATTCTTCTCGCCTCTACTTCTCAGGGGGACTGATCTTTAACACAGGCATTTCACCTTGGTTAGCCCAATTACAATTTCTAAGTGAATTAATTAATGATGGGCCTCCAATGGAAATCGTCCCTTGACCTCCGTTTGGTAGTCAAAAGTCCGATCAATGAGGCAGTCAATCGGGAATCCTTGTAACTAGGTTTACGTTCAGACACAGGTAAAGTGTCGCTTCGCGCCTCAAAAACCAAAATTGCAGATGTAGTGGTGATACCCAAGCTTAGAAGGAACTTGTTTGCCATACGCCAAACATGGCAAGCCTAGTTCTTACAGATGTTCAGATGATGTGTAAACAAAATTCTAAAATTGAAATTTTAAAGGTTTTAAAGATAAGACCTTAATATCACATCTTTGGAATAATATTACATATTGATGTACGAACACGCCCTCTAAATAATAACCATACCTTTTGGGATGAGGCGCTGTTTACTGTGATACAGGCAATAAGCCTACCTCAGTAGCAGATGCTGTATGTTTTTGTGCTATTGAACGTATCAGTCCTATGTAACTTAGCCCTATTTTGTATTCTTTGGTCAATAAAATATTCTTATTCTTATTATGTATAAAAATATATTGTATATTACAGAAGGTTGTCGCGTTATATTTTTTAGTAATTATGAACCGCCTATTTGTGGATGTCTGTTATTTATCCTGTGACCTGTATCATCATTATTCTGATCAAATAATCTGTTTTCGCTGAAATGTCCTTAATAAAATAAAATTATACTGGTAAACCTGGAAACAAACTCATAAAAGAAAAGTTTTTCAGGAATAGTATTTTTGAAGTAGCTCCGAATACGATAATAAAAATGTTCGAACAAAAAAATTTACAATCCTATTTAGAGGCTAAAAATTCCACCCATGCCGGGATTCGAACCCGCGACCTCTGGCTATCCGTGCCAGAGGTCGCGGGTTCGAATTCCGGCATGGGTCTAATTTTTAGCCTCTAAATAGGTTTTTAAATTGTCCTTAGCACGGGTTAGTGCATTAAAAAAATATATATATAAAAAAAATATGTTTACTATCTTAGGGGATTTGTGATCTTTTTACCGGACTTCGAAAGCAAAGTAGAATTGTTTTTCGCGCGTATTTATGTTTCTTTATTACCACCCAGAGATCAATTTATTTTGTATTTCAATATGGCTTGACTAATTTTGACTATTCATATTCCAAATAGAAGTTATTAACGACGCGAGTGAATTTCGTTTGGGAATTCAAAGTGTTGCACGCCCTAAGTCATATTCTTGTTCAACAAAAAGTACCTATCAAATAAAAAACATATTAAGAAAACGAAAAACCCGACCACTAAAATCATTAAAACATAACATAACATTTACATACAGGCACATACATTGCTTCTGGCCCCACACTAGGCTACCCTGTGTCGCCAAGCCATAGATGTGTCGGTTGAATGTCTGATGAGGTTGGAAATTCAACAGACTTATACCTACGAGCTTGATTGATTATTTATTGGAATCGTTTTTTTATGTTTTTATCCGGGTTTAAGTACCCGAATACAAATCGCTCGTAGCCCCGGTTGCCTGAGTGATCTTAAACGATCACGAAGGTTAAGCAACATAGGGCGCATTCTGTGCATGGATGGGTAAACCGAGCGGTTCCATGCTTCACAAGGCACGTTAAGTAGTTGGTGCTGGCGCTGAGACTAAGTTTGGAGTTTTTTTGTCAATTTTTTCTCCAACATGATCTATATTTTGAAATGGACACCTAGTTTGAATTGTAACGTTCATTCTGCGCTACTTTGAATAAAACCTTTTCATTTCATTTCTGGCAGCCTTCGATAGATGGTAGTCGCTAAGCCAAATCAGAGGTCTTAGGGCGGCTTGAAAACTTCTGACTAGGGCACAGGTCTCTTCCTGCATCGCAGGAAGGTTAGGCCATACTCCACCACGGGGGCCAAGTCCGGGTTGGTGGAGGATTGTAAGACAGTGGCGAGCCTTACTGTCAGAAATTATCAAGCCGCCCATAAGGCCTCTGACATGGCTTAACGACTGCCACTACATGACAGCCGGCACCAACGGCTTAACGTGCCTTGCGAAGCACGGAAGCGCTCGGAAAAATGCCACTAGCGGTACGGGACGGCGCCTGTTGTAGCTTAACTCAAGTGATTGATTCCAATCACTCGGTTCGGCTAGGCCACGAGCGCTTCCGTGCCCCTCGGTGGGAACATAATGGGTTGATGATGATGATAAGTACTCACCTTCACCCCAGGTGAACACTCTCTGGGGCAGCTTCGAGATCCGCAACTCGCGACTGGCGCGGACCATGCTGCAGCAGCACGCGGGCGTGCCGCTAGAGCAGCACCTGCCGCGCTTCCCGGCCTTCGCCGACGACTTCCAGAAGCTGCCCGTCTACTTCCTGGCCTTCCACGGCCACCAGCCCATCAAGGTCGTTATGGAGGTTGGTCAATGATAGACTATTATAAAATAAATTACCAGCTGACCCCGCAAACGTTTTTTTGCCATAACAATCAGCCTACAAGCTATTTTCAGAGATACACAAAAAATAATATCGAAATGGGTGAAGCCGTTTCGGAGGAGTTCGGTTACAAACACTGTGACACGAGATTATTATGTATTAGCGCAGAGGAGGAAAATTTTATATACGAGTACGTGTTTTATTTCACTATATTATAGCAGAAACTTCAATGAAATACAGGATAAAAGACTACTTGCAAGCAGGTAAAAGTTATATAGTGTCAGTAATACTAATAGGAGTTTTAGTTTAAAGCGCTTTGGGGCGCTAACTAGCGCCAATGGAATTAAGATCATAAGTTGTTTTATAATACTTTTTTTTTTCAAAAAGTAAACATTTCAAATCTTAATATTTGTGATAACTATTTTTAGAACCGACAGTATAGTTTAGAACTTAGGATCAACAACCTAAGACTTTATTCGGTTTCTGCCAAAACCGGCCGTTTTCAGCGGAATTCGAATACCTAGGATGTCGATAATACTTTCTAGGCTGTATGTTCTAAAAATAGTTATCACAGATATTAAGATTGTTGAATTTTCTTTATGTAAAAAAAACGTACTATAAAACAAGTTATAATGTTTATTCCAATGGTGGCGCTAGTTAGCACCCTAAAGCGCCTTACTAAGCGTCCTAGAAATCATAAGGTGCTCGAAGATGTTGGTAATAATCAGCTAAAATCAAGCCTTTATATCATGGATCATGACCTGGATTTAGTACAAAAGGTACGGGATGTATTCTTATCCCACTAATGCGTACTGTGAGTTATTTTACAAAGTTATTATGTCGCGACCACTTTTAAAAATTTAATTTCCATGCATACTTAATCTCACCAACTTTCGACGTATCCAAAAGCCGATAGAATGTGATTATGAAAAAATCTCACCAACTTTCGACGTATCCAAAAGCCGATAGAATGTGATTATGAAAATGTTCCAAATGTCAAGTAAGTGGGTCAGTTGATGAGCTATAAAGATACCAGAACTAAAACGACACTTGCAACAATGCTAATCACATAATGCGTACAGTCTGTTCGAAATCGGAACTAGTATTTAGAACGAAAAGTTTTATACAGAGCAGGAAGTAGTATTACACTCGTGTGCTTTCGGCGAAAAAACCGAAGCCTACCCTAGAGAGGTATATTCTAAAAGCTCTGTATTATGTGGTCTAGTCCATTTTGAGAAGACAATTTTTTTTGGCTCATTTGGTGATGATAGCTGACTCATGGCCGGTTCAGTTATTAAAACGTGCTGAATATTTTTATTTGAAATCGTTGTAGGCGCGTCGCCTAATTTTACTATCCCCCTCTTGGTTTAAAATTTTCATGAAGCAATATTGTATGTTATTCAATGAACTGCGTTGTATAGGTTGAAAAGGTGTAGATTAATTTGTTTACCTATAATGTAACGGGGAGTAAGCTGCTTACCACCTACGTAAGTAAATCGTATACGTAAATCTCATTTCAATATAGGGAGCCTGTTTCGTGAAGCCCCATTTTTAGTCCTCGCCCGACTACCTAACACGCTCTCGATATATTCAAAGCATAATTTTCAAATACAATATTTTCCGCCATGTGGTTATTAAGAGTATTTACCATTAGCAACAGAAGACCAAAATCACAGGTCATTTTGTTTATGACTGTGTTGCACTGCCAATATTATAAGCCAGTTCGTTTACGACTGTTTTCTTCATCACAGACAATTTATACAAACTGCCCTCTTTATCCCTTCAACTGGCATAACTAGTATACATTTTTAATCGGTTTTCGACTTTATTTCAATGTCTTAAGGTTCAATTTAAGGTGGTAATTATTATACCACTGCTTGGTAAGGGGCTATTTTATTGCAAAAGGATTTTACTTACATCCAGTTCTGTCGGTGTTTTCCAACCTCTGCCTACAATGCGCCAAAAGTATTATTTTTCGAATTTTTTTATCCATTTCTTCTCCGAAACGATCTTGCCCTTTAAATGGGCAAACCTTATTTTAATTTGTAACGTTCATTATGTTCTTGTTCTCTTTCAACAAAACATTTTAATTTAAGACCTCGTTGTTTCAATAGACAGTGCAGACGTAACTATTCTTCTTTTGGCGTCGATGGCAAGCCATCGTGGTGAAAGGGCTTGCCAATCAGCGTGACGAAACTATTGAAATGTTTTAATTTCTCAGGCGGTGGAGCACGCGCGTTACATGCACGACATAGCCCACGTCATCGTGGACAACGTGCAGTTCATGCTGGGAATAGGCGACGAGAGGGACGGCGATCGCTTCTACCGGCAAGACGCCGTCATAGCCGCTTTCAGGACCTTTGCCACGGCCCGCCACTGTCACGTGACACTTGTCATGCATCCCAGAAAGGTGAGAATCTTATCAGCCCTCCTGTCATGTAATAGTGGAGCCATGGATATATTTGCAGGTCTGAGAAGTTAAATAGGACGATTCTATACAGTGGAGAAGTTAAAACGCGAAACAGCTGTACGAATACACTTAGAACGTAAGGATTTGGGACTATAGCTACTAAATTACCTAGTTAGTAGCGCCCCTGCGCTAAAAATCCGTCACCGCTGTACGAATATGAAAAAACGCTGCTGCTAAACGCTGTAGTTTTTATCGACATCGATATCAACCCTTTGTTATATAGCCGAACCGAAGGTTATATAGGCCGTACTTTACCATAAGAGCCAAGTCCGAGTTGATGAAGAATTGTAAGACGGTGGCGGGCCTTAATGTCGAAGTTATCCAGCCGCCAATAAGGCCTCTGACATGGCTCAGCGACTGCCATTACATGTCAGCCGGCACCAACGGCCGTAGATAGCTACGCCAACGGCTTTACGTGTCTTGCGAAGCGGACCATGTAGTTTTTATAAGTAATTCCCTTGTAAAATATTTACCACTCACTATTTTATACAGCTGACATTTTTATGGTGTGCTTTATAAATAAGACCGTTCCTTGACAACTGTATCTAAAAATTTATTGATTTCCAACGCGTAATGGAGAAAAGATGGCCTACAACCCTTAGCCGGGACTTGGGGGCTGAAGAAAAATAGTTCTTAGAATAGTGGTTTAGTTCATCCACTATTCTAAGAACTGGTAAAATACTGAAAAAAAAAAATTAAGTTGTGTGCTCATGACCACACGATAGAAGTGAAAAATTCGGTTTCAGAGTGACTGGAGTTAAGATACCCGATTCAGCGTGTTGACCTGAGTGTAACAGTAGAGTTTCTTTTACGCGCAAAGTTTGCCTAAAGATGTTTTCACGTCAAAAAGTTTTCTTTAGATGAATAGTTAGGTAAATAATAAAGTTCTCGCACCACAATCACTAATATCCCAAATTAGGATACCCTGTGCTATGGTGCCTGGCAAGGACATCACCAATACGTAAAACACAGGGACATGACGAGATTACAATAGAAATGACAGAGTATACTTTAGACTATACATTACCGATAATTACTGCTATAGTTAATAAATCGATAGAAACACACACATTTCCAGATAGCTTTAAGAAAGCTGTCGTTAAACCAGTTCCTAAAATTAATAACATTACTAGCCTCAAAGACCTAAGAGCTATCAGTATCCTGCCAGTGTTGTCGAAAGTAATCGAGAAAGCTGTCCAAAATCAATTAGTACCATACCTGGAAAGCGAAAAAATTTTACCGTCTATTCAATCTGGCTTCCGTAGCGGCCATGGCACCGAAACAGCGTTATTAAAAGTTACTGATGATATACTGGCTGCGGCGGATGAGGGACTTGCAAGTGTGCTGGTGCTCCTAGATTTTTCACGCGCGTTCGACTGTATAAACGTTCAGCTGTTGATTGCGAAACTGAAATTTTATGGTCTCTCTGAGAAAACATGCAGGTGGTTTCACTCATTTTTAACAACGGGGATGGCAACGGGGATATGAAAACGTCTGATCTACGTGCAATAGAACGAGGTACCCCACAAGGGGCCATAATAAGTCCAATATTGTTTGCAATTTATACAGCGGATATGTCAAGGCTCCTTAACACTTGCAAGTGCCACCTGTACGCCGACGACACGCAGATTTATCACTCCTTTAAACAGGCAGGTACTAGACAAGAAATAAGGAAAATTAATGAAGACCTTAATCAAATATTTGTATGGGCACAGAAAAACTGCTTAGTGTTGAATCCGTCAAAGTCTAAATTCACAGTAATGGGAACCAAATACCAAATAAAGAGTGTATTGCAAAGGGGCCCCGACATAATTATTAATGAACAAAAAATTCCTTTGGATAGGGAGCCAAAAAATCTGGGCGTCATCTATGATGAAGAGCTGAATTTTCGGACTCACGTTAACGATAAGATTAGGCATGCTTTTTTTAAACTCAAAGTCCTTTATGGAATAAGAGATTATCTGTCTATAGATGTAAGAAAAATGGTGGTTGATCTCTTAGTGCTGTCACCATTCAATTATTGCAGTGCAGTCTATGGCCCTCGCCTGTATAAAAAAACTGCGAACGCCATCCAGAAGGTGCAAAACGCCTGTGCGCGTTTTTGTTTTAAAATACCTAAACGCGCTCATATTACCCCCTTCCTTAATGAACACAAAATCCTGAATATGGAGTCTATGAGGAGGCTGCATATGGCCTGTCTTATCCATAAGATCGTATGGAGTGAGTGTCCTAAGTACCTTTATGATAAGTTTGTAACGTTTTATAACTTTTATAATTAATAAATAAACTCTGGAACGACTTCAGGTGTGATTTTATTTGTAGATTTATAGTAACTTTAAAACAGAAAACTGGATAAAAACGGAGAAGCAGGTAAAAAGTCAGATCTGGTCAAAGGGTAAAGTAGTAGTGGATGAAAAATGAGGGAAATCGAAGAATGACTGACAAAATTTAAATATTTGAAAATGATAGATAGAAAAAAGAAATAAAAATGGTGTAAAGAGGTTTGCACCGTTACACTACCCGGGGGCAACCGGTAAAAAAAAAAAAATTTTTAATATATTTATTTAAAAAATATATTTAAAAAAAAAAATTTTTTTTTATAAAAAAATTGTCAAGTAAAATTATTTAATTTAAATTTAAAGTCGAGAATCCAAAGTAAGGTCGATGAAGGTCGGGGATGTGGGATGGTAAGTAAATAAATTTAAATATTAAAATAAAATATAAAAGATGGGCGATGAAAAAAATTTTGAGTGTGTGGAGTGATATTTACAATGAATATTTACATTAGGCAGTTCCACTTTTATTCATCACCTATCATTCATCCCTAGCATGCATCACCTAGCATTGTCTTCATCTAAAGTGAAGGTGAAGACGTTCATTCAGTATAGACAAAATCTATTTTTATTAATTAGATTTATCCAGAAACTGGCCTAAATTAGTAATAGGCTTATTTAGCCAGTTACCACCCGCTGGTATTCGGTAGTGGTAAGGCTTATTTATTGAGTCACAATCCGCTCTATGAAAGTTATTTCATTTTAACAATATTTATAATATTGGGTACATAGTACCCGACGGGGTAGAATCCGTCGTAGTAGTGCTCTCAAGAGCTATGGTGGGGTAAACACCGTAACGCGTTTAATTAGATAACGCGATTGATAAATAAATTAGTTGACCTAGGCTTATTTAACGTGTTGTCGCCGCACCTGATTGAAAGTTTGGATGTTCTAAAAAAATGGTTAGTAAATGTCCAGGAGGATAGTGGTGTATAAATAATAAATAAAAAAATAGTTAATAAATAAATAAACAAATAGTATGACGATGTGTCCGAAAAGGTAATGTGGTGATTATATATACAGAAAATTAGAACTAGGTGGCATTGGTAGGTTTTGTACAAGTTGACAGTTAAAATATTTAAAAAGAATACGGATTATAAGAAAAGAGGTTACTAAGAAATTATTTTAGTAATGAGGTAAGGATGGGGTGAGGGTGAAGTTTTTATTTTATTGCCAAAGAGTTCCTTGTAGGTTTAACCTGTGGAGGTTTTGTTTTGAATTTTGAAAAATTTTATGACAATGAATGGTGTCAGAATTACTGACGTCTAGAAATTTGGTTTGCAAAGATTTTGTAAATAATTATAATTTAAATTTTAATAATATAATATTGTTATCAATAGACTGTATGAGTGCAGTTTCGCCTTACCTTCGAGTCGGCCTCGAAGACCTAGAGGGTAAAGCTAGGCTTTCTACGTGTAATTACCCAGGATACTCTCCTGAGGCAACGTAAGTTAGTAACCAGTCCCACCTGGAATTATAAATTCCAGGTTACCGAGGTCTATGGAACTGCTAGTGAGCAGCCTGTGGTTGTGTAACTGTGTGCTAAATGCGTGTAGAAGTTATTGATTGTATACTGTTGGTGTATACTAACTGTGGTATGTTTCGGTTAGGTGGGGTGCAGATAGATAGAATAGGACTTTTATTAGGGCCGAAAAAATTTGTTACTATGGGTGAATCTAGTTAGTGAAGAATGGTCAATGAGTAGTTATGATGAATTACCTTGTGGTCCAGAAGTCAAGTCGCACTTTAAAATTAATTTAATATTTTATTTATAAAACACTTAACAAAAAAAAAATCTTGCAGGTCTTCAGAAATGGAAGAAGTCCGACAGAACCCTTAAGCAAGGCTGTGGAGCTCCAAGGGATGCGTATTTGATGAATGAGGTCGTGGGTCGTGGGTATAAAGCAGCAGCAGCAGTTCGATGATTGTGCACACGTATAATCGTGGTAATCGTACTCGTATTTGCCTTCGCACTCGCAGCGTAGTCGCGGTGGGTGGGCTTTGTCGCCTCGGCGTATCAAGCCGTGGGGTGACGTTGGGTTTCGTTACTATCGTTGGGCGCCAGTGTAACGTTTTATAACTTTTATAATTAATAAATAAACTCTGGAACGACTTCAGGTGTGATATTTCATACACGATCTAGACACCAACATTTACTATGTATACCAGAACATAAACATGTCGGATTCAGGGGATCTTTCTCGTATAGAAGTGCTAAGGTTTGGAACGATCTACCACCGCCTCTAAGAAATAAGCTGTCAACAAAAACATTTAAGTTTAAGTATAAACAGATCCTAATTGATAAGCAAATAGAGACCTGAAATATAAAGAATCCCTGGAATGATTATAATAGATTTAAGTGATAGGGATAGAGCTTGTAAGTAAAAGGTGCCTTTTTGGTGCATTATCACCAAAAAGCATTTAATTTCTATATTTTGTTTCTCTTTGTATAAAAAGTGATTAGCAGATAATACATAGAAGGAGAATGTTTTTTCTATATATACACAAAACACAAACATATTTGAAAAACGGTGTATTCTTTATACGGTGGCTTGTCCTGTAGCCGTCTTACCCCACTACTGGTAAACACCGCTTGGTATGATTACACGGTGTCCTGTTGACGTAATTTGAATGTAATACCTACAAAGCACTGCATAGTTATACAGTACTTACAACAAGTTTATTAGTAAGGCTGTTAAAATAGAAATAGATTACTCACACGTTAAGTAATAAAAGTGTCAAAAATACTTAATCTTATGTACTAATGAAGAGCCCAAACTAATGTGTTTACGAAATAAATTAATTAAGGCCTCACTGTATCTATACAGAGCGCCACCATTATTATAAAACTAGTATACATGTTGTGAAGAGGAGGTAGCTGAAAACCAGCGCTATCTTAACACTCTTGGATAGCACATAGCTGAGCTATATCCGATTATCGGGTCAGCGGAAGTGGGTACGAGTACACACAGTGGCACATTGATCATGCATCATACGGGAAAGATTTCTTTTTATTTTTTTGCTCTGCCTACAGTCGCCAAAAAGACCCAACATGTGGGCTCGGCAGGTAGGCTAAGTTTAGAATAAAGAACTATAATTATTAATACTATGTCTGTAAAACATATTAGAACTAAAGTAATCAGCTGTCGACAGGGAAATATTACTTTTAGCCTTTTTTTCTCTTTTATGTAAAGTGAAGTATAAATTATTTGTCACCAATGAATGAAAGTCACATGCATGAAATCACTGTGATATATATAACAAAGGTATTTTTCTTTTTGTGATGCATGCAGGGCAATACGGCTTTTTTTCTTAGCATATTGTGTGTTTTAAGTAATGTAATTTTTAATTTCTGAAGCGATAATAAATATATTTCATTTTCATTTTTCATTATAACACACAGAATAAGGCTAAATACAAATCGAGTACGGCAGTCATCAACGGGATCGAATCCACGACCTCGGACTTGGTAGTCATGCATATTACCGATGGGCCATTGTTGCAGTCAGATAGATTGACCCCACTCGCTAGTTTCCCCGCAGTTCATTAGTCACTTCCGGTTCATTAGTCATTTTACTTTTACATTTATTACACCACGCACCTATTACACTATGTCATATTTTACAGGAGCGTGAATCGGAAGATCTGTCGACTAGTTCCATATTTGGAAGTGCCAAGGCATCACAGGAGGCCGACAACGTGTTGATTATACAGGTAAAATGACAGTTAAGCTTTTCAGCACCATAACGAAGCCAATTTCAGTGGGTCTAGCATCCCAACCAATATTGTGGTATAACAGCCTCTGCATCTGCGTAATGAGATGATTTATACAGCGTCCAGTGGCATCTTCACTCATACTAGATGGGTGAAGAGACCACTTGCATGCTGCAGACCTGGGCAAGGTTTTTAGGACATGGTGTAGACTTGCCCAGCACCTACACCATTCTTAATCGGCCTGGCCCACAAGGAAGTTAGTTACTAGGTGCGGAGCCAACCAAGCCACGGGTTTCCTCACGGTGCTTTCCTTCACCGTTCCTTAAGCGTGTGGTATTGCGAGTACCAGATGCAGATGTACGTAACTTTGAAATTAAACAGTTATTGGTTCATGCCCGCACTGGGGATCGAACCTGGGTCTTCCGCTGGCGAGTCTATTGTTCTATCCATCAATCTACCACCGTTGTGACATAAGGTGATACAAAACAAACTCCCCACGAAGTTCTCCACTTAGCGACAATGAGAACGATTGAATTTATAAAAATGTAACTGTCACGACTCAAATCACAATGCTTATTTCCAGGACAAACGGTTGACTGCAGTTAGAGGCAAAAAGTACCTGCAAGTCGCTAAGAACCGCTACAGTGGCGATCTAGGTATCGTGCCTTTGGATTTCGACAAAGATGCCCTAAGTTACCAGAGCAAGAAGAAAAAAAGTAAACAAGATGAGCCAGAGAAGATGCTCGACCAAAGTTTGGAAGAGTTTGGTGTGCCAGACCAAGATTACATAAACGACTTCAACAGCGGATCCAGGCGGGACGGTTACGCAAAGTCTAAAAAGACTAAACAACACAGAGAAGATACTACTTATTTAAATGATATACTAAATCTTAACAGAACTCGGTAGCACGCTGCGTCGTGCTATCGTGCGTGACAACACAATATTACATCAAAGTAAAGAATGAAATGCAAGTATTATAAATACATACCTAAGTAGATTTAAGTGCAATGTCTGATTAATAAATTATTTCCAACACAGAGGAAGTCAAATTAGTTTCAAATATGATACATTGATAAGTCTGATTATATCATAGAGAAACAACTATATAGTAGCTTAGTGTATTAAGTAACTAGTCAACACTATGTCCTATAATATTTAAAGCAAGCGAACAAAATTAGAGATAGGCGCGCGAGGAGATCAAAGGTCGCTCAATTGAGATAATAAGCTACAAACGTGATGCAATATCATAGGAAGAAAATAATAATATACAGTCTATATTGATTTAATAACTCTCCAAAGGATAAAGGTACATTATTATGATATATTTTATAACTGCAGAGCTATCATCTAAGTTAATTGAACTTAGGTATAAAAATAAGAATTATACTTAAAAATACTAGCCATATCACATTCCAAATTACATCCACTAACTTTTACAATCTTTCTCAACCCCTAATTACATAACCTATAAAGAAATTACACTAAAATATTATTTAATACAAAATTGTAACTACATATTTAACACTTCCTTAAAGTAGATAAAAATATTTAAAAATATAGGCTATGATACAGTTTATATTACACTAGATCAAAGTAAATTCCAACAATAAAACGTGGACTAATTTAATAAAGGAACTTTTAATTAAAATTAAATTTGTGCTCAGCATAATAAAATTTTGTCCTAAAGCAGTTCTGAAAATTGCAATGATATAAAATGCAGTTTTTGTACATAAAAGATGATAGGTAGTTACTTAATTTCCTGTTGCATTACTGCTTCTTAAAATGAGCTTGAACTGCATCAAGCAATGATTTGTCCTGCATACGGTTTTGCTTCCTCTTGCACTTGGGACAAGGTAGGTTAGCACTGAGACACCGCGAGTGGAAAACGCTTGAGCACTCGTCACAGCGATATGTGGAGCTAGTTTCAAAAGGATACAATATTTTGGGATCCCTGCATACTTCACAGATAAAGCCCTTCTGACTGCAAAGCCAGCATTCCAGAACGTGTGTTCGAGCAAAGTTAACTACCTTCTCCAGCTGCATGACCAATGAGCCGTTAGGTATTTGCGCCAAGTCAGAGATTGTGTACAAGTGCACATGGTCATACAGATACTCCCTGGGCCAAACCCTCTTCTGTAACTCTTCAATTACAGGCTCACGACAAGCGAAAATATAAGCCCTCAGAAAGTTCAACTGAACTCTTAATTCATGCAACTGAGCCATATCTGAGACACCATTGTAGATTTTTGGATTCAGCTTCTTCATGTCTATCCAGGGATGATGTTGGAACTCCAACAAAAATAGTGCAGATATTTTAGACACTGGATATCTTTTAAAGTCCCAGTTGTGTATGACTCTAGCTGGTATTATGAAAACATTTGGGTCCATACAGTTGAAGCAGAAATAGTCTCCAGTATAGCCACAGACTTTGGCTTTAGAGATTGTGCTGCCCAGTAAGTCTTGACAACCTTTGCATTGATAGTTTTGGCTATCTAAGCCATGCTCTCTAGACAATTTGCCCAGTTGGAGAATCATTTTCTGCAGTTCAGGTACTGTGAAAGATCCAGTAGTGGAGTTGGGGACAATTTCGAAGCCCAGACCTTGAAGCATTGGATCTTCTGGAGTACTAATTTCAGCTGTTAACTCACCAATCTGTGTTGGTTCCTCTACTGTCAGCTTTAGCTCCTTGTGAATATCTTTCATTATATCCCTCAGGTTAGGTGTGTTGCCATTGTTCTCTCCATAAGTATTTGAATGATCAATGAGTGATGACAGGCTCTTCAGCTCTGGTGTTTTGATCAAACTGCTTCCATGGGATGAGTTCGAATGTATTGATGTGTTTAAGTCATCATTATCTGCTGACCATCCTTTGCCACTCAGAGAGTTTCCAGTGACCACCACATCAGCCGACACAAAGTCATCCAAGTCTATTGAGGAAGGAGAGAAGGATGTCAGCTCTTTGTTAGGCTGTTTTTCAATTGCAATGGGAGTTGTTTCAGACTTTTCAAGAGAAGTAGATGGTTTAGCTTCCTGTTCCTCGGCCTCTTCAATGTCATCATATTTGGGTTCATTTTGGGATGCAGTGTTATCTTTGGACAAAATAAAGTTGAGGGCTTCATCTTCATTGAGGGACAGCATATGTCCTAGACCAGTGATACTGCTGTTGTTAGTAGGTGTTGAAGATAGTTTAGTAACCACTTCTTCATCAGTAATTGTACTGGCGACATCTAAGCCAGCACTTATAGGTGCCATTCTCATAGTTGGTACCCACACTCCAGCCATCATGAGGACTTGCTCTGGCCATTGGTTTAGCAAGCTCGAGTTTATGGGTAAATTGAACTGAACACATGTCTCGAGACCTTCTATAAGTTTCTGTGCAAGCTCCAAGATCTCGGCATCACAAACAAAAGCAGACTTCTTGTAGAAAGGCTTTACAGCTGATATGTTTTTCAAAAGAGTTGACATGTATGATGAGAGCAGGCACTCATTCAGAGCGATGCGAAGCCAGGCCCGACATTGACCTATTTCGGTATTGATTTGTGGCAGCGCCGATATTTGGTCAATGTTCTGGCGATGTGACAGCACCAGTACCAGCGGCCAGAAATTCGGCTGTGGACGTTGATCCAGGTCGCTAGACAAAGCATTCCTAGCTTTCCGCAGAAAAGTGTCCTTTAAGCTATGTAAAAATATAGCTTCCAAGGCCATGCAGAGCGTGTTCGTGGAGTCCGTGGAGCCTAGCACGCTATGAAAGTTCTCCTCGAACTGGCTCGTGTATTGAATATCTTTTACGCATTCCGATAAGTTATTTATCAACGATTCTTTTAATATCGTGTCGCGGTTGCGGCCAGTGAGGCTGGATGTCACACTTTTGAAAAACGACATGGTTCTCTTGAAATTGTTTGTAATCAGTGCGTGAAATTAGTTCAACATTTGATTTCAATTAATTAATTTCACATCGGATCGCAAAGTAAACACAAACATTACGAACGAGCACAGCAGCCTAGCGCAAGTAGGAACTTTGAAATTTTTGTTCGCATTTAGCCCCGTTTTAATGGCGGACATATTTTTGTCTCACTCTTTAGTACTACTTACTCTTTCTTTGCTGTCAATGTCAAACTGAAAACATAACAAATATGGCGGAACGCGGCACATATTAGAACGTTTTCTAGTTAAAATTTTTGTGTTTTAAGTTTGTTCAATATCTAGCTGTGTGTATCTTGTTGTACAGTGTTTAGTGATTTTCTTTTAATATTGGCATTGATCGGATGGTGTCGAACTTGTGCCATTTGTAAAATAAGATGCAGCCGGTCACAGGGTACCAAAAGAAAGTTTATGGGTAAATTTCCTAGGGATGAAGACCGGTAAGTATTTCTGGCTACAGTTTTTGTCATCTTGCACAAGAGCAAGATCATAAATTATGTTAAATAACGTAATTAATATACTATGAGAAAAATACTCAGATGTTTCAATGTCATAGTGATGTGCCATACACATATTCAATATCGATAAAAAAATATCTGATAAGTACCTTGGTCAGAATTACTACTCAGTGTATGACGGGTGAATTGCTGTAAGCCATAACAATGTTTCAACGATGCACTATTAGTGGCTGCATTGAATGTTGTTTTTTTTTTTTTAGATGCAGACAATGGGTGAAAATTGTGGAAGATCTTATATCGTATATCCCCATCGAAAAACTCCACCAACATAAATATGTTTGTAGAGATCATTTCCGGCCGAAAGATTTTTACAACTATTTTAAAAGGAAGCCGATTATAGAAATGGTGAGTTGTGTTATAAACTTATAATGTAACACTTACTACATTTCATGAATAATTATGTAATAAAACACAAAATACGCCTTGCTTTACGTCATATATTTTAGAACATTTGAATATATTTTGCTCCGTCATTTAGAACGCAATATTATTATTACGTCTTAATACGTAAATGACATACTTTGATAAACATTTTTTTACAGGGCTGTATCTTCTCTACTTATAAATGCGCCTCCTCTTCCTGATTACTTACTAGCTGAGTTTCCTTACCACGTAGCCACGTCGCATCACTTGAAACTGGTTAGTGATTGGAATTACTAAAATATCTTTTTTACTAATTTTTAACTTAAAATATTTTTTTATAAAAATGTATTTGATAGTTACATAGTCAACTATGCAGTTATGTGGTAAACAGGAACAAACTATTTTTTTTTCGGACTATTCTTGCAATTGTTTATTTTCAGATTCAGCTATACAAAAACCTATTAGTTGTCGAGCTTCACAAAACAACTCTGGTACGTAGACTTTTCATGTATCGCTGAAGTTTTTTGTAACTAGAGTTTGTTTACTTTGATAAATTACAAAGTGTTATCATTTTCAGCACCTTGTACAGCAGCCAAAATATCAGCTGTTGCTATTGGTCCAGTAGGGTTTGACCACAATTATTGTGGCCTGGAATCTCAGCATATCAGAACTATCCCGGTAAGTAGCATAGTTTACCAACAAATTAATAATCAATAACGACTCAACTTAACTTTTTTTGACGATTTCAGCACCTGAATCCAAACCACCGATTGATGAAGTTCGCTCAGATTGGACACCTCTAAGGAAAGACCAAATAGCTGCTGAAATAAATTCAATAGACCTTGACCACAATTATTGTGATTTGATAATCAATAATAAAATACTAATTTCATTTGTCGTTTTATTGAAAACATTGATTTTTATTAATTTTATTAGGCTAACTGCGGAGCCCCTGGATGAAAATTTATCGATATCGATAAATGTAGTACCAATGTAAGTGGACGTCCCTAATGCACAGACAAGTTGTTATGTTGGTAGCACTTTTGACATTGCATTTTTGCTCTATTGGTTGGTATTGCTAACGGGGCTAAACTCATTACAAAAGCATATAGGGAGGTCCCGTCTCTTATTTATATGCTCTGTGGAGCACAGAGAACAGAACACCTCTATTTAGACGACAATTTTTTTTTTATATTAGGTTTAACGGCCTTGGAAACTAGTCCTTTTGAGCCTAGACGACGATAATTTGTACGACCACAGACTAACTAACTAAAAAAGAACGTCATGTAAAACAGAGGTGAGTTTCCAAATCAGTTGAAAAAAAACTCTATGAACAAAAATCGCCCTAAAATAATCGTGTTTTCATAAATAAGACAGTAAAGTCCTGAAGTTCAGACGGCCCCTCAGAACAATAACTCAGAATAAGAACTAAAGCATAGAAGCGTTATAAAATGAACACATGACACATGTCTGTCTCGTTAGTTTGAAATGTCGCCAACCACGTGCTAGACAGAGAAAAATATTGTAGTTTGTTGTTGTATTATTCAGAACGTACCACCCTCAATTGTCAGTTGGTTACCTTTGGTTACCATTATGCTCCTGAATTAGAGAGGTCTAATTCGGCTTGAAAATCACACCTTTGCCAAGTATCTTCGATTTGGCAGTGTGTTAGACAAGAGGTGTTGAATTGCGTCGTCTCCGAAAAGCTTGTGTTTTTTGGGTTGTTTTAAGACAATTTGAAGTGGAATTTAGTGGAGATTTATAATATGGAGTATACGTAATACATCGGAATGGCGTGTGTGATATTGGGATGTAAAACCCATTCGGGAGAAGAGAAAACAAAACCACCTTCATCAGCTTCCATCGGTAAGACTCAATTTTGTGTACTTTGTAGTGGTTTTTTCGCTTGCATTTAAACTATGAGCTGAGAATAGTGTTTCAAAGTTAATAAATCATGATTATAATCAATTTAATCATAGTAACAAGTATGTTGTTTATTTTAGGGCGATAGGGATGGGAGTTTCCTACTACCTCAGTGAAAAAGTTATCGATATTTAGTAAAGAAGTTTATTTTATTTCTTGTGTTTATTTCACTATATCTCAATTAACTTTTGAAAGCCCGATCCAGTAACGTTATGAAGTTATCGATTCGATTGTTTATGATTATCGATAAATATTTTTCCTGTTTGAATCTATTGATTGCATTGATATTTTTCTAGTTTTAGCGTGATAAATTAAAAACTACCAAAAGGGGTTTTGATATTATGTTAACTTCTAATATTTCCACCTTCTTTAAAAAAAATAGAACTTGTAATAAGATAGGTTAATATATCGTATAGAATAGTTTTCGCTACATAATCTACGTGTCGTAATATAATAATAATGTAGCGAACAAATCGCACCACCATTGTGAAAAAAAAGGAGTCCAGCAGTACTGGTTTTTATATGTACGGTTTGCTGTCAAATTAATAAAGAACTTCAAGGGTGTCCATCTGTCATAAAAAGAAAGTTTGGATTGATTATAGTGGTTTTTAATTAATAATTATTTATTTCAGTATACCCGAAGATAGCACAATGCAACAAATGTGGATAGACTGCATGGCTTCACGGTCAAATTGGTAATGAACAAAATCACGTACCTTTGCAGCAGACTTTTGTTTTGAAGAAGACTTTCATATACATGATAAGGTTAGGAAATTATTATTTCATATTGAAGATTAGGTAAGGACATTATTTTTTAACAAAGACATTTAATTTCATATAAACAAATTAATTTGTATAAGTTCATTACTGATTTATAAGTTGTTTATGAATAGCGAGAATTTTAAAGTTTATATTTCTATACCCTCTCCTAGTGTGCTGACAAAGACTGTCGCTAGGTTAAAAGGACAAACATTAAATGTTTTTTAATTTTACCTATTATTTTACTTTACGTGTTCTTCTTGCTTTTTGTTATTCTCTGTGTAATTTGCAGGCTCTGCTCTGGTTCCTGATACACAGGTTACCCATCTTCAGGAACCAGGAATTTTTAACAATTTGAGTGTGACGCTGGTTGTGCAATAAATTATTTATAAATGAATTAAATAATTGATAGCACAACCAGCCATTTCCGTAAAACCATCTTCTACATAAACATTAGATGATACAGTTTTTTAAAAAAATGGTTATAATTTTTGTCAAACATGAAACTTAGCGATAAAAAACAATCCCAAGTCCCACCAATTATACTTCTTATTCTTTGAGCTGCGCTCTAAAATTTCAAATGCATAAAGCTCGCAATGTCTCACTACGTAGACGCATAAGGTTTTAGTGCAATAATATTCTTATACAGTCGCAGTAGATTCATCTTTAAATTTTCATTCTAAAGCTGCCCGCCTTCTCCTAGCTAAACGGTCAGTTGTAGAAACGAAAAAACAATGGTGTACTAATAACACATACCTATATTTTTTTACTCAGGGAGAGAGAGAGAGAGAGAGAGTATTAGCTTGATCACTACGCGTGCCCACCACGAAATTATATAGGTAACTTAAAAATTATAATTCCATTAAAAATTCCATGAAAATTTCTGTATTTGATGCAAATTGAACTTTTCTAAATAAATAGTTAACTGTATTTATTTTCTATCTTACTTGGGCTCATGCTGTGCATACATACAAACTTACATACCAGATTTAGCACTTACAAGTTACAAACTTAGTAAATTTAATATCATTACAATCAATTGTACTGTATCTTTGTAATTATTTTTTGTTTGTTTTTTCCTGGTGTACAATAAAGAATATTCTTATCCTATCTCTTAACAATCTCACCCATTAACAACCCATTCACGAAGAGTTCGATAACATGCACAGTTCTCACTGTGCATGTTATCGAACTCTTCGTGAATGGGTTGTTAATGGGTGAGACCCATTCACGAAGAATTCGATAACATGCACAGTGAGAACTGTGCATGTTATCGAACTCTTCGTGAATAGGTCCACCGATTTTGATGACATTTGTATATTTGCAACATTTAGGTGAGACCAAGAGTTTGGAGAGCTGAGAATATATCGTAGGTTAAAAAATAAGGCACGCCATGGTTTGCGGCGCCAGGTAATACCATATAATATTAATATAGACTGCTATATTTACAGAATGTTTAGTTAAGGATTAAATAATATCGACGTTTTCGTGTTGTTTGTCATATCCTTAAGGAATTTTACTTTTGTCTATGACCCCCACTATGACACTGACTTTCTGCAACCTAGTACGATTGTAAAATTTCGAGTGTACGAGTACACTGCAGTTGTCCCGTCCCAGCACAAAGAATCATTGTAAGAGTGACAAGGAAAGCTATTCAGTAATTGAAGGGCCCAGATGCAGAAGTCCCTTAGTCCACTTAGGGACTTTTAGACCTGGTATTACCAGCGTGTAGAGCAGGTCAAAATTGTCTATGCCCAGTATTTAGTTTTTTATGAAAACGTCCCTAACTCCAAATAAAAATATCGAAATTTTACTTTATGACTCGATTTTGTGACCAAGAAGTCCCTTAGAAATTTAAAAGACCCTAAGACAAACGTTTTGATAGTAAAAAGTACCTTTACCCTGACTAAAATGCATTAAAAGTCCCTTAGTCCAAAGATTTGTGTTTAAAAGTGGCAATCTACATTCCTCGATCAACTGTGCAGCTCTAGGGTTTTTGAAAATGTAACAGTAATTTACCCGATTCCGGGGCATTCCATGATGCCAGTAGACGGAGATTTTGCTTAAATAAAGAAAAAGAGATTGAAGAAATAAACAATCTATTCACCAGAATACTACGTCAATTTGATAAAAGATTGCCGAAAACACCAACCTTTTGATGTGGTATTTATGGAAATACACTCAGAAGAGATAACGGAGATTAGAGAAAGATCAAGGACTATAAAAAGCTCTATGATGATAATTATTATCAAGAACGTTGCTGGAATTTCCACTTTTCGTGAAGTAGTAACTCTTAAAAACCGAAATACTGTAAATATTCGTTAGTTTAAGATGTTAATTTAATATGTGTACGCCTTTACGGCAAAATATGCTGAAGCTTTATTAATTATAAGAACTTTTATGTACACGCATGTTTCACAAATAAATGAATTTGATTTGGTTTGATTTGATTTAGTTTTTTCCAAATCACGCAAACCGTCACAGCGCAGTACAATGACCGGTCCATATTCACAGTTTTCTTTGTATCGAGTCGGAGTTAGACGATCAGGTGTAGGAAATCAACCTGCAAACGCATATGGTGGACCACTAAAACTGAAACCAGCGAAGATCAAAGACATAATTCATTTACTCCAGTTTGTACCTCAAGACGAACAATATTTTTATAGCAATTCCTGACAATCGATGAAAGTGATTCCCAGAATCAGAACCAAATTGATTATGAAGAAGAAGTGGAGTGACTGCAAATTGTTATTTAGAAGAGCGTAAGTCCAAAGTTTTTTCAGAGAGTACCTTTAAGTCCTAATATTAAGTGAACAAAGTTCCTATGTCCTTAGATTAAGTATAAAAAGTGCCATAAGTCCGTATGCTGGGCCCTAAGTCCACGTAATTAAAAAAATCATTTTATTTGTAAAAGAATGTTTAATTTTGTTAGATTTTGTTTCAAAACAAAGTTGATTTATTTTGTATACAATGGTATTTCTTTTTCCTTGATACGGCTTATAGAATTGTTTTAAATTGAATTTTTCGTCTTATATGTCATCTGGTGTATAGTTGAGTTATGGGACTAAGGGACTTTTGCATCTGGGCCCTTCAATTACTTTGTATTTTACGGCTCCTTCTAGGCTTTAGTTATTATTCTGAGGTTTTTAGATACTGACCATGTGTAATGCAGCTAGAAGCTAATCTGTTATTTGAACTAATTTGTATCTGTTGTTTCTCTCATTCATTCGTATGTGTGACCATATGTGGCAGTTTCCTGTCTTTTTGGCAGGATTCGACCCGTAATTTAACATTAGGCAGATTTTGTGGCAGTTCATGATTTTTGGCAGTTTTCGGCAGTATTGAACTAAAGCCCTATTAAGCAAGACATCAAATTAAAATGGCATGTAACCCTGTCGTCTTGAGTTTGCATAGTGCGTTCATTTTTGTTTTGTCAGGCAGAAATCAGAGTATGATCCTAGACACCGGCCATCGTTATTTGTTGGTTTTGAGAGTCTCTGTTTTAATAAAGAACACGAAGTAAACGAACGAGCGTATCACCCGGAGTGGGAACAAGATCCATTGCTTTCTTCATGGATATCTAAAGCCAAAGACGATCCAGAATTCCAGATGTTGCGTTTTGTAAAGCCTGCAATATCAAATTAGTTACACGACTGTCTGCTCTGAAAGAACATGCAACAACTAACAAACACACGAAGAATAGGTATGTCTGGGTACAGTTGGCAGTCATCGGTGAGTTTACCTAATCATTATTAATTCAAGAAATATACTATTATTATACACTGTAAAGTTTTAAAAACTTATTTAGAGGCTAAAAATTCCACCCATGCCGGAATTCGGAGTCGGGGCTGTAAGTGATGCAATCTACTTCAGCCAGATGTCGCTGCCTGTACGTAATACAGAGAATAGTGTAAAGAGGTTCGAAATTTCACTGATGCCGGTGAGTCGCCCATTAGCTCAGTTGGATAGAGCGCTACCACGGATAGCCAGAGTTCGCGGGTTCGAATCCCGGCATGGGTTGAATTTTTAGCCTATAAATAGGTTTTTAAAATTATCCTTAGCACGGGTTAGTGCATTAAAAATAAAAATAGTATAAACTGTAAAGTTTTTTTATGTGTTCAATAAAAGTACAACATTCTGTATGTATCTATAAATGTTTTCTTTTGTGACCACAAATAAACAAACCTATCAGATCAGGCCATATGCATCTTTGGTAGGTACCTAACTAAAGTTGGCATTTTTTTGGCATTTTCTTTGGTGTTAGGAATTTTTTGGCAGTTTTTCAGCTTACGTAAGGCAGGATTCGTATTTTGAAGTTGGTCACACCAAATCGTTCAATGTTTTTTTTGCAAATGGAGTCCTTTTAACCTGCGTTACACATTTGCAAAATATTGTATTTGGTTTAGTGAATTTGGAAGCTACTTCATCAACAAACAAACATCTTTATTTTTCGTCGACAATGGCGGATTCCGTGAATATGTCCCTCGGTAAGTTTAATATTCTCGTCTTACAAATAATGTACCTAATTTGGTCTATTTTTGGGATATTGTAAATTAAAAAGATAATTACAATGTGTGTCTTTGTCTTTTCGTCGTCATTGATATTAATAAATATACGCCGTTTACTTTGGCATTTAAAAAATACCACATACATAACCTCAGTATGATCATAAAAAAATCTATATTTCACTTGAATAAATAGCACCATTAATTTTGACTCGAGCACCATTGTTGTTATTCTCGTCATTGTTTGGTCATCATTATGTCTATTCATGAAAATTCAATCGAACTTTACCCACCATACTACAACTTGTTTTCTTACTGTGTGAAATCAACACAGGTTTCACTTGCGACGAATTTCTGTTTCAGATGAGATTATCAAACAAAATCGTACAAGTCGCCCACGAGGGCGCGGTGGGGCACCGACGCGAGGGCGCGGAGGTGCCGTCGGCGGGCGCGGGGGCGGCCGCGGAGGCGCCGTCGGCGGTCGCGGTTCCAATCGCGGGGTCGGTGGACGGGGCCGCGGTCGCGGCGGCGGGTTTAACTCTCGGTCAGGCACGCCCGGGCCTCGGCAGGGTAGATCCCGCTCCAGAGGTCCACAGACCCGCGGCCGCTCGCAGTCCCGCGCTCGCTCGCAATCCCGCGGTCGGTCCCAGTCCCGCGGTCGGTCGCAGTCCCGTACGCGCTCCCGCTCACGTCAGCGTTTCCGCTCCAACTCCCGTGCACGCTCCATGTCGTGGTCACGCTCGCAACCACGCCGAGGTCTCACTCCAAAGGGCAGAGCCGGCTTAGAGGATCAGCAGCCAAGTGTACCAGCTTTGGTCAGGAATAATAGATTCAACCGAGGTTTGTTTTTATTTGAGACAAAATATTGAATAAAACCATCTATTTATTCATACTCTTAAACATGTTTTATAATTTGCAGGTGGCCAGCAAACCAGACTTCTTCGCTCAAATTCTAATCCTAACTTCAGAGGAGGTATTCACAGCAGGCTTGGTGTGAACAGAGGCAGAGGAAGGCCCCTGGCGGTTGCCAAACGTGGAATATCCAAGCGCGGTCAAGGCCTGATTACTAACAACCGTTATAGTGCAGTGGGACTTAGATCTGACCAGATACTGCAGGAGCAAAGGAGGAACTTGATTAACCAAAGTAACCATATCAGAACCCAGACTTTCACTCGCTCCAGATCAAGGTCTAGGTCTAGGAATAACTCCTTTAATGCAGCTTCTCAGCTCACTGTGAGTGTTGCCAATGATTTTGCTAAAAGGCGTCGCAACAGTGTTGGCAATGCTGGATTTTTGACCAAGAAAAACTTGGCACAATTGAACAACCAATATGGAGGCTACAATACTCGCCAAGGCCCTGGCAGTGTTAAATCTGTGGCATCTAACCGATCTAATCGTTCAAACAAATCTAACAACAGTAACAGATCTACAAGAGCCAGAGGTCGAGGCGCCAACCGAGGTGTGAGCCGCAATTTTGTTAATAAGCAAATATTAAATTCAAAGCTGCAGCAAGAAATTGCATCTATTCAGGGTAAAACTTTGGGTGGGACCTCAGTTTCTAGTGAAGCTCCTGTTGGAATCAATTTCTCGCCGACTCCAGTTGCAACTAGGCAAACACTTCACGAGCGCTTTGCATCCACTTAGGTGCTGTTCATCTGTGTACATTAAGTTTAAACATTGACTTTTGAAAGGTACACCATTGTGTGTCAACATTGTTTTGAATGACAATATTATGGTGTGCATAATGGAAATGTGTGATTGAGTTTAAAGACATGCAGTCTTATTATAAAACATGATGCCTTAGAACTCTCGAAATAGAGAATAAAGAGGCAATTCAAATTGTCTGTGGTTAAGGAAAAAACATCCTTGGGGAGAATTTTAGAGGAATCATTTATTGTAAGAAGAATTTGCTAGAAATAATACAGATGTGATGCCTTTAACATGTTTTTCTACTGTGAAGTCACTTGGTTTGTGAATATTTCTGTTACTAATGTAAGAATTGTTTGTTATGAGTATCTGATATACCTATGTTGTAAGTAATAGTTCTTTGGCAGTTGAAAATTCGTCAATTGAAAGCTTAATTTTATCAGTTTTTGACTAAGCTATGGTCAAAAGCCGATAACGGATCAGACAGGAAAGGTGATGAGACAGGTGGATCTTTATTTTGTAACAAAAATTGCCTGCAGTTACAGAGTAGAGTGCAAGTATATAAGGGTTAATCTGCTGCTGAATGTACAACTTCTAAAGTATGTGGCATAATTTTTTTACACCTACTAAAACTAGAAACTGTGAAGCAGGAATAAGCTTTTGATCTTGTAAGATAGCTAGGTAAGGACAATGGTGTCTTGACACGAACATCATTCATCCTTAGTTGCATTATAGACTTCCTAAAACTTATTTTGTTACAGAGAAAGAAAAATAAAAAACTATTAAGTGTAATAAATTAAATACTCTTTTCTTTATTGTTACATAAATATCAGCCTCGACACTTAAAACATTTTCAAATTTAAAAACCTATTTAGAGGCTAAAAATTTCACCCATGCCGGGATTCGAACCCGCAACCTCTGGCTATCCGTACCAGTACTGGTACGGATAGCCAGAGGTTGCGGGTTCGAATCCCGGCATGGGTGAAATTTTTAGCCTCTAAATAGGTTTTTAAATTTGTTCCTTAGCACGGGTTAGTGCATTAAAAATAAAAATAGTGTAAACATTTTCAAAATTATAACATTACATGCTGTACATCTTCGGCATCATGATAAGGGAATCAGTAACTGGAAAAAGGAATAAACAATTGTTAATGCTGATATAAGAACACAGTGATAAAAATAAAGAAATAATTCAGGATACTTACAATTTTCACCTAAAATATTGTCAAGTATGAGACCATGAAACACCGGTACCAGAGGATCTTTTGAAGTGCTTTTCGTGTCCGTTGAGTCCGTGATGACCTCAAATGTCCAACCAAGATGTTGCCCACAGTGCGGACAGGCACAGAGGCGCCATGTGTAGCCTGGGAACCATGAGTCTGCTCGTTGACGCTGGAAAAATATTATATATTGTGCTCATGTAGATTTTTTAACAGGGTTTGATTATTATTTTTTTTATTATACGTTTTATATACTCCACTTAATCCACTTGCACATCCAATTAAAGTATCTTACTCAAAATAACACAGAAACTGTAACTTAATGCATGCTAAACTAGATGTCCATTTCAAAACCTAGATAATTTTGGAGAAAAAAATTACAAAAGACCTCCAAACTTGTGAGTTTTGATACTTAATGATTCTAAAACAGAACTAATGCACTGAACTGGCTTCAATTCCAACCAGCTTTGGCATCTAAATAATCTTTAATGTTATAGTAGATCTTTTGGCACTAAGAGTGCTTTAAACATTTTTTGAAACCCATTTCGGTCAAGCTTATATCTTCAGAGATTTTATTGTTGAAACATACCTAATACAAAACTTCATAAAGGCTGTATTAATATTTACCAACGTAAATGTTACGAACGAAAGTTTGTTAAAATAAACAAGCCTACAGTTATGAAATCAGTTTCTGCATTATTTTAACTGTCCTGTTATGTTTTATGTGCAATAAAGTATTGGCTGCAGAACTAAGCCTATTTGATAATTTTTCAAATGAGTATCGCATTGAAGTTTTGCTTTATGATAGTTAGGTGTTTCCTTTACAAGATCAGTGATGCGATCAGCATTGTAGCTTTCTAGTAAGACCACTTTTTTCTAATATTTTCACATAATTATAATTTAGTTTCATACTTTTCCACACCAATAATAATGGCTGAGACTTGTGTGTCAGCACCTAAAAAGTCTAGTCAAGAACTGTTAGTAGGGTAGCTATACCGAGCCAATATGATCACAAAGCGCCTTTTCAGCTGTCACAATATCGAACTGAGTGCCGAAAGGGTTGACAAGTGTTTGAACAGTCACATTCTGTTTTCCGAAAAGATTTTGCTTGTTTGTTTTCCGAGATCCAGTACTCAATTGCGTAAACAAGTAGAAAGAGTCTGCCACGTCAGCCCCACATTTACGGCAGAGAAGGAATTCTGAAACAAGTATTCAATATGGTGCATAATTTTGGGATCAGAATAACCTATAAGAACAACCTGAAGTAGTTACGGATAGGTGATGTAAATTTACCTTGGCCATTTTTACTGAAGTAAGATTGTTCAGCAAGAGTTAATAAAAATTGTGTATGTATGCTAAGAAAAACTATGAGATTATAGAACAAAAGCATTCCTCTTAATTGTGATTTTACTAAATGTAATACATAAAAAGCGGCGTAGGCGTTAATTGCAACAAAAATCCGCCTCTGTTGTATTAGGGATATCAACAAAATTATGAAAAATCACATAATTTCGAAAGAACCAAAACAAACACTGGCTTGAGCAAGGCTTGAGATTGAGATCAGCTTGAGATCATGAGAGCACGAAAATTCGAAATCGATATTTTTTTGAGATGACATTCGTTTGACAGACAACCACAGATTAAAAAACAAACTAAACCAATGGACAGAATCGTATGGCTCCAATACACATTGGCCCATTCTGGCCCACTGCTCGCCATTGCCATTGTGTACACGGGGCAATGGTGTGTAGTGGCGGACAGTTGTCGGTTTTTTGGGCACACTTCAAAGGAATCGTGGCGTAGGTAGTTGTTAGTTCGTCACCAGCGGTAGGAAACGTTGGAGCCAATCAGCGGGCCGTAGAGGATGTGCCACCATTCGTATTGATGGGGTTATGGTCAATATTTGGTTTTCAACGACTTAAAGACTACAGTGCGTTCACATTAACTTGACGCGTGAGAGAATTGGTAACAAGGACATAACATGTGAATTAGCTTTTGGACCTAATCGGAAGATGGTAAAACAAGCCCTCAATCCTTTTATTTTCCCCAAGTAATGGGAATGATATCTTATTTAACATGGTAACAGTAAACATCTCAGTGCTACCAATTCTCTCACGCATCAAGTTAATGTGAACGCACTATAAAAAAAATTTAATTTATTTATATTTTTAATTGTTTATTTTTAGTACTTTAAAGCTGGTGGGTGACTTATTAAAGCATTTGGACTTATCGAGTGTCCGAAAACTTGTATAAAACGAGAAATTTTTTTTTTTGTAGTTAGAATCGACGATTTCACTCAATCTGTTGATTGTGAGTTTACAACACCACAGCACTTACTTACGTCAAAATGAAAATTATTAATTGTTTTCTTACCGGAAATTTGCGTTTTTCACTTGTTTGGATGTAGTAGACTTACTAACAGTGCTGCAAACCCCACCAGCAAGAAAAAAAAGGAGATTTTGAAGAAAAAATCAGGAGACGCCAAAAAAAATCGGGAGAAAACAAAAAAATACCTTTTAAGTAAATTAAGTTAGTGTCTAACGACAGCGCCATCTTTTGCATGTCATTGTAATTAAATCATCTATCGCCATCTGTAAATTATATAATTGTACTAAAGTGTAACCAAGGCAACGAAGTTGTGGATTGTGAAAGATTGTGTTACCAGACCATAAAATAACAAAAAAAAACCTTTTGACACTCAAGACTTTTGACAGTTGACAGTTAGGTAGATTGAAGTTAGAGTTAGTTCTCAGAACAAGGACTAAAGAGTTAGTTATTTGAGTTGCCATCAACTAAACAAAAAAATGCTTCTATTTTGGCCAGAGTATCAAAAGAAAATCTCCAATGCCTATGCACACTTCCAACAAGTACACCAAAAACATGTTGCGAATACTTATACTCTCGTAGAACTAGCCATTGAGATTGTGTTAGTGTTAGCTAGTTAGTTAACAAAGGTGGAATATGCAGAAATGTGTGTGGTCCCAGGCACCACAGCGTCCGAGTGGTGCCTTCATCCATTTAACAGTTTATCTTTATTTCAGTATTTCTGGGAGGGGCAGCGGGCGTGTCCCTATGGCTGGTGGGCGTGGCCTTAGGGGCAGTGGGCGTGGCCTCCGCAGCACCTCTAGATCTGGTCCTCACTCCAGAAGTATCCTCACTCGGAGTCAGAGGCATCTCTAAATCCCACTTCTGACACCAAATGTTACTGGCTAGGGTTCTAGATTTGGAGGTATAACGCCAATGACAACTTCTTAGGATTTATTCACGCAGGGTCTGGTCTGCAGGTCTTCACGACACGAAGTCCACACGAAGATTCCAAATCGCAGATAAAATCGAAGTCCAATAGTATCGCTGAGGTCGTAGGTTATCGCTCGTATCGCAGTGTTCGCTCGAAGTTTACTCTTCGCTAGTCCAAACGGAATTGACTGCGCGCCGCTATTCATATCCGCCGGCAAGGGTTCTCGAACATTCCCGTACGTATGTACCCTACACTCGGTGCACGCGGCAACGACTCTAGAACAGTTTCATGTCATAGAGTTTTGAGCCTTACGCTAGTGGACATACGAGTCGTTATTGCTTGCCGCGTTACTAAAACGCAGCATGCGGCGACTATTCGATAAGCTTCCAGAAGACTCTATTCTAGATGGTTCGGTGTAGGACCGCGACAATATTTTAATATCACACTAATATTATAAAGGCGAAAGTTTGTGAGTGTGTATGTTTGTTACTTCTTCACGTCTAAACAGCTGGAGCGATTTTAATGAAATTTGGTATGTAGTTAGCTGACACCCTGGATTTAACACAGGCTACGTTTTACTGCGAGAAAATATCATATTCCCATGGGAAAATCGATAAACCGCGGGTGATACAGCTAGTAGAATGAAACCACGCTTAGAGGTGTCATTAATGAAAATGTATTTTCCCCTAATATCGTTAAATCTTTATTTATTTGATACTGTCGCCACGCCTATTATCACCTGTGTAAACTGCTTTTGGCAGCTAGTTCAAGACTGATTAATCTGATTATTCTTTAAATCATATTACATTATAATTTGTATTTCAAATACATTGGTTATCTGTAAGTGTACCTTGTAACTAAATCAAAAAATTAAATATTAATAGGTAGGTATGCAAGGCAAAAATATTTATCTTTTGGTTAATTTTTGAATTTAGCAGGTAATATAAAAAATGAGCAAGTGAGGGAAGTCAAAAGTGATATATTTTTTAATGGTATGTAATACAATACATTCACGCAGAGACATATCTCGGACTGATCAAGTTTAGGACCCAGTCTCTCCACAATACCAATGTTTGTACAATATTGTACCTAATATGTGGCTGGACAAATATCTTAATTTTTTTAGGTAACAGAATTTAAACTGGAAACTCTAACACATATACCAGCATAGAGGATGATATGGACATCCACTGTGATAGCTTCTATAGTTTTAAGGATAAAGTGGGTGAGATCAATTACTTCATGACTGGTTCTCAAGCATTTAAGTTCCTAAATGTCGCCTATTTTTTCTAATATCTATATTTTCTAATTCTTTTTAAGTTTTATAAGTCTATCTAGAAGTAAGACTTGTTTTGTTATGTTTATCACATGTTTAACTACTAGGTACTAGAACTAATTATAAATGTTGTGTGAGCCTTTAATTGGCAACCTTATAAGGCTGAAACTGTTATACCCTAATTAAGAGGGCCGTTGGCTTACCTATTAATAAAATAAAGTACGCGCTCCCCTTCGCGTCGATCCTGTAGATATGATTTTGTAGTTTGCTGTCCAGATTTTGCAATTAAAATATTTGGAATGCACTACAATCACCCAATATCAAAATTTAGTTTCGTAAAACTATGTTTTCGCAAAGGAAAAGGAAGAAAATAAGTTCCAGTTTTAAAATTGACCATGTGAAGTTTTATTTAACAAAATTGAAAATAGGTGAAATAAATAACTTTATATAGGTACTTTTAAGAAACATTAATTTGTACATTACATTCTTATACGTTAAATCAATTATTTTAATGAATACCTGAGAGGCCAACAGCACTAGTTTTCTAGAGCATCATTAAAGAAATAAAAGGGTACTTGTTATTGCGTATTACAGAAAACGATACAGTCCGTTAAAGTTTACTATCTATAAAAAAAACAGTAAGGATATTTTCAGGAAGTCAAAGAGTATTTGATTGGGATCTGCAACCATATCATAGAAATTTCAATATCACTGAGATTTTTAAATTTTCGTAAGCACTACATATTATTAACTTAGTTCCATAGTTACTTAATTTTTTTGTTGGTGTCCGACCAGCCACCAAAAGTGAGAGATATCAATCGTTTAGCTGTCAAATCAGTACGGTAACAGTTAGATGCATGGAATCGCTCAGGATTGGTTATGCATAATTAGGCCCCGGATTTCCCTCTAGCTCCGGCTCTACTCACCATGATGAAGCTCTTCAAATACGAGCAAAACCTCTTATTCGAAGAGTCTAGTCTGACAAAAAATCAATAAAGTAATGAAGTCAATAATCTCATAAATCGAATAATTTTACAATAACACTTTTTTTTGTTATGTTATCACTACTTTTTTTAAGTGGAAAGATAACGCAGCATAGTCGATAACAATGTCACGCCTAAGCCATTTTTCATTCATTCTAGCACAGATTCTAGTAAGATAGGTAGTAAGAAAACAATTGAGAAAAAGAAACGTTCCATTTCCGTGATATTTTATAACGGATATGTTTACCATAATGCTATAGTGACCCCAGAAAATATCGTTATCTGCCTACTATATACGACACGAATTAAAATTCAGAATAAAAAAGTTTGTTTTGCTGTAATATTCAGACCTTCCTTCAAGTGTAGTTGACCAAAAGATGTATCATAAAGTTAGCATAATACAAATAGACCGTAAATGAAGGCCATTACTTTAGGCATATAAGTCTTTAAAAAGGCCATTTAATTAATACATATATACGCTTAGCAGAAATGTATTGAGTGCTCTTGTACAGCCAGTTTGAGAAGTAATTCTATAAAAAAAAATTACTTAATGTCTATAGATGAAAGTTTACATTGTCCGTACCATATTTAAGTACACTGCTGAAGCATTACATTGGCCTCGATCACTACAAGAGCAAAGAAATTAGCAACGGAGATCAAGATTATTCAAGAAGTTCCAATTTTTCTAATTATTTTTAGTTAATACAGTACACATTCGAATCAGGAAAATATTTCTCTTCTTAAACACCACAGGCGAGTCCGAGTGGCAGCGTCGCTAAATGTTTACTTAAATATTTTACAATATATTTTTCTATTAACAACAATTATAAAAAGACATTTCTACAAAATACATTCTATCACAACACATACATTTTAAAATGTGTAAAGTACACTATAAGTGTATTGAAGGTATGTTTTAAAACATTATCATAATTAGTCATACTGAAATTTATTAGTTTACGCTTATGAAAAATTTGTAGGAGTAAGAAAAATATCAGCATTAGAAACCGTAAACGAGTATACAAGTGCAGTAGCTTCGACAAAATACTTCGACAAATATATGAACAACACCCTCAAGAGTGTAATTTAGAATTTCGTTAACAAGTCGCCGAGGGTCCGGCGCTACTGGCACCGCCCGCCTTGGCACCGTTGAGTATTCCACTAGCTTCCCGCGGCTCCTACCGCTAGCGAGGCACACGCTTCACGTCACCCATCCGTCCCAAATAAATATACACTTAGAGCTACGCAAAATATACAGTCGCAGCGCTACCGCGCCCGCCCTACGAGTCAAAACTAACGATTAATGAGAGAATTACGCGCGACACGCAGTTTATAGTCTAATATCATTAGTGGTTGTGGCGAGTATGCAAGGCAGCGCCGCCGGGAGCGGCCCGCTCTCCACGTATTCGAGAACATCCTTCTTAATATCTACCGGGGGCGTCGCCTCGGCGTCGGGCGCCGGAGCGGGCGCGACTTCGGCGCGCGGCGGCGGCGCGTCGAACCCGCCGGCCGGGTTTTGCACAAACCGGCGACACTGCACGTCCTCCTGGGCGCCGTACCGGTGCAGGCTGAGGAACTTGAGGTTGGCGACGATGGATGAGTTCATGTGTCGCGCAGGCAGCCCCGCCGTGGTGGCGGAGCGCTCCAGCCGCGCGCCCTCCGCCGGCGCCAGCTCCAGCGACTGCCCGCGTCCGTACAGCCGCGACTGGCTGAACCGCGGCGTGAGCCGGCCCATGAGATTATCCTCCTTCTTGCTTGCCTTCGCCTCCTCCGGCGGCTTCGGCTTCTTCTTCATGAAGAACGGCGTGAGCCGCTCCGCGAACGGCCGCGACGACAGAGCGCCCGCGTCGTGGACGTTCGACGTGGAGCTCGAGGTCTTTAGAGGCCTCTGGGCGTTCGGGTGCGTCTTTATCGGATTGGATTTCCGCTGCGTGCTGATGCGCGAGAATATTCCGTAGTCCTCCTTGTCTTTGTGGGTCGCCGACTCTCGCGTCGGTTCTTTGTCCTCCTCTTCCGGTGTGTCATCTTCGCAGACCTTCAGCACGCAATAGGTGTCTCTCCTCAACTCGTCGAGCAAACTGTCGTCGTTGGAAATCGTATCGGCGGGTCGCTTGTCGGAGTCTTCAGACATGTCGGCGTCTGGGGAGTTGATGTGTGAGGTGTTGGCACTGGTGACGTTGGACGTTGAGGTTGTGCTGTCATCTGACCGGCTGGTGTCTGGTTTCGGATGGAGCGGTGGCCTGGAAGTATGCGGGGCCCTCGGGGGTACAGCGGGGGGCTCGTCGCGCGATTGGCTCATGAAATTGGCCATCAGCTCATACTCTCGACACGCTAGTTCTCTCGGTGCGACGTCGACGTACTCGCAGAGCGGTCGGTCCAGCGAGGATTGCGTCCGGGAGGGGCGCGGCGGGCGCACAGGCTTTTCGGCGGAGGCGTCGCTGTCCTCCGACGGATCGTGTTTTATGCAGGACATTGTCAAGTAGCCGCTGCCTGTGGATTTGTTGGATTTTCCCGAGGAGCGCTCGTCGGCGTGGCGCGAGAGTTTGAGGGATTCGGAGCTGGAGCCGACGTCGGTGGAGGACTGGAGAGGTAGGGTTTTGCCGTCGAGGTCGACAGTAGGCGAGGCGTCGCTCCGCCAGGCCCGCCAAAGCAGGCCACCGCTCTCCATCTGTCCCGCCGCGCCCGCCAGGTGCAGGTAGTTGTCGTCGCCTATTGGCGCTTGCCTGGAAAAAAGGGTACATTGTAGACTTTGACATATGAAATGAAATTTGTTTATTTGCACAATTTGCTACACATATACCTATTGTGTCTACAATAACAACTACAAAAAGAAAGTGAAGCTAAAGTCGACATATATAGACCCTGCGTTCCGAGATGCGATGAAATCGATTACAGCGCAAATCCGATCAAATTTAGTAGTCCCAAAGTATCTCGCACAAAATAGGGTTCTTGTGCCTACTGCACTTATATGGATTGGCACTGTAATCTATTTCATCGCATCTCGGAACGAACCCAGAGTCAATGAGTAATATTTCTTGTAATGCATGATTAGTAAAAAAATCCTACGGTATTTGCAGGGCAATACAGTAAGTAATCTATCTAAAGAATTTCACTCTTAGACGATAAAGCTTTCGCATTACGTATTAAGTTATGCAATTTAAATGAATAACTAATAATAAGTATGGCATATTTTTATGAAATATAATGTTTTACAGTGTACATACTTGCTGCCATAAGTGGTCTGTCGCGCGAGCGAGCGCAAGTAGACTCGGTGTCCGTGCTCCAGGTCGAACATCACCTCTTGCAGCTGCCGCAGCGTCGCCAGCTCCGCCTCGCGCTCCTCTATCGTGCCTTCTGTAACGATGAAACAGGCCTTTTTGAGAACTGACGAGCACAGTGGGCTATGTGATTGGTGGACATTTGCAAAAACAGTTGCTTCACAAGTACATAAAATCTTATAGGTGGAGGTTGAGCGAGATCTTTGTCTACGGACTGCCTGCAAGGCCCCATATACATATGATGCCACAAACTTTATGTAGTGTATGTGATTTAGTACAGTCAAGTGCTAAAATGAAACATATTTATTTAATCAAAGTATATTTACTACACAGCAAAAGGCACACAATAAATATATTTAAAAAAGTTTTATCCATAATGTCATACCAAATAGTTCAAACAGAGAATCTAATCAAGGAATCATTTTCACATAGAGGATGAGATTCTTCACAGACAGTCGCGTGGCTGTTCAGGACATGGTGTTAATTTGAAGCCAAGAGCAGCGAGTCCTTGCAAGTCCCGCGCTAGGTTCAGCCTCAAAGGAACCCTCGTGGCCTACAGAGCCACAGCGGTACAAAAGGCGAGTACTCACCGTGCGGCCGATGCGCTCGCTCGTCCAACCGTGGCGAGTGCGCTACGAGTAAGGCGTGCAGTCTCTGCAAGTCTCGCGCCGGGTCTAGCCTCAGGGCAAGTGTGGCGGGCGCCTGCGCCGCGATGGAGCCCTCCGCAGTGCTTCCGCAGCCTTCCGCTGATGGCTCGGGCCGATTGCAACTGCGCGGTGAGACGCTTGGTTAGATTACAAATGAGATATTATGCAATGAGGAGGATGGCCGTGTGTGTATTGCAGGTACGCCGGTTCTCTGTGTGCTATCATTGCAAAAATAACCTTAATAAATACATCTAAAGTTACCTAGGTAAGGCAACATTTCATGAAAATTGTGTCGAATTTGTACAAGATTATTATGGGATTAGATTTATGATTAATAAGACTGAAGCCGTTTTTGAGCGTGCTCTTATAGTATAGTGGCCTCACTCTAGTGTATTTTCATGTCTATGATGTTTGGTCACCATTTGGGACAAGCCCTTCTAACTGTCTAACTTATCGGGTTAACCTATTTGACGATTCCAAATATGTATCTGACAGTTTGGGTAGGTTAAATTGAATAATTCCCTACATTTGAGACTTACGTAGGCAGCGCCCCAAGACAAATGACTGTGTAACGCAGAGAAATCTAGTTTGGGGGCCATGCGCTATCTTTACACACTTTTATGACAATAATGTTTTTTGTATTTGTATTTTGTACGGAAGTGTCGTACTGACCAAGTCCAGTGCGAGTGCGCATAGTGTCCCGTGTGCTGCGGCTGCACGGAGCCACGACATAGAGCAGCCAACAACCGCACCCATTCAGCGCGCTCCACGCAGTTGCTCGCCTGCACGAATAGCACGCGCTCGCGATGCACTGCGGGGAAACAAGAGAATACTTGTTAATAAAAAAAAAATACAACCCTCGTTATCATCCCCGGGTCTGTAAAACATGCTGTCTAGTCTACAAAGTGTTCCATCGCAATAAAAGACTAGGAACCGCTGGTCGAGTATTACGTGCTCGCAGCGACTCAACAATTTGGATGATTTTGGCACTGAGCGGCGCGCCGCCTGGCGGGTGATGCGCGACCAGTACACTCGACAGTGGTAGTTTCTGAGCAGTGGTTTTTTGAGCATTATAGTACAGATATCGCAGCTGTGCCGAACATATTGCTGATTGACTAGTATAATTTACCCCTTAGTCTTGAAATCGCCGGTTTAAGGTAACGTGGTGGCAGTTTTACCAATCTGGAAAATTTCGGCATGGAGCGGCGCGCCGGCGGACGGGTGATCCGTGACCAGCACGCTCGACAGCGGTAGTCTCTGCGCAGTGATTGTTTAGCATTATAGTACCGAAGTTGTGCCGAACATACTGCTGATTCGACTAGTATAATTGACTGTTCCATACCCCTTAAGAGTCTAGAAACCGCTGGTCTAGTATAAGGTAGCGGTAGAGACTCACCTATCTGGAAGATATTGTTGGCATTGAGCGGCGCGCCCGCGGGCGGGTGGTCGACAGCGGCCACTGCCAGCACTCCCGACAGCGGCAGTCGGTGCGCGGCCGACTTGGCGCCGCACCGCGACCACGACAGTTCGCCGCTGCAATTTGAACAGTAAGGAATGTATTGAGTTAAGGTCATGTGTACCAAAAATTTGAACAATTAAGAATTTATTGAAATTTGAGGAAGCCTGTGAATACGTCAACACTTGACATTGCCAATGCGCAGTGGGCAGGCGTGTTAATGAAGCCTCTTTCTCTGAGAGAAGGCCTGTGTCCTGCAGTGGGACGTCTATAGTCATCTGTACCAAAAACACATGGTTCTTGAATACAGTGAACTCGGTAGGTAGGTAGGTAGGTATTGTGTTGCCAGCTATTGACGGCGACTTCATGCGCGTGGGAAATTAAATATTGTAAGATTATGTTCGCCAGGTATTAAGTCTGAAATTCTTCCAAGATGTCCAAACAAACCTGGTAAGTCTGAAATGTCTCCGTTTGGCGTGCGTCTGCGCACCGCGCGTCCACCGCCGCCGCGGGGATGCCCCGCCCCCGTTCCGCACCCCCTCCGATCGCTTGATCATCGTCCTGAAATAAACGGAGGAATTAGGACCTTACTGCTGGGGTATAGAGGTTAAAAAAAGTTAATGGTATAGTTTACCAACCCGTATCTAATCCGATTGGAGCATGAACAGAGAAATTAGTGTACAATTATATTATGTGTATAGGTGTAGCATAAAAATAAATTTTCACAGGTTAATCCTTCACCAAGCTGGACTTGGCCCCCGTGGTTGAGTATGGCCTAACCTTCCAGCGATGCAGGCAAATACCCGTGCCCCAGCAGTGGGGGGATTGATATCGAAACGGGTTATTAAATTTTAAGTATGCCTTTGAACAAATTTCTTTTTATTTAGTGCAATTATCATTCATTATTCCTTATTCAATTTTGTAGCTACCTCAACGATTTTCGTCTGAACTCTTGTATATTTGTAAAGAATAAGAAAGAAAATACTGTTTTATTTTAAGGAATAGTTTAAAATTAAACCACGGTTGGCTCCACAAAATTGAATAACCCATGTTTTTTTTTAGTTTTCATCTTCACGTTTGAGGGAGTGACCCGATTATTGTTCCCTGTGCGATGCAACTGACCTTAAACATTCAGAATAAATCAGAAACTGAATTACGAAAGTTCGTAATTCCCAATGTGGGTTAACCCAGGACTTTGCCATGTACATTGATTGAATATAATGTAAACCCTGATTCACAGTTCTATGAAATAGGCTCATGTAAATGTAAATTTATTTTAAAGGAGTGGAGATATTGGTAGATTAAATTATATCTAATATATTTCACGAGCCATTCATTGCTAAGTACCCTCTGGATATTGACAAGTGTCTAACGACACTTTCAGAATTGAACTTCTGAATTATTCCAGATGTGTAAGGTCAGCCTAAAGACAAAGGAATGAATAACTATTATGAAACGCCCAGTAGTAAAAGTTAAGTTGTCGGAATAGCTTACCCCTCTTTGAGTAGTACCGGTGTATCCTGCACACAACTGCTCTGTGCGTCCGAGCTCGTCGAGATTATTTCCAGAAATTGCTTTATTGCTTGCACCTGTAATATAAAATCCTAATTTTAATTTCTTTGAACTGAAAATCTTTCTTACCTAAATCAGGTTTTCATCACAAAGGATAGTCAAACAGGGTTTTCTAGTCGTGGCTTGTTTATTAGAAATTCGCTAAAAGAAACAATATATTAACACCATTATTTTTTCCCTGGTTCAAACTAGGATAAGAGAAGAATATTCTTTATTGTCCACTTCTAAAAAGCAACAATTACAAACGTACATGTACAATTGGCGGCCTTATTGCTAAAACCAATTTCTTCCAGACAACCTTACGATGGAAAGTTGCTGAAGGGATTAGGACAGGTACTATTATGATAACTGAGAGATGATAATATATTTTATTGTTTCAACACCTGTGTCCTCCCCTGTCTTATCTATGGATGCGAAACATGGGCACTCTCTAAACAACACAGGGATATGCTAGAAAACTGCCAAAGAGCCATGGAAAGGAGCATGCTAGGAATTAAGAGAATAGATAAGATAAGAAACACATACATAAGAAAAAGAACAGGAGTGACAGATATTCTCACAAAGATTGATCAAATGAAATGGAGATGGACCGGCCATATGTTACGAAGTCCACACGATAAATGGAGCAAAATCGTAACAGAGTGGTACCCTAGAGACGGAAAAAGAAACAGAGGTCGACAACGCAAAAGATGGGAGGACGAACTAAAATTAACAGTAGGCTATAACTGGAGAAAAATTGCTAGAGATAGAAAACAGTGGAAATCGTTAGAGGAGGCCTTTGCCAAGAGGCACACCGAACTCCGGGACATACTTTAACAAAACACTAAAGAAACATAACAAAGAAATTATAGGTTAGCCTCTAAATAGGTTTTTAAATAACAAAGAAAATTACATACAAAACGGAGTCTCGGGATATAGAGGCTATATTATTATATTATATATTATGATAACTAGACATGTATAGGACAAATACGAAAAAAAGTAATTTACTGAAATACAAGTGAGGAGAAAGAAAAAAAGTGAAGCGAATGTCGGTAGATAGTGTGTCTACTGAAATTCGGACGAGTCCATCCCACGTAACGCGATAAAACTTGTTAATTACACTTTTTGAGTTTATCGTGACTCTAACTAAAAAAAAAAATGTACACCAACTAAAAGGTAAAAGCTTCATACTTTCATTACATAATGGTAAGGCCGTCTTGAGATCGTGACCAAGGGCCGGTTTCTGAATTGAGAATTTCTCTAAGGACCGGTTCCTGATTTGAGAATTTCTCTAAGTAAATACTTAAGTGACGTTCTGTCACCCTTGAATGTCCCCACTGCTGGGGCACGGGTCTCTTCTTGCATACTCCACCACGGGGGCCAAGTCCGGGTTGGTGAAGGATTGTAAGACAGTGGCGGGCCTTACTGTCAGAAGTTATCAAGCCGCCCATAAGGCCTCTGGCATGGCTTAACGACTGCCATTATAAGACAGCCGGCACCAACGGCTTAACGTGCCTTGCGAAGCACGGAAGCGCTCGGAAAAATGCCACTAGCGGTAGTCACGGGACGCTCACCCATCCCCTACCTGACCGCGTCTGTTGTTGCTTAACCAAGTGATTGAATCCTATCACTCGGTTCGCCACGAGCGCTTCACCCTATTTTCTGGGAAATTCGAAGAGACGGCTCTTCAGTTACTATTTACTTAGCGTAATTCTCAATTTAGAAACTGGTCCTGTATTATTGATCGTGTCCTGTTTAAGGCGTGCGTGAAAAATAGCTTGAATCATTTTTATTTCTGTGTTTTCAAAGAACAAAAACGGAACAAATGTCAATACATAATAAAACTGCTATCAAACGTAGACAATATTTAGATGGCGTAGACAATATTCTTGTGTTTTTACACTGTCATTCTTTCCATATTCTTTACAGGCTGGACTCACATGACGTGGCGTGCAGAAGCTCTTGTAGAGCTCGGCCATATACTCCTCCTTGCAGACCTGCTGCGCGGAGCGACTGCTCACCAGGTTGCCCAGAGATTGGATTGTCTTTGAGATGAGGGTCAGCGTGCGATTTGTTTGAGGGTCCTGCGGAAACGGAAGATGAGCACGGTTAGAGGCTGGTGTTTTTTTTTGGGGTAGAGGAGATTCTCGTAGCAGGTGAATGAGGCTTGTTGACACCTTAAGGTACTGAATGAATTTGGAATTCCCAGCTGTGCTCAAACTATTGCAAATACCCAAACTACGCCTTACGATGTTTTCCTACATGCCGGGATTAGAACCCACGACCTCTCGATTGACAAACCCGTGTTCTACCGCTCCGCTACCACCGCTCTTATTGTAGCCAATTAGGCACACTGATATCCTGCGTGATTCAAATCGTCTAACTGTTGTATCCCACACTAATTTGACTGTCTGAATCAATTAGTAATTTGAGTGTTCGGAATCTTATGTCATTGTCACTTACTGAAGTTCTATTTTATATACTATTTTCGGATTCCCAAAAGTTTAAATAACAGACCTAGACCCTGGTAGTAAAGGTCAGTGTCACTTACGATCTGTTCAGACGTGAGGTCGAAGAGCCGGGGCCCCAGTATGGCGGGCGCGAAGAACCGCAGGAATATGAACCCGGAGACCACGGAGTAGCGGACCTCGGCGTTACGCGGGAAGTGTCGCGCGGCGCACTGCCGCAGCGCGTCAAACAGACGGCACATCGCCGCCGGACACGACGAGTACGAAACGGTTATAGCCGAGAACACCTGCAGGCCGAGTTGGTAATAAGATAAGAATATTCTTAATTGCACACAATAAACGCAAATAAGCTGTCGTTAAGCTAAGTCTTATGGCGGTGTGATGACTTCAGGCAGTAAGGCCCGCCGCTGTCTTACTATTCTCCACCAACCCGGTGACTATCGAAGCTGCAGGCTTGATTAGTGTGGGTTCGTTATCGCAAGGAGTCTTTCGGCAGCACGGCGGTCGTGGAACTCGGTAATAGAAGCATTTAAAAACCTATTTAGAGGCTAAAAATTCCACTCCGGTATTCGATCCCGCAACCTCTGGCTATCCGTGCCAGCGCTCTTTCCAACTGAGCTAATGGGCGACTCACCGGCATCAGTGAAATTTCGAACCTCTTTACAATATTCTGTATTACATACAGACAGGGACAGCTGGGTTTTTTTAAATTGTCCTTAGCACAGGTTAGTGCATTAAAAAGAATATAATCTTGTGGGTACAGCGATATCATTCCGATGTAAGTACCTAACAGCAAAGTAGGTACTCGGGGCTTGAAGTGATGCAAATTACTTCAGCCAGATGTCGCTGCCTGTACGTAATACAGAGAATATTGTAAGGAAGTTCGAAATTTCACTGATGCCGGTGAGTCGCCCATTAGCTCAGTTGGAAAGAGCGCTGGCACGGATAGCCAGAGGTCACGGGTTCGAATCCCGGCATGGGTGGAATTTTTAGCCTCTAAATAAGTTTTTAAAAATATTCTTAATTGCACAAAATAAACGCAAATACGCTACTGTCCTATAATGGTTGCCGTTAAGCCACGTCAAAAGCCTTTGATGACCTCTGACAGTAAAGCCCGCCACTGTCTTACAATTCTCCACCAACCCGGTGACTATCGCAGCTGCAGGCTTGATGAGTGTGGGTTTGTTATCGCAAGGCGTCTTTCGGCAGCACGACGGCCGTGGAACTCGGTAATAGAAGCCTTACCCTCTCCACATAGTCCTTCAAATTGGCGAGGTTCGCAGTGACCGCCGCTGCTGGCTTGACGCGCGAGGGGTCGATCTCGCAGGGCCTCTTCTCTGCCAGCACAGCCGCCAGCGTCGGCCGCAGCACCGACCGGAGGTACGCGGCGCCACTTAGCCGCATCGCCTCGTCCATCATCTTGGAAACGAGCGTGTTGCCGCGGAATATCGTCGTCGCGTCACTGCGAAAAGTAGTTAAGGTAAGGAGTCTAGTGAATTTATAGATTCGCTGACTTTTTCTCCAGTATTAACTCAACCCGAATCAGCTTTTGACAATGTACATTGAAATTCAATAAACAGTTTGAATTTTTTTATGGCGAAATAATTTGCTGATACTGACTTGTTGGAACGGTGTCCGGGTTGGAAATATAAATCTCTTTGACAAAGCCAGGACAATTAGGATAAAAATTACAGGTAAGTTTGGTTGATCATTCAATAATAGCCGATAAAATTACGCATCGATCGCAACGATCACGAAGGTTAAGCAACATTGGGTGCGTTCAGTGCATGGATGACCGCGGGTGGCCGTCTATGACTAGCGCTAGTGGAATTTTTCAGAGCGGTTCTGTGCTTCGCAAGGCACGTTAAGCAGTTGGTGCCGGCTGCCGTCCATAGATGGCAGTCGTTAAGCCAAGTCAGAGGTCTTAGGGCGGCTCGAAAACCTTTGACAGTAAGACCTGCCACTAGACTTGTAAGCCTCCACCAATCAGGACTTTTCACCCGTTGTGGTGTATGGCGTATGTTCACGGGTCTCGTCCCTTCCTCAGGGAAGAGACCCGTGCCCTTCGGTGGGGACGTAATAGGTTGATGATGATAATGTTCGAGTCTATCTAAATAGACTAAACTTTGCAAGACTGCTTTACCAAAGGTTTCAACGCGATTCAATACTCCAAAATACGAACTTTGATAGGAAGATTTCGTTGCCAATGTTTTCAACGTCATTCGCTGATCGAAAATGCGAAAGAGTAGAGTAACTTTGATAAAAGACTTCTTGTTTCCAACGTCATCAGTTGATCCAAAAAGGTGCGAAATGAACTCACGTGAGCACAGAGATCTCCGCGTCCGCCAGCTCCTTGACGATGGGTACTATGAGGTCGTGGTGTGTGAACAGCCGCACCAAAGGCTGCGCTGCGTCCGTTTTGCTCGAAGCGATCTCCCCCAGGATGTACACTGCTGACGCTGTTATCGGCTGTAAACAATGGCGCAGTGATTAGTTTGGTGAAATGCACTGGGGTGGCCAGACAACGGACGGCTCTCCTCGGAAGCCCGGGGACTCAGCAGGCCTGCACTGACATCAACTAGCTCCTGGTTTACCTAGACGCACTGGGATGGCAAGAGATTATAGTTTTATCTGTCACGTGAAATAGGCCCTTTAGCAGTCGAGTTGCTGAAACCCAAATTGTTAGTAGTATTGGCGAACCCGAGTTGTGAATTGAAACTGAGGAACTTTTTAAGTTTTAAAAAACTACTGACTGGGTTCCGCACGGTGGTCATGGGTGAAGTACCAATACGGACATGCATAAGAGATGACCTGAATACATTCCAGCCGGGAGCGTGGCAGGGATAGAAAGAGCTTTGCTCAGTATCTAGCAGGGGACACAATCGGAGAAGGTAAGAACTCATTGGTCGAGCTATCAGCCGTGACTTCCCCGTTAATCTAGCGGTAAAACGTTTGATAGCAAAAACAGGTTATGGGAGAGCAGTGATGGAGAGAGATTCCATCACTGCTCCTTATTAGCTAAGAACGCAGTGACGTGCTGAAAATTTTACCTTCTGATGCACACTCCTCAAGAACAGTTCTTCGAGTTTCCTGTAGTGGCTCAGTGGAAAGACGTGATCGACGGTGTACTGGAGTAGGAGCCGAAGCGAGCCAAGGGCGGCGCCCCCAGCGGCCGAGAGCCGCGTGCCAGGCGGGGTGGCGCCCCGCGATAGGGCTCCGCCCGCCCGCGACGTTAGGAAGTACCTAGGATGAAGAAAATATGGTTTTCATACAAGAGAAGAAACGTTTGTGGAACGTCTCCCGGTGTAAGGATTTTTCAATTGGCTTTAAGTCTATTTTCGGGCTTCGTTAGGTACAATGCTTCAAAATGTCGTTAGTCATCACACATTGCTACCAATATAAAAGTTCACACTTAAAGAACAACGCATATGAACCCTGTACTCTACATTTGTATTGATTTTACTATGTAACTGTTACACTATTAAGCAATGTATAAATCGAAAACCATTTCCACTTAATACGACCATTTAGTAGGAACGGCTATGAATCAGCACGCGGTACTCGGGTCGTCAACTCGCAACTAGAACAAAAGTAACATCGACACTCACCAAGCTCGAAAGGGATTAGGCGCGTTTTGCCGCAGCTGCAGCCGGACCTCGCCGAGGAAGACCGGCGTCGCCCCGTCGTGCCACACCGACACACGCGCCTCGCACGCCACTCCAGGCTGCGGGCGAAATTCGCTCTTAGCAACAACATCACTCTTTTTACGCCGCAGTACTAAGCCCAGCCAGCGGGGAAGTGTTAAAGTCGCTTGTAAAATTGACGATGTCCCATTTGGTTAGTTACGATGTCGCTGTAAATCTGGATTCGTATATCTGTGGAGTTCAAATTCACGAGTCATTCTACGCGGTGGCACTGCTTTGCGGTGTATAAAGAGTGCCTGAGGTGATATCTTTTGGGATGAAGATACACTATTGAAAGAGGTAGTCAGTCGCCACTAGACAACTTAGACATAAGTAGGAGGCTGTAGGTACTTACAGATTGCGCAACATCCCTGTCCTTCGGGTCGGCCTCCATGACCAAATCGAAGCAGAATATCTCATCAAACTGGGGGTTCACTGTCTTTTTTCGCGGCTTCGTTCGCCTTTCCACCCGTCTCCCGTTGGAGTAGAGAAGGGTTATTAGAGCGAACGGGTCGCATTGGCCGTTCTTCGTCGTCAGCTCGGAGCATTCGAGGACGCGCAACCGAAGAGTGTCAGGTCCGACTCGCGCCGTGCAATGTCGCTCTGGATCCGACCAGTAGTCGACGGCTGTTGGTGCTGGAGAAGTGTCTTCCGACTCCGACATCGCGTGCATCGGAGGTTTGGTCCGGGACATCCACTGCGCCCGGTCTTTGAGACTCTCGGAGCGGGATAGGGAGAGACTAAGCGAGGGTTCCGTGGACGCCGCGCTTAGCATCTTCTTGGCGGCAGAGCTGGAGGAGCCGAAGCGAATATTCTCCTTGCAGTACTCGGAAAGTCTACTGAGGTTGTTCGCCTTGGCTTTCGCCGAGCAGTTGTCGGCGGCCGGATCCGGGTCTGGCGGCTTGGGCTCCACGCGGAACCTCTTTCTCGAGTCCTCGAGTGTGATTTCAATGAACGCCTTCCCCTGAACCTCTGAGTCGGCGTCCACAGGCCGCAGGGTGAACCAGTGGTCTTTGTTGTTGTATCGGTGGAGGTCTTCTCGCTTGATGGCGACTTTGCCGAGCACTCTGTCTTGCTTGAGATGCTTGTCGCGGTCGAACACGTATATGGAGAGGTAGCGGAATCTTCGGGGCACCTCGAATTGGAACTCCTCTCCAAAAAACGGGCTGAAACAAGAGAAGAAAGTTGAGTTGAAAAAGAAGTTACAGAAGATAAAAGCGGAGGAATCGTCTAGAACCTCGAATTAGACCTCCTCTTCGCAAAACAAACGAAACAAGAGGAACAAGCTTTTGAGTTGGAAAAACCAGCCACAGAAGACAGAAGTTATTCTTCCTCGCCGTGGCATATTTCTACACAATAAAATTTATTGGCCTCATTACATCTGTATTTAACAAGGCAACGATCTAGAAAATAGTGTAAGTACCTACTGGTGCAAGCAGCATATCGTTAGCGGATATCTCGTGTCAAGGCGTATCGGGAGCAAATATTTATACGGCGATGACTGGTGGCATTAAACAATCGCTATCGGCTCTCGAGTGGCGCTATATTTATTAGCGAAGTGCAGTCACGTGGGGTGGCTGCACTCGCCTCCACCCACGACGCGTGCCCGTCGTAAAGAAGCAGTTTGCCAAATTAACTCTCCGCAAAAACACAGCCAATTTAACTCGCGGTTACGAGGCGAAACAATAAAACGCTTTAATGAACTGCCCACCCGGGGGCAAAAACGAACTCCGCAACAGTTTTATTTCTTGAAACCACTTTCCGATGTCTTCGATTGCAATTTTATTTCAATGTTCCATTAGCGTTTATGAGAAGCTATTAGCTACTTTGCCCGTCTTTGACAAAACGTAGTTCAGTTAATGTCGGGTCTAACCTTTAATCTTCCAAGTACCTACTATGTGAACTTTCTCCTTTTCAATTCGAATGCATACGTCGTAGGGACTCTTAGAGATTCAAGATGGTAAATTAATTCAAGAGAAGGCATCCATTATTCAAGGATGATACCTTTATCCATATTGCAGTTTTCACAAGGCGTATGTAAAACGATGCAGCAAGTAAAGACGATACGACTGTGACATGTTGGTGTGGTAGAAACTCATAGGTCGATGTTAATATTTGATAATACAAGCATGGGCGTGAGGCGTGGGCCTCGCAGGTGAAAGTTCCTACCAAGCGCTTATACGAACATTTATCTCCAAGCTATAAATAACGACAGGACATAAAAGCTTTATAAATTCGGCTCCCGTGGTGATAGCGTTATGTCGAAGTTGAAATAGCCACTCGGGTGACAACTGGGTTTGGTGTTGTGTGAATGAATTGTCAATGTACTGTAATAGTATCGTGTGATTAACCAGTTGGTGGTGTTTGAAAACGATGGAATTTTAACATTCGGAGCTATGCCCTCTTTTCATTATTTTATGAATAAACAGGAAGTTGACGTAATATTGATTTAGCTCTGAACTCATCCTTGGGTTGTTTGTCAGGGGAATGTTGACACTGTACCGCCATCAATTACCCAGTTTGTATTGTGTCTCATCACTACAAAAGTGATATTAAAACCTGTGCCAGAGCACCAGAGTATCGTTAGAGTTGTAGAGTTATTTATCGGATCCGTCTATAGAATCTGAACTATCAATTTCTCGTCTTTAATTCCTTCTAAGTAGTTTTCCCGGGTCTTGTATTATTGGCCTATTTGATCATTCTCTTTATAGTACAAACTTTGTCCAGGTCGGTTAGGAATCGAAACTTATGTTTTGAATTCTTCCTCTTCTTTGTCGATGGAATAGCAAGTTTTATTTTAAGTCTTTATTAAACAGTTGCGGCTCAGAACTTCGTGACGCTGACCGCGATATCACTTGCAATCATTAGGTCCTCCTGCGTGGGTAGTACGATGGCACGAGTCACGCGTTTTGTGGCGCTAAAATTTCAGACTTTAACACTTGATGTACTGAAAAGAGCGCCATTTGACATTCAGAACGTTCAGGTTCAAAATGTCCCTTTCCCGAAAAGCGACATTCTGGAACTAGGGGACATTTTGAGAAAGGGACATTAAACGATTTAAAACGCGCAAATATCGTCGTCGTACTACCCGGGTTGGTCTCCTGTTTTCATTGACGTTGTTGTTGTTGATATACTATATTAATTATTATACTACATGATTACTTCATACAGAAAGTAAATAAAATTAAAGCTTTTCTAGCGTCCACGGCAAAAACGCCAAAGTTTAATAGGAAACCCATTTGGAAACAAGGTCGTCCTAAAAAAAGTTTGGTGCAAAAGGGACCATGGATATTTTACAAGTCAGATGTTTAGGTGTGAGAGATGTGTGCATAAGTGGCTTAAATATTTTGGATGCAAAACAAACAGATATACCATGTCCAGAACTCTTAGCATATGGAATACATGACTTTTTGTCTGTACGCCACACGAACAATGTCACGAATACAGTAGAGTAATATTAAGAAGATTTTCAACAGCCTTGGGCTGATTTATTAGTTTCAGTATTACCCCCTGAGTAAAAGTAGACGTTTAGTTGAAGAACCGATCAATTACAGACATGAAATTTAAAAACCTATTTAGAGGCTAAAAATTTCACCCATGCAGGTTTTTAATTTGTTCCTTAGCACGGGTTAGTGCAATAAAAATAAAAATAGTATAGACATGAAATTATTAAACCGAATACTCCGTTAGCATAAATATAACTAAAATTAATTTGGATTCACTCATTGTGGGTGAAAGGTGCCATAGTTCCACACGCTTTGACAATGCCAAGGGTACTCCACGCCGGGGCACATGAAGTCAAGACTGTCATAAAACGTAAAGAATGTCAATGGCAATAAAGAATATCATTGTTGACTTTCACGAGCGCTGTTGCGAAAACTGCTATACAGGCAGCAAAGCAAGCAGTACCAGGATAGCATGTTTCTGAGGCGATCGCTCCGTCTGCTCGTGGTGTTAGTATTACCCTGTATAATTCAACGGCTTGCTAGGGTTAAGGGACTTGCATTGCATAGGAATAGGAAGCAGCTGCGACCGCACATTAAAATGCAACTAGCAAGAGGCCGGGCTTAGAAACCTGGTTGGCTATAATCAGAGTGATTTGACGTTAGGCCTGGAGCTAAATTCTTTTTTTCTGGCGGCAGGTGCCAGGGTGTGGTCCCGGTATGCAAGTGCATCGCGCACACCGACCGACGAGGCGGCAATAGGGTCGAGTATCGCGCAGCGCGGTCGCCAGCGCATCCGGCGCCAGACCGGTATTTATAAACCGGAGGCGGAACCCGCCACCATGTGGGGTGCTACTCTGTACACAGCGACAGTTAACGTTCAGTCCATAGAACGAGCTCCTAGCAAAGTATACTGAGCAGATCCAAACGACTGAATTGAAAGGTCCTGAGTAGCAGCCCTGATTGAATGCGCGGGGGCGGCCGGTGGGCTGAGCTAGTGTGAGTCGTGTATGTGTAATTAGTACAGTTTAGTAACATTTGCATAAAAGAGTGATTTGTACGCGTGTCTGTAATTCGAGGTTTTGTTATTGTCATGTACGAATCATAACATACAACATTCTGTTTCTTTATCCAGAAACAGGAGTCCAACGGACGGTGGATCATTTTCAGTTGAAACTTCTAGCCGAGTTAATGAATTCCAGGAATGTATTATTTATTAAGCGGCAAGTGGTAGAGCAGATGCGTCATGGCGGAAGGTGGGTTAGTAAAGTTTAGATGTTCCAATTTACATGATCGCTATTTGTTGGTAGCACAAAATAGCACGATGCAGTGCAAGAAAACAGAGCAACGCACTTAAGGCGCCGATGAACTCAGCCCCGGCCCATTTCGGCGCAGGCGATGATCATTTTACGCGCGCGCAGTTCCGGTAACAATTTAACCACTCGAAAGCTTCCTCACAGACGTTAAGCGTGAGACCACAAGACTGCTCGAACTACAACATATTTAAGAGAAAATTTAAATAATAAATTGTACCTTTTAACTCCGAGAATGCCAGCCGGATCAACGATGCACTTTCGCCACAACTGTCGTCTTTGTACCGAGTCCAAGAGAGCTGTGTCTAGAAATAGCCGGTCGCTATCACTAGTGGACAGTGATAAGTTATCTTGAGACAAAGAACCCATTAAGTTAACTCGCCGAAGACAGATGTGACGTGACATTTCCTCCGATGATATCCGTCACATCCTGCTGAGGTCAACGGCGGGTCATGCGACATTTATTATTTCCTACCTTACCCCAATCGGTAGGCATGAATGAAGCGGAGCACTACGCTGGCTCGGCTCGGTATGCGCGCGGCGCAGACGGCTATCAAAGTATTTCGTCCACGTCATAGGTATGGGGCGAGACTCTCGGATGTTGGCACGATTCGCGAGACACGACAGTCTAAGACACGAGTATTTGATTGGGCCTAACTGTGTTATATCAGCTTCCGGTCCAACTTGCAAACAACGCCAAATGCAATCGAAATAGCAGCCATCCGACACGCGAGGCCATGAAAACACATTCCCACAACTAATCAGCTACAACCGCTACGTTCGTCGTGGTAATTAAATCGTGTCGTGTTGTGGCGGCCCATTCATTCCAAAAATTGAATGAGTCCGTGAAGGGGTGGAGGCGAGCGGATGGGACGTTCCGCGCGAGTGCCCGCGCCCGCCGGAAACGCATCCGGGCTCCGCGCCTCCCTTAGCCAACCGCACAATGCGCCTCCCCCATTCAGATTCACACATCGAGATCACTGACCGAAAAGTTTGCCCCCCGCGCTACGATAACAATAGACGACGGGTTAGCCGGTGGTTGTTTTCAGGTGGGAATTGCCAGGTGAGTTTCAAGCATACAGGTGCTCGTATTAAAGTATCAAGGTGCAGGGGCTAATGTTAACGCTTGGAAGCGCAAACATCCTGTTTTTCTTGCCAAGACATTAGGAACTTGGTTAATTTGAGACTAATATGATATTCCCCCGAACTCGTTGACTATATATTTATGCTAAAAGTTGTTTTACAATGTGTAATGTCGCAATACCGATTCGTGCTTGCAGAGTCCTTTTTCTGTGGTAGATGGCCGGCTTCTGAATTGAGAAAATCACTAAGTAAATACTTAAGTAACGTTCTGTCATGCTCTTTGCTAAGAAATTCGAAGAGACAGCACTACAGTTAAGTATTTAGTGAAATTCTCAATTCAGAAACTGGCCTAGAGAGTTGTAACTGAATATCAATATACGAGTACATGCGCAAGTACCGAGCCAGCGTTACACTATCAGGAATGAGGACAGGGGAGACTTCAATGGGCCCTGCATGTGCACACGTGAAACCGCCGGAAGCGACACCTTTTATAAGAGACCGCGTCACGCACGTGTCCCGACCCGACACTGTTACATGTTGTTGTGTTTGGTTTGGTAAGTACGAGAAATGTTTTGGAACTAATAAAGTCTTTGCAATGCCTCCCGGCTAACTAGAGCTACTGAGTTCGGATAAGTGGAGTGCCCATCTTAAGGATGGCTTAACTGCCGCGGGCTGATGATGATAAAATGTAGTAATGGGCTATTGAAGTATAATTTTACCTACTTATAATTCGTTCACATGCGAATGTTTCTAGCGAAAACCCCCGGGGCTGAGATTAAACAATTAAAGCAATCACCAAAACCGACAGCGATTTCTTCCAAACACGGGATGCGCACCGTCACGGAAGTTCGCGTGCAATTCGATCACAATTAATTGTATTGTTAAAAAACTAATTGTTCCAAACAACCGAGCCGCCTTTTCAGGATCGCCCATTGACACAACAATGGGGCACAGACCAATGAACGGCCGAAATGAGCCGATACCAACAAATTGAACTAACGAAATTATCAATGAATGGATAGGTGATGTTATCAATGAAACAGAATCCGGTGTGTAAACTTAATTAATAAAGTCACGTTTGATAACTGGAGATAACAAACAGCGTATCTAATAGCTAACAACACAAGGTCTGTTATTGCTTGGTCGTCGATCGGTCAACGAAGGCGTAAAGATAATCCCGTCGATCATAAAACGGTGGAATGGACGAATTTAGTGATTGTGTGCCCTTGACATAATAATAGATCGTCCACGTGTGACGTGACTGTTAGCGGAGGGACGGTTCCCAGTCGATAACGGCGACGGAAGTGATGTCCGGACTCCGGACGTTTGGACAAAGGATCCGTTATTATGTCAATTTGGGGAGCGGACACACTATATTCGTTTTAACGACTCCATGCTACCGGGAGCGACTATTTCTGGTAACACGGAGCAAGGATAACATGGCATGGGGGCCGAGCCGACATGTTGTCAACGGCTTTTAGTAAAGTTACAAAGCAGTTACGATATTGCACATTTCAAGATAAGCTCAGTTAACAGCGGAAACTGCTCTTATCGCAACCAATAGTGGTGGATCAATAAAATTCGAATTTGGGTTGAGCGGAAGGAAGTTCGAAGTACATACATAGACAGAAATGGCTGCCGGTATCTTAAAATAATGATATTTTAAATGAAATGAACGTGCCCAAGGGTGCCCTAAGGGCTTTCAAAGGGGTGAGGGTGAGTGGATTGTGCCCTGAACTGGGCTTAACAGTCTAGTGCCCAACTCCAGGATGTCAGGGTAGGCACTGTGCAGTACATCTTTTGCGTCAGCAACATTTTTATCTATCACTCAGACCGAGTCAGACCACAATTATCATAATTTTCGTAAAGCCATAAAAAACTAGAATGTGCGAGCGAGACAGCATGCTCCAAACACTATATTATGTATTTTTTTACGGATAGCTAATGCCTATATGTAAAAAATACATAAATTATTAGAATTAGCAGATTTTATAAGAATACTATATTTTTTCATAGTATAATGCAAAATATAATATTATTAACCGACGATCGAGCTCGGTACGGGCCAGGCAGCGGATTAGGCGTACCATCGGACCGAGCGAACACGAAATAGTATTAATTGTGTTCGGCAGACAACTTTTCAGACGAACGGATATGCTATGGAGCGTACCGAATCCGCTGTCCGGACCCTACTAAGTTCGATCGTCTATTAATAGTATTAACATTGGCTGAAAAAATGTTGGCAAGCCACATTTTCTGGAAACCGTTCAACGGTATCCTGCGTTACGAAGAGCGTAATCCTTCGTGATGAGGGTTAAGCCCTGTTCCTGAGTCTCCGCTACCACTAGGGAAGCGCGTGACCACCTCTTGAACCTGTTCACTTGACTGATACATTGGCGCAGAGGTCGTGAGATCGATTCTCGCCACGGCCTTTGCCTCAGTTCGGCATGCTTTTTATGTTTCTGTGGTCTTTGGTTACCATAGCATAGGATATACTAGTTTGGAAAGTGCTCCTCCCGTACCATATATGTAAGTAAAGGTAATGAAGAACATTTTATTATCAATGTGCCCCATATCTCTTGAATGTCCTAGTCAGGGACATGATATCTGATTGTGTTGTGCCACACATAGCAATGCACAGTAATCAGTCAGAAACCGTTGCACAAGATTGGCTAGAGACCTAGGGGTTTTTTTTTGTCGAGGTTACTGCCACTGTTTATTTTGTGGCAACCTTTTAGTCATTATATTTAAAATTAGAATTATTACATGTTATTAAAATAATATTGAAAAAAAATAAGAAATTAAAATAAATGTTAAAAACACTGGCGTCATAGACAAATTTAGTATTATAAATATAATTGTACGATTAAAATTTAAAATTGCGCTAAAATGCAAGTCAATAAGTAATATTAATTATAGTGTTATAAAATTCTTTTAAAAATCTTTTAGTTTTTTATTTATACATGTATATATTTCTTTTTTTTTTAACCCATTTACAACGTCATTTATAACACGAATATTTATGATACAATTGAAAATAATAATAAAACAAATTAAAATAAAATTAGCAAATAGTATTAAAATTTTAAAATGGTATTTACAAAATATTATATAACAGAATTATCGTGTTTTCCCCGGCGCCTTTTCTTTGTCTACTCTGACGAGTAGTCACAAGCAAGGCGCCGGGGTACAGAATATAACTAGTTAAAATTAAAATTATTATAAAATGCTTAAACTACCCCTCGCTCGACCGTCCAAAAATAATTTTATAAAAGAGTAAGGCCCGGGCTAGACCCGGCCCCCATTCGCCCTTGAGGCCGCGCGCGTCACCCCCAGGGCGAAGGCAAGGAAGGCATCTCGACTCTTGGAGTCGGCCATAAAGGCGGCGAACGCCTCGCACCTCACCGCTCTTCCCAGGCGTATCTCGCAATCGGCCTAGCAGCTCCAAAACGGGGACACTCCTCTAGCAGGTGCTCCAGCGTTTCGGGAGTCTCGTCATCACAGATGCAGGACGGACTCCCCGCGAGCTTGAACCTGTGGAGGTACGCTCGAAAGCCGCCGTGCCCCGTACGGAGCTGCGCCTTGGCATTGCACATTGTGAGTTTGCCAAGGACTTTGTGGGCCGATGCGACGTCCGGGAAGAACAGTGAGGTGACGCGGCCTGTGGCAGACTCGCTGTAGCGGGTCTGCCACTTTGCCACTGTCTCACCTGCAGTTTTGCGTGTGAGACGGGATACAGGTCGTAGGCTGCCGCGTCTTTGCGGGAAAACGCCGCCCTCTTGGCCAACTGATCCGCGCGTTCGTTGCCGGGGATCCCGACGTGGGCCTTGATCCAGTAGAACCGGATCAGGCCCCCGTTTTCTTATGTGCGCCAGCTGGCCGTGAATCTTCACGGCCAGCGGGTGTGTGGGCGAGGTATTTCTGAGCAACTCCAGAGTAGATTTGGAGTCGCTCAGAACACTCGCAGTGATGGGAACGGGTCCTCCGGCAACGAGGTCGAGAGCCTTAGAGATCGCCACCATCTCCGCTTGGGAGACGGAGGCGAATCCCTTCAGCCTGAACCCCCTGGTGCGGACCTCACAGTGCTGACCTCGCCGCTCTTCCACAGTGTGACCGCTCCCCCCACCTTGCCCTCGATCTTGCTGCCGTCCGTATAGGCCCTGGGCCAGTCGTCGGGCACCTTACTGAGCTCCTCCACGCTGGCTGGACTCCACCGGAGTCCTGAGAGCGGGGTGTGCCAGCGTGAACGGGCTGCATCGGTGCTCGACTTCCCGGCCCGGGAGCGGGGCGAAGGGCCTCCCCCTCTTCAACTCATTGAAGAGTTGAAGGGCCTTCTCGGCCCTTAGGTCGAGGGGGAGGATCCTCGCCAGGAGGACGGCAGCTGTGAGGGAGGTAGACCTCCCTAGGTAGACCTCCCTAGGAGGTAGACCTAGGGGGTTAGCGCGAACTGAGACCTGGCCTTTGCCCAGTAGTGGGCTTATTGGGCTGGATAGATTAATATCTTTCATTACGATGATAGTGATTCGTTCCGACCAGCTAAAGGAGTACAGCATCACAATAAAAGTGTTATCCCATTATTGGCTTAATTATTTCACCACGTAAAGCAAGATTATGCTATCCGATAGTGAGATAAAACTTATCTTGACCCTCTTGAGCTGGTGAGAGCGTCGGCCATGTGCTCTCATATGACTAAGGCAGCCTATCCTGACTACATTTATTTTTTGCGTTTGAGTAGTGGTATTGTTGGTCTACATCCGATTTCATGAGGTCAGGTCTCGAAATAATTATATCATATCCACGAATAGAAATGTAGACAGCAGGGTAGGGTGGTGGTCTACTGTACTCACTTGAGGTCCCCACCGATGGTGGAAGTGCGGAAGATCTCCTCCTGGTCGAGGGACAGCACGCAGTACGTATCGCGGAAAGTGCCATGGCCGCGGGCGGGTAGGTTCTTTGCTTCACCTGGGGACAAGCGAGAATATACTGTATTTTGTGCTGAAACGACCTTTCCACGACAGCATCCTTCATCCACTAACTAACAAAGCGTTTTGGGTACCCGTCGGCAGTGTCCAGTGAACTACCCTAAATATTGGTGTGTAATTTATATGCCGCTGAAGCTTGTTGCCCAAGCTTTTGGTAACCAGTATAGCAAGCTGGAAATGGCTTCACTGATACTCGAGCTTTTTCGAGCCTACCCTTTATTTTGGAAACAGTCAGTCATTGAAATGATAATATTAACTATTGTATCTTATGAACAGGCCTCTAGTTTCTCATAATTACCAATAAGTACAAACCGTCTTTTAAGTTATCTAAGATGTTCGGAGAACTTGCTAATAATACAAGACTCCAATAACACTTCAGATTTTTCTAATTAACAACAATTTTTTTTATTGAAGTGTGTTATTAACACACCACCATCGCCCTTTTCTTAACAAGAAAATTTTTATACCAATATATAGAGTTTAGTGGGATATCGTGAGATTTGGCGCGACGCCCTCCCCCTATTCTCACTTGAGATATTTGAAAATGCATATTTTTAGTGTAAATACGACTTCTTAAACAACCCCGAGGCATGTGACACTATGACGTTGAGTATAGATACGATAAATATTATTATGTAGGAGTAGGTAAGTCTGTGAAATCAAGTCTCCGATCATATTTTTTGTTTGATACATATTCTCAGCGTGCAGCATATTTGTTATCAATAGCATATATTCATTTAAGCATAGATGCTAAATTGCAGGTAACATAACAGTAATAATAGCATCTTAGGCTTCGGTCAATTACTATCAGACGAGACAGATGCCAAGTGCGAGTCTCCCATACATAAAAATACTTAATCTTAACTTCCATTTGTACCAAGGCCGGCTTGTTACTAAACGGAGTTTAGGAAATATTGAGTCTACCATCTATTTATGGAGTTTCGAGCTCAAGTTAATGACACGCGTTTAGCTTGAACGGTAATTTGGCCCGTTGCTGGTGATAATTATTGTAGTTTACAAGATTGCTCCGAACTACGCTGATAGCAATGCAAACAGAACAATTACTCGCAATGTAATTGACCCACATAAGCGACATCTAGACGGCAAATAAAGCCATTTTCGAACTCAGCAAGGCTGGTGTAAGCCTAATTCTGACACTCGGCTATTAGTATTTGCGTATTTGCCGACGATGTATTGCAATTTGCAACCCACTATTAGTACTAAAGATATGTCAGAAAACCCTGTAGTGAAAACCAATGGCAGCCAACCACGTTAAGCAGTCGGTGCCTGCATGTATTGACAACAGTTGTTAAGCCAAGTCGGAGGCCTTAGGGCGGCTTGAAAACTTCTGACAGTAAGACCAGCCACTAGTCTTGCAAGCCTCCACTAATCCGGACTTGGCCGCCGTGGTCGAGTATGGCCTAAACTTCTTAAGGGAAGAAACCCGTGCCCCTCGGTGGGGACATAATGGCTGATGATGATGAAGTGAAACGCCTGCATTATGGATGAACACGCTTTTTACTGTAAATAAAATGGGAAATACTGAAGTTACTGCTCAGAGGTGAAGACGAATGTCTCATTAGCTACGGTGGTAGCACTCTGAATCAGAGTAATGATGCATGAGCGGAGTCTCTAGTTACACTAGTAGAACCCACAGTACAATAGCGTTCCTATCCAAAGTGAAGTCGAGACAGAACATATCATTACGACGAAGCCATAAAGAGAGTCGTGTGTTACGAGGTCCAATTACGCTCGTATCATTAGTAGGTAGGTGTATGCCTTTTGGGTCTGCTGTGTCGCCATAAAACGCGTAGGTGAACATTATCCTTGCTTATTACAAAACTGAAACATCCGTTTGTTACGTTACGTCATGGTAGACAAAGCTGAACCATTGACTAACGCTGAACGTTGGTAAACACCACTTGAAGCTTTAAATTAAATAGAGCATCGTTTAGACGGACAAAGGCTAGAGGTAGTGGACAGTGTGAAGTATCTAGGTATATGGATAGACCGCAGTCTACGATGGGGCAAACACATTCGTTACCTAACCGAACGGACGCAGCAATTCCTAAATGTCTTTAAAGCTTTGGCTGGCTCTCAATGGGGCATACACCCTTAACTATGCATTTACGTCGCTTGTACATATCTATAATACGCAGTCGGATTGATTATGGAAGTTTTTTGTTTGACACGGCTGCAAATTGTCACTTGAGTAAACTTGAGAAGGTGCAAAATCAAGCCATGAGGGTCATTGGGGGATTCATCAAATCCACCCCTATACATGTAATGGAGGCTGAACTTAGTATTCAACCACTCTCTATTAGAAGAAAATTCTTAGCTGGTTACGATGTAAGTCAATTAAAAACAATACAGCTATTGAATTAATCTGTGAATTACTTCGTCTTTTGAATAGCAGTTACTGGAGATCCAAAAAACAACCGTTGTTATTAGAGATTCACCAAAACTTTGCACATCTTCCATTGCATGTAAGCCCCATGTTAGATATGTTTTCATTGAGTACGTGGGTAGGTAATATTAACACTAAAGATGTGATTTTTTCAGATATCGAAGATAATGATAGGGCGAAACATAAATATGACAATGCTTACCTATTACAAAAGTGTACAGTGTATCCGTTCTTAAATGGCAAAACGAGTAAACAAACATGGCCGACCAATAAATTGTGACATTTCATAGTGTTGCTGAAATTACTGAATGAATGACGGATTTCATTATTGAATGAATGGAATGAATGAAGTTTAAGTCATAAAATAATCTAAATAATTATGTAATATTAGTATCGCAATCCATCTGCTACACTGAACTCGACCCATATACCTACAAACTGGGACAAAAAAAATAAAGAAAATTCCGCTAATGTTGGCGGTAATGCTATCTCCTCAATAAAGAGTTCTTAAGATCTTTATGGGGAAAAGTAGAATCGAAAAACGTGTAGAACATTAAAGATGTTTGACCATTTAAAATGGGGGTTTGTGCTGCAAAAGATATTATTTTTAGGTTTTTTTTACACTATTCTCTGTATTACGTACAGGCAGCGACCTCTGGCTGAAGTAGATTGCATCACTTACAGCCCCGACTACCCACTTTGCAGTTAGGTTTTTACATCGAAATGATATCGCTGTACCCACATGATTATACTATTTTTATTTTTAATGCATTAACCCGTGCTAAGGACAATTTTAAAAACCTATTTAGAGGCTAAAAATTCCACCCATGCCGGGATTCGAATCCGCGACCTCTGGCTATCCGTGCCAGCGCTCTTTCCAACTGAGGTAATGGGCGACTCACCGGCATCAGTGAAATTTCGAACCTCTTTACACTATTCTCTGTATTACGTACAGGCAGCGACATCTGGCTGTAGTAAAGTCTGGATGGAATTTTTAGTCTCTAAGTAGGTTTTTTTAAAATTGTCCTTAGCACGGGTTAGTGCATTAAAAAAATAAAAATAGTATAATGACTTGGAGATATTTAGAATATCTCATCTGGCAACAGTGGCTACAGCAACGTGAAAAAAACTTCTTGCTCGCTGGCTCGGCTGATCCACTGGCAGTTTTGTATACCGCTTTAAAACTGACAGAATTTCAAGCATGCTCGAAGAATCAACGGTATAACCCACAGAGTAAAAATTTAAAAAAAAAATCACCGTTTTTTGGGGTGATGTAGTTGCGGTCTATACCGTTGGCTCGCAGAAAATAAAAACTGCGGTAAAAAAAACTGGTGGCTCGCTAATGAAACACCCGCTTAACATGCAAGGTTTTAGTAAATAAATCAATCAAACTTTAATTCTTTATTCAATACCCACCGCAATACCTACTCTATTTTGTTATTTTTATTATTCCGGTGCTATGTGCACTTCTTAAATAACATAACAGCGCAATTTCGTTCATTCGTTCTTTCATTCACCTCATACAACCGCATCCCAACACTAAAAAAAATGACAAACTAATCTGTGTAGTTTTGCTAACCTGTGATCAGAAAATCAGTGTATTTAGAATTTCGGCAAAAAATCATAGTTTTAATCACAAATTCAGCCAGTTTTCGGTAAAATATGATGCCCCTGTGTCTTAACTAGTTTCTACAACTAAATGTGGTAACCTACATCGAGTGATGCTTCCAGGATTCGTGTTTTGTGGTCGAGTGAGGTTTGTTTACTCGTTTTGCCATTTAAGAACGGATACACTGTACAGTTATGTTAGATATAAAATATGCTCGTAGTTATAAGGTGTATACAGACGCATCAAAGTACTCCTGTAATAATATAGGCTCAGCATTCTTTGATTCACAAAATTATGTTAAAATAAAATTTAAAATTGAGTCCGATATTTCTATTATGTATGCCGAATTATATGCAATAGAGCAAGCGTTGATTTATATAATGAACTTAGATATATTAGACGCAGTTGTTCTCACGGATTCGAAAAGCGCCCTTCAACATCTGGCTCGGTGCACATCTTACCTTCGAGGGGCACCGATTGCTTATCGAATCCTTGAGCACATCTACCGAGCGCAAGCTACGCAAAGATTGGTGAGTTTTTTTGTCTATTTTTTCTCCAAAATTATCTAGATTTTGAAATGGACACCTAGTTTGAATTGTAACGTTCATTAAGCCGCAGCTTCAGCGCTACTTTGAATAAAACCTTTTCATTTCATTTCATTATCTGAGCCGCGATTAGATGATGCGCTGATCTTATATAAATAAGCATTAACGGGTATGCGTTTGCGGGCTGGGTCACAGCAATGACTCTTCATTGCTGGGGCCCAGTACCTAATACGTACTTCTTTTGTATTGTAATTTGATAAGAATTTGATATTGTAATGATGTGTAATTGTGTAATTATAATTATGTTGTTATTTGTTAACATGTGATTTGTCAAACGACGGTGACATAGTCATTATTGACTAAACCCTCAAAAAATAAATAAAGATTATAAAAAAAAATAGAGCATCGTCCATCCCACATACGATACGATATATCGGAAGTCTAACTCTTCGTTGAAAGATTTACGATTATGTCATTAAATTTATTTGGTAGGTCCGAATTCCCCGGTGACTATTTTAGGTCCACGGTGAATGGTGGCAAATAGGCAATTGTACAAGTGATTGCGTTTTGTGAAAGTTATTATTATTACTATGTATGTAGACCTTGAATGGTCGAAATATGTTAAAATTGAAGTGCAGTGATGAAACTTTAATTAAATGCGGCACTAGAATATGTGTAATTTTGTTCGATAGGTACTAGTACTTAAAATGAATGCAATAAGAACAGACTTAATTCATTCATTTAATTATGTCGCTGACAGTGCACAGGTGGAAGCGAAAAACTTTAGTAGGTAGGCAATGAGTCTATTCAAGTGACGGATATCAGAGGCAATAAATGTTTCTCCAGACCCTGTGCGTTTCTCAATACTAACGAGCTCTTCATAGGGTTGACGACATCCTTCTTCGGAGCATGAATGATCGATTGCATCAAGAAACTTGGATCATAAAATCGAGACACCTTTCATTTTCAGTATGATCGTAAACACTATTATACCAGTAGCAGCCAGTATCCCACAAACCATTATAGTGTTAGAAAATCACCAATCACTTTTTATAGATAAATTAAATAAATGTACAGGATGTGACAGAAAGGTGTTGCTGGTCTGTCATATTGTTATATTATTTTTCTTTCACCTCCTGCGACTCACTGGTACAAAATGCTTAAGGCATTAAGTCCGCCGCATTGTACATATATGTAAGTGCAATAAACGTATTAATCTTCTATTGCGCAAATCTCGAGAGAAGCTGAACCGATTTTGCTAATTATTTTTTTAGAATATTCCTTTAAGTACGAGGATGGTTCTTACGAAGAGAAAAAATAAAGAACCGATGGTAGACGGCACGAAGTTCGCTGGGTCAGCTAGTAAATAAATAAAAATAAATTTACTTATATTATAATGTAATAAAATAACTCAAGAAAATCGAAAAACCTACCAAGTTCGACTCAGACTCGCGCACCGCAGGTTCCGTACAAATTTGCAGGTTGATTTCATATTGGGATAGAGCTTTGCCCGAACCTCGAGGACTATTTTTAGGGGTCCGAGGCTCCAAGGGAAAAACGGATCCCTATGATCACTTTGTTGTCCGTACGTCTGTGATCCCATTTTGAGGTATAGCTCAATATACTTAATACACTTTATATAAACAGCTGGTGTAACAATGGCCCCATAAACACCTGAAAATGGGGGATTCTACTTATCACTACGAACAACTCTTAGTGTGAGATTAACTTCGAAATCCCGAAAAAATCGTGAACTGTTCCATACTAAAGTTACCTGCGGCATTAGAATGTATGGATCAGCTGATATCTTTTTCGCGATTTTGAAGTGTTCCCCACAATAAAAGTGTAAATTTTCTGGCGTATTATTTGTTACACTCAGATTTCGTTAAACCTTGTTGTAACAATAATTGTAAAATCACGGGAGTAGGTATGCCAGAACCTTTCACGTCACGTCAAAGCCTGCATCAGCAAGCCGACACGAAACCAGGTTATCCCCGACGTTCAAGTCAAACGGTCGATAAAGGACAATAGCTGGCCCTAATGGCGACCGATGCAATAAATTATAAAGCACCGCGACGTTTGCGCAACGCCCGACCTCGGCTGGATATGTCCATGTTGGTGCGGCAAGGTGAAACGGCGCGGACCATAAAGGAGCTCGCTGACCGACCTGCCTGACACGAAGTACGTAAGGAGACAGAAGGCACGAATTGAGTTGCGGATGTTTAACGCAACTCAATTCGTTCGTTCGATCTGCAACTCAACACCAAACACCAGCGAATCCTGAAGTAGATTCCGCCGAACCCAAATGTTCCGTGCAATGGTATACATAGTGTTTCATACACTATGTATACCATGTTGTTTTTGACCTATTTCCGTGGAAAAGTCACTGGGAGTCGTTGAATTCTAACTGTTAATAATTTCTGAGCTAAAAAAATCTCCTAAAGAAGAAAGAAGATTGTTTTTTTTTATTTGACGACATAATTCTCAAAAAACACACTACAATACAACAGTTAACAGAAATCACAATATCAGGTAAAATGAGAGTAACATCAAAAGTATACGACAAAAACATAGAATATCACAAATTTTTAGTACTGTGTCCCCAAAATAGGACAAACTGCCATAACGTTGCAACAGAGTGACAAGTTGCAACGTTGATAACGCTGCCATGCTACCACGTTGATAATTTTCTCATACTATAACCGAGAAACTGTAGTCCTGTCTGTAGCTTCCCCTTGAAGGTGAGTAAAGATCATCCCTTGCTCACCTTCTATATATTAGCATAAGTTAAAATGAAGACAAAACTAAGTAGACCTTTTGTTCGTTATTTGTCAAGCCGATGAGATTATGGACCTCGCCATGACTGGAGAAATATGAGCGCTGGTTACCAACTTGCCACTGGGTGGTGCTTTAAGACATGTTTGTAAGACGAGAAATGATTTCATCTTCTGATTGGGCAAGAGCCAAACGCTCCAATGGGAATGCTCATGAGACGAAGTACTTGTAGCCAACATTAGGTAAATACCTGTTTCGCTTGGGAACAAAGAAAGCAGGTTATGGAAAGATGACATCAACCCTTGAACAATCTTATTGACAGGGAAATACCCCGTTACTTCAGCGATAGTACAGTGACACTATAAAAATTGTGAGGAAGAGAGCTCGTGGCAGGCCACCCACTAAATGGTGACCAGATCACCAAGAAAACAAAACTTAAGTTTCACCAGGCGGTCTGAAGAGCGCATTTCAGGTCCAGATGGGCTCTACAAGTCTACGCCCATCCTCGTCATAGCGACTACAATCCTCAGCATTGACAGACCGACTGATTGGACTGGAAAAAATATTCATTTATTGCATTGTCATGTCTCATTACAGTTCGTATTTGTAATTTTAAAAGTAGGTACATGACACCCTGTAAGGGCACTACAATAATATTAAAACATATTAAAACAACAGTATTTAAACGTAATAGGTATAACGTTGAGCCTTAAATTATTCATCTATATTATCCAGTATCTTCATGCAGAAACATTATCATCATATATGATAATATTGTTGAATATTATGTATGTACATTTAGGCAATAAACAGTTTAAATATCAAAATACATTAGTTTTCAGGTCTGTTGTCCTTTTTAGCTCAGATAACGCGTACACGAAGCTCGAAAGTTTACTGGCTACTTTCGATATGTGACTTTTCCAATTTAGATTGGTGTCTAATATTATTCCTAGCAGGCAGTGTGAGTCTACTAGCTCTATAGTAGTTCCGTTATATTGATACTGTACATCTAAGGGGCGCCTCTGGTATGGTTTAAATTGCATTAGTTTGGTTTTTCGATAGTTAATTTTAAGGTTGTGATTGTTTAGCCAAGTCTCTAGTTTATTTAAATTTGAATTTAACGTTTGATTAATTTCTTCTACATTCTGACAAGGGAAAATAAGAGATTATGTCATCTGCGAACAGTATACATGAAATGTCGATAATATTTGGTAAATCATTAATGTATATTAAGAAAAGTAAAGTTCCTTTCTTTCCCATTGTTCCATTCTTTACATCATTAAATATCACTAACATATTTATTATTATTATAACATCGTACCTTGCCTAATGGACTGACACAAGCAGAGCACATCAATCAAAGTCACATCTTGCGGTGTCGTGTAAAACGTTGGACTAAAACAATAAATACGTCGCTAATTAATCCCGTAAGCTGCATAATGTAACAGGCCCGTTTGTTACCATTCCCAACAATCGTTTCACATAGCGAAGCTCATTTATCATTAGCATGATTGATCGACGCCTCTCTGCCGTACAAAAGGCACAGCCCCGGTATTCTACAGGATGGTATAGAATATCAGCTGTTCTTAACATTTGGAATCAAAATTTATAGGGCACTTTTTGTCGACCTAGAACTATGAAATTTGACGAGTAATAACGTCATATACGATTAAATCTTAAAAAAATTAACGGCAAAAAATAAAACGCATCTAGGAGTGTTTCAGTGGAATCGTGTTTTTCATAAATAGTGCCGTTAGTCTTTGAATTTAGGGAAAAGCTCCGAAAAAACAGCGACCCTCAATTCCTGAGCAATATGTAAATACCTACAAATCTGAACAGAACCCTTGATGAGCGAGAGCGACTCGCACTTATTCGGTTATTTTAATGAAATGGTGACAACATGTAAGATGTTTGTAAAGATGAGGACACTGATTTCTTAAAGTAGAGTAAGGGCTCGTCCATTAATCACATGAGGCTCCAAGGGGAGAGGGGTTCGGAAGAAATCAGGAAATATCCCAAGGGGAAGGAGGGGTGTAGCAAGATTACAATTTTTTTTGCTTAGCGCACCCTACCTTTTTTTCTTTTAGGAGGGGGGTGTTAATAATTGCCAATAAAGATCACGTGATTAATGGACTACCCCTAAAACAGTGACAGAATTTAAACACCCTGTCTTAAGCCGCGATGACATTAGGGATAAAATATTGAAGCAGCTAGACGTGATTCACGACAAGCCACGGTCCCCTCGAGACAGTTTCTCTCACGCACTTTTATTTTGTCCCGAGCAGCGACAATGACACGTGAAAAAGGTGGGAAACAACGCAACTAGCTGTAGACTAAACGTACTTGGGATAGTGTACAAACAGACTCATTTACCGAGAGCAAAAAGCCTGTCAATACAGAGATTATCTTTGGGACGAAATACTTGCTGCGGGGTTTTGCAGCTTGTTTCACAATTAACTGCAGTGACGTCTACGTACTCGAATAGTTCTCGAAATGACGTAGCAGACGGTGGTGTTATTAATAATAGTGCAATGTTTAGGAAACAATTCCCCGGAATAGGGAAACATGAAGTACATTGGCAACGCAACTGTTTTGTTGTCAATATAAGTCTAGTACACTCCCTACTTTTAGTAACAATTTCTCGAGTTTTCCTGAGAGTTTGGGACTCGGAAAAAGTTACCATAAAAACCGGCCAAGTGCCAGTTCGACTCGCACCGAGGGTTCCGTACTGAGAACGAAATAATATGTAAGTGGTGTAAGTGGGTTATATCACCCTACCACCACCTAATTTGTCTTACATTACATATTTAGCAAAAATGTATAATTCATTTACTGACCGGGACACGTTTTCTTATTTATTTTGACACTGTAGAGATCAACTTATAACTTTGACTTTTTGATTATACTGCACGAGGATAATCACCAGGTTTGACACTTAAATGTGTTACAGTTAGCAAACTAGTATGGAAATAGCAAACTTATAATTGAAGAAAGAAATGGGCAACTATTATTTTCTCACTTTTACATCAATGCCGTCCATAATGTGCGAGAGAGAGGAAAATAGTTTTATTTGTATTTTAATAATAACAATTACAATAATTTATTTAATAGTTTACCTTATAAACAATCGCTATTAGACACATTAATTGTATTTAAACTAAATAGTTATTCATCCGGTCTATTGCTTAAATTAACAGTGCTATACAAGAAACGTTTATTTTTCAAGTTTTTCGCCTATGGACCGACACCACAATTTTTACCTTACTGCGCCACAAGGAGTAATTGTGTTTTACTATATATTTCTATTATTATTTGCTAGGTAATCCACAATAACACAGCTTGTTAAAAAATCTCAATTGGCTGCCTATTATGGTTCCAGACATAATGCTCAGACAACGAAGCCTAAACTAAGCTAGACCTGAAATTCCTGCACTTAACCTCACAGTTGGGCATTATACGTAGCAAAACTGAGAGCTTACTCCAACCAATCAAAAAGCCAGCAATGCTTTGATGTCACACAAATGCATCACAGATTTTCTTTTTCGCTATCGCTGGTATCTTCTTCGAGCTGTCGGTTAGTTCCATGGTATGAAAGCGCCCAATCACTGTGGCCTCTCAAAATTGCTACTGTTTTGAGCCAATCATCTCTCCTCAGAGGCAGCAAGGCTAACAAAGGAAATAGGGTCTCGTTGGAAACTTACACAAACGGAACCCTAAAAAACTGGCCTAACCAGCCTTGCCACGGTTGCAAAACATAATCTTCATTGTGTTATTATTATAAATTATGAACCACCATAGGAATTCTTCCCATGGCTTGCTATTTCGTTGCGTTGAACAGTGGTTAATTATCCAGCTAGGGCACTAACAAAGGAGAGACCCTCCGACTCCCACAAATTCGGTGTAATTGGACTGTGCAAGAGAAAACCACTGTAAACTGTACATAATTGCTAATGCAAAAACAGCCGCCATCATCATTAACATGACAGTAACACACGCCATCAAACTGGATCGTGGGAGAGGCTGGCCTGGAGAATAATGCCGGCGGAGTAGGTACCTCAGGAAACGCTAGCTATTTAGGTACAATGGTGATCATTAAAAAGTTTCCACATTCGGGTGGTGCGTGCCGCAATTGTTTGGAAATCGAGAGTATATCCAACACTCAAAATACACATTTCGTAAATTGTAGAGCTGGTTATTAAATAAATTATGCCCACGAGATTTCTTCGAGAGGTCGGGTTTCTCCGCGCACATTATCGCGGCGGATGTCGCGAAAGTCGTCCATGGGTAATGCGATGTGCATTAACCCAAATGACACCGACGACGACATGACCGTATCGTGACCCGGGCTCAAGGGAACAGAGCCTTATTGTGCTGCAGATAATAAAACAACAATGTTTCATCTTCCTTTGTGTCTTTATCTTTAGCAGACCTACATAATTAGATCTGCGTGTTCATTTATCAGCACGTATTGTTTACTTGTTACTCGGGCGTTTTGGTTCAAAATTTCAGCTTTGAAAGACCACGTCAAACCTAAATTTTAGTCCTCCTACATTAAGGTAAGAAGTAATTTCCCGGAAGCCGCTCGACCCTTTACTCACAATTCCCGCAATCTAACAGCTCGTGCAATTATTTAATTCCGCGTATGAGTTCACAGACCGACGAAGCGGCACTGTCGGACAGCACATGTCAAGCGAGCAAGGTTTTTTGTAACATTTCTCTGGAACTCATTTACCTATACTACTATAATACCTATCATAACGGGAAGGAATGTCTTTATGCGAAGAGAATAAATGTCGCTCTTTGTTGCAAAATGTGTATTATGTGTGTTCTATGTAAATATGAGAAAATCTCGCACCTTTTGTGGTGTTTGACTGTCGCTGTTGGGTTTGGCGATATATTATCTCATTCAAAGCCACGTTCGCTTTACGTTTAGCCAACACTGCGTGTTTAGGCGACGACGTTACATCCTACTCCTAAGAGGCTGGCTCTCCCACACAAGACAGTTGCACGCTTCCCGCAGGTGGGTAGCGAAAACCAGTCGCCTGCTGCACATTTCTGTGAAAGAAAAGCTGCAGACGATTTTGCAACTTAGCCAAGCATAATGTTTGTTGAGTTCGACCGTGGGTGGCGGTTAATTTGCACAAGCCGTTTACATTTTATTGCGTTTGCCTTGTCGTAGTCCACGTGCCGCGGGGTCGCTGTCAGGTCGGACTGCAGCTGTGTGAAGAAAGTACGGTGTCTTGTACAGTTAGATGGCTGCCAACCGGGTGGAAGGCCGAGGCGCGAGCGCACAATGGCCTGTGCCGTGTCGTCGCGTGCGTGCCACAAGCGCAGATCTAATCGCACGCACTGTGCGAACTACTGTATTGTACGCCAGTTTCTTTTACGGTAACTTTTGTAGACCATCTTGATACCGACAGCGCATGTTACAAAATTAAAGTGCACTACATAAGACATCTCAGACTGAGGCCTGGCCTCTACGCCCAGTGTAAATAAACATGTCCTTCGCGAGTCACACATGCACGGCACTAAACAAAACATGTTCTGCTATCTAAGATAAGGGAGATTAGGGTAAACGGAAAAGAGATAAGAGGAAGGCTGACTAAGACGTAAACGGCGACTCTATTCATAATTTTACATTGTTACGATTACATGCGACAAGGTAGCTCGAGGAAATGCTCAATGGGTCGAGCGAGGAACTGCACGGTTGAGCGATGTTCGGTTGATTATGGTAATGGGGCGACACGCTATTGCGGAGGCGATAACGATGCGACGATATACAGCCGAGTTTTTCATTAAGCGAGCGTTCGTCGGCTTTCCATGAATGGATGCTCTGAATGGAAAATGCTTCGCGCGGCCCATTCAAGCGGCGGCTCAAGGACTTTTACGCTTCTGTCGACAAATAGAAGCGATTGGGGGAGAAGTTATGAAACACACGTCTGGCGAGGCTTGGACGGACTGCATTACAACCGTGAAGAATTGTGAGGTTTCGCTTTTAGTTCATCAGTAGACTTGCAGGCATAAACTAATTGGACGGAGAATTGCTTGATCAAGGGCAATAACGTAGCTGATCTGACGGGTGATGAAGACGTAACCAACTGGGGTATCGTTTACATTGTAGCTTCATGAATAAAAAAATAATGTATTTATATTATGTAATCACTGAAACTGCTCGCAAAAAGAATATGGCCGGTTTCTGAGAATTTCAGAAAGTAAATACATAAGTAACGTTCTGTTATGCTCTTCTCTGGGAAATTCAAAGAGACAGCACTACAGTAACTATTTACTTAACGAAATTATCAATTCAGAAACTGACCCATAGACCGATTGTGTTGAATACTATTTAATTCCATTCAGGTATAATCAACATGACAAAATCGTTGGAAGTTGAAATCGTCGTTACAATTCGGGAAGCAGTGATGTCTATCAAGTTGTTTGCTCATTTGTTTGTTATTTATTAATTTATCTCAATGATTCAAGTAATATCAATCAAATTATTAAATTAAATTGAAACAAATAAATTCTTGATTTTGATTATTAAAAAGAAAATGTTTACAACCAGGCCAAAGCTGAATGTCACGAAATATATGTAGATTTAAACATTAATCCAATGCTACTTCCGACGTACTACAATATTAATTTAAAATAAAAGACCTAACCAGCAAAAACTTACATGATATCATTGTCAAAGACATTTAATTTTCCTATATATGAGAGCCAGTTCTCATTGTGCCAGCTCAAAGTTAGTAAACAATTGAGTTTTTTTTTTATCTTACACAGTAATACTGCATGGAGATTATGTTTGTCTGTAGTTGGTTATGGTACTCACAGCTATCTTAGAGGCAGTCGCTGATCTTTACGAAAGCCTCACCTCAAAAGCGTTTTAAGTTTGACCTACATTATGTAGCTGTAAAGGACTGTCAAGGAGTACCCATGGCAAGAGTACTTCTTAGTGTATTGTACAACAATTATTATTGATTCATGGTCAAGTGGGATTGTTTCCATTCTATTGCCCGCATCGTTGGTTTAGCAGTATCGCGTCTAATTACGGTGCCGGAGTTCGTGGTTTCGATTCCTACTACGGGGCTGCGACATCCATACACATAGCATCAGTCTGAGTGTGTTTCCATGTTTATCATGTCCTAACCTGGTTATGATACCGGACAGTATATCAGTTTGGGACCAGGGCAAATGATTGTGTTGCGTGGAAGTTATTGATTTATTTATTGGTGCATTGTTGGATTCGTGTGAGTGCTTGAAGACTAGAAGCAGCAATGACATTAAATGTTGCGCTTCTGCAATTATTATTGTCCATTGTCATACATTTAGTTTTATAGCTACAATATTGTTACAGCACAGTGTGATTCAGTCTCGTACAAAATGTATGACGAGGTATAATTTATTATATCTCAAGATGTTATATATATTATATCCCATACTTAAAAGGCGGCTTAACGCATTAACAGAATAACAGTACGCAACTTGTACTGTTATTTTTTAAGTCTCTTATGTTATTCTTAGTTTACATGCAATAAAGAATATTCTATCTATCTAACAGTAACACAGGAAACAGAACGCCAATTACAAGTCTCCACTTACAAATACAGGTCTAAGCAAATAAGATAAGGTAAGAGGCACGATAAGCCTAACTAATATTTTCGCTCTTTACGCCTGAAGCCTGATTTGCATTTGCTTAATTTTCATGCTTTTTCAGCGTGCTTTACATAGAGGTAGGAAATAATTTGCTGCCCCTAACGGGTGTATGCTTTTGGCGTCTTCATTTCATTCTGCCTCTCATGCTTAAAGAGCATCGGCCTTACTAATAAATAACTTATACACTGAATAACTATTTGACGTATATCAATTTAAAATGGTTTAATCGCATTTAGCGCACAAATAGCCAGTTTGTCAGACCTCGCATAACGGCTGTATACACAGCTCATAACCTTTATTAGTAAGGCCGCATGAAAATAAACCAAATGCAAATCGTGCTTTATACTGAGGTTTAGAACTTTGAGAAGTATCGCGAAAGAAGTCGTGTGCGAAGGCTAGTAAGAACTTGAAGTAGGCAGGTACACACACACATACGGCGTTGGATTTGAATACGATGATTAGCATAGGCGTGTTACAGACTGCCGATGACGTAGTCTTCAAGGCCGAATTTTGTCCTGTGTCTAAATTAATTATGGAGCATTGATTGATGCTAAGTTTACATTAAAGATGCACCACAGACATAAATGTCCTCCCTTTTCACAAAAGCTGACATTAACAACATTAACGTCCACTCAATCCCAAACTGGAATACCCTATGCTATGACAACCAGGCAAGGACATAGCAAACATGTAATTCCACCCAGACTGAGGCCATTGTACTAATGTACGGCGACCGCCGGTGGGAATAGAACCCACGACGCCCGGCATGGTAGTCAGACTTCATAGCACTAGGCCTACAAGGAAGTGATGCTTTGTGGATTATGCAAACATAACTTCACACAACATAATCAATTGACCTGTTTCCAAACGAAGACACCCTCTCCTATGGAAACTAGGCAAGGATGCAGAAACAGACATAATGAAATGCAAACCCAACTGTACAAATCAAGTACTTACAACGGTGTCCAGTGAGAATCTGTTTTAGTAGCCGCCTAACATACACTCGTTACTCGTTATCAACCCTTGTATGTCTCCACTGTTGGGGCACGGGTCTCTTCCTGCGTCGCAGGAAGGTTAGGCCATACTCCATCACGGGGGCCAAGTCCGGGTTGGTGGAGGATTGTAGGACAGTGGCGGGCCTTACTCTCAGATGTTATCGAGCCGCCCATAAGGCCTCTGACATCAAGTCTACTGTCTTTTCAAGTCGAAGAATTGTAATTAACTATCAGAAGGTGGTTATAATAAAGATCCGTTTGGGTCATAGACAAGTCACAGCCCAATTACGCAAAGATCTCTAAAAAAAATTCTGCTCAAAATCGAAGCAGACATATTTACTCAATACGTACGCAGATACGCAATAATAATACAATGTTGTCAACTGGGTTCCCCTAACAATGGCTATTTGGCTACTGTCTTATCGCTTTACATAGATAGTAGCATCGCGTTTCTGTGCCTTATAATTCTATGGTTTAGGTATTCAATGAGAGATTGCGCACACGATATTATTATCATTATCGGGTTATCATAATGTAGTCTAAACAACAATGTTATCATCTGTACTCAATATTAGTATCGCTTATATTGATAAGAAACTTTTGTCACTATTTTATATTACTGCCTCATTCATAGTTTGAGCGCAACTACACGTAAATTTACACTTTTTCCTCGATGGAAATTACTTATTTTCAATGTCCGTTGATTACGTAAACAAAATACGGAGGGGGCGGGCGGCGGAGGGGGGTGGTCTGGCAAAATATCCATCAATTTCATTTATTACAGGTCATTGAAAATTAACGTCAGCTGTTGAATTCTTCATAATATAAATTACTTTAATAATACATAATATTTTGTGTTTTTGTTTTTATTTCACCGCATAATTAGGGGAATCTCACGCGGGAGAGTCCCTTAATATTTCACCAAATCTCATTACATGGAAAGGGGGTATAAATTTGTAAATAATCAAATTGACCCACGTTATCATGAACAACTCATAATGATGCTGAAGGCCGAAAAGTGTAGATTTGAAAGATATCTACGAAATATCAATATATTGACCCAAATATTTATTACTTACACTATTTTTATTTTTAATGCACTAACCCGTGCTAAGGAACAAATTTAAAAACCTCGATCAAAAGTCGCCCATTGGCTCAATTGGTAGAGCGCTGGTACGGATAGCCAGAGGTTGCGGGTTCGAATCCCGGCATGGGTGAAATTTTTAGCCTCTAAATAGGTTTTTATATTTATTACTTTCTAACAAATTTTTTGGATTAATGTTGTGTACTGCTTGCTGTCTAGAATATGATTTTAAGACAGATCTTGGGTAAGTAAGGTATGCAATTCCAAATATAGATTATGTAACATTAATACTCTTTACTGCACACCATACATTTTGAAAATGCCTAGAGAGAAATAAATACACCTACCTACTTTATTGAACACGAAGAACACGATAGATGAAAAGAAACATAAGAAAATACATAAAAAAACATTTGCGAGTCTTGTCTCTACTATACATATAAATACATAATACGATACGATATCCGCCAATGTATGTCCCGACTGTTGGGGCACAGGTCTCTTCCTGCATCGCAGGAAGCTTAGGCCAAAACAAAACTTTCGTGGCTTCAGTATTATTTAACTAAAATTCTTGACACAAAATTAAGAATTTCCTTAAAGGCCTGTGCAGACGAGGGACTTTTGTCCCCAAATGTCCTCCGAATACTTGTCGCGGACTCAACGTCTACGGTGTGCGGTCATTTGTTCCCCGGAAATTGAGTGAAGTGTACGCTAATATGGAAGCAAATATTCTGAGATTACATCGTGTTGTGATTTACATGAAGTTGAAAAGGAAAAGGCGTTTTAAAAGAAAACGCCGAACTTTTGTCCAGTCCGGTCTCTTGATGTCCTCGGTAACTTGAGGGACATTTTGTACGGGGTACTTTTTGTCCTTCGTGTGCGTTATTCGATACAATTTATAAGAGATCTATATCGACGGACAAAAAAGTACCGGGGGATAGTCCCTCGTCTGCAAAGGCCTTTACAGTACAGCGAGGTAACGCCGCCACCGAAGTGGTTCCCATTGGGTCGGACCGGGGACGTGCCCGGGGCGGTTTTTCTGTGTTTTCTGTTGGAAGTTTTTGTATTAATTTTTTATTTTTGTCTTTTACGATTTAATCTTTTTGCGAATGACTTTAATTTTAAAATGTAGACCTTTTTATTGTATTGTTTTTTCCTGTTTACGTCTGACGAAGTATAATACTAATTATTAACATTTTAATAAGAATAATACATTCTAAGTTTTTGTGTATTTAGTGTATTTGATATCATTTACTTTTAGAAATGGTTAGCAGTAAAATATTTCAGTTGTAACTAAACTAAGCATTTTAGAAGTGGTGTGAGTTAGCAAAGACAATTTTGTTTCAAAAATGACATCCCACATGATCAATAAAGTGCTCTATCTCATATTACTAAACTTCTATCTTTAGCTCCCTATCACAAATAAACACGAACAAACTTGTCTCTACAAGTCATTGATAGCTCGCTACCTACTAAGAAATTTGGTTCATACTGCAAGAGGTTGGAATAATATCAGATATAACACAATTGAAATTGTTTTTACAATACATCAACGAAGTTTTCCAAAGATTTTCTTCAAATAAATACTAAATGTTTTTAGAGTTCAATAGATCATTAATTTTAGGTCGCTATTTTGTCGGTCCATTAATAGAGAGCTGAATATTTTTTTTCGAATAGGGATACTTTCCCTTCTACAGGTTATGGGAATCCCGGCGATGACTTATTTTCTAAATTGCGAATGTACATACATTTGCGAATTTGTTTGTAACTTGGTGTACCTCGTCTTGGTGTACCACGTCTTAGTGTACATAGGTCTACGGAAACTTCATAATAAATGCATGCGTGCATTAGCACATTAAGGATTCGATTAGCCTCCGCCGGCGACTCTGACTAAGTGCGGGAGAACAAAGGTGCGCGCGCGCAGATAAAACTGCCGCGGCGGAAGTGGCCTTAAGCGTAGCGTCGCCGCTTTATCGTAGGCTCGGCCCACGCGCTGTTACCTCACTCTTTCTAAACTCTAATCCAAGAGAGATAAAGACCAGTGTGGATTGGATGGCCCCTAATAAGTTTTGAAGTAAAGCAAAAAGCATAGCGACTGTAGGAAGGAGTAAATCTTACATTTATTGCGTAAAGGGCGGCCGACTGTGAGATGCTACGATCTTTTATTTTAATATTTTTTTTACTTACTGAATAAACTATTCATAAAATCTTTTATTAAAAATGTATTTCATAGAACAGTAACTGGTACACAGTATGTAATAGAAATGTTTGTATGGGTTTGGATACAAACAATCTTAAAGGTTTGTATCCAACGTAGAACTACTTAAAATCTGTATGAAGTACCAAAATTAATCAAGCACGCTCAGCCAGTTCGGCAAGACGTATTACCGACACAAATGTCTTGTTATGTTGTAAAAGTACTGGTTCTACAACGAGTCAATAATGAAGTGCTCCCTGGCTACTCAGAAGCTCTTAGAACCTGATAGTGAGCACCCTGTGGGTCACGGGTCGCCGGTCGCGCCCCGGAAGCCGCGCCACCCTTATCGCAAGACACACTTCGTCTTATCGGCTGGATTTATGTGCCGACAAATCAATCATCTCCGTCGCCCATATGCTGTGACACATTACACATAAATTGAGTCTTATCGCAATGGGGTTAGATGTAAACTTAATGGTTGTTTTTGTTTCCACAATGCCTTTTACATGGAGTTAGTATCGGTGGAATTTTAAAGAACTAAATATTCTTAAAAGGCGCTGTCCTAAAAAAATATTAGTTCTGTTTCATTATTTTTCGATATAGGTAATTTTGGGAGCCTGAGCTGAATACTTTTGCTTTTATTAATTTTTAAAACAAAAACTAAGAAACAGTCTACAAAACCCGGTTTCTAGTGATACCATGACACGACCCAAGAACTTAAAAAAAACAAGGCAGTCGATCTCAGAACCACAAACTTGTAATTTTACATATTTTTCTGATCATCACCTGTTATGTAACTCACTTAATAAATAAAATAAAAATAGATACATATTTTATATTTGACGTTATTTCAAAGGTAACCTTCTATTATGTATCCCAGAGGGGTAGGCAGAGACCAGGGTTTGCCACTTGCCATGATCCTGACAGCGAACGTTCATAGCTGCTTCTGAATTGTTGACAGGCGACAAGATTGTCTTGAAAGAGTTTATATTGAACTTAGAATCCCTACCAGAAGTTCATCCATCCCGTCCATTTCATTGTGAATACAAATTTCGTCCAATAAATTCAAATGTGTAACATTGCTCTCTTTTGTAGCCTATTTTTCATCCATCTCTATCTTTTTACACGTTTTTTTATGGATAGGGCTATGATTATTGCCACACAAGCACTAATTTTCCTCTGTCTAGAGTTCATCACGTCTGCTTCATACAAAAACGCTTCAATACTGACGCAATCTTTATCTTTGGTGTAGGGTGTGCTAAGATTTGGCTCAAGAAACTTTATTAAATATCATGATAATTACCACAATATTTATTGACGTGTAGCATTCGCCTTAGGGTGGCTTGAAATCTTCTGACAGTAAGACCAGCCACGAGTCTTTCAAGCCTCAACCAATCCGAACTTGGCCCCCGTGGTGGAGTATGGCCTATACCTTCCTTAGGGAAGAGACCCGTGCCCCTCAGTGGGAACATCGTGGGTTGATGATGAAAGTAAGTCCTCCAATTATAATCAAAAACTGGTTTGTCACTTCTTACAGATCAAAAGATAATAATTACCATCAAATAATTTTCAATTGCAACAATGCATGGGAATGCTGTTCGTTAGTCTTACTAAAACTCGAGAACAGCTGGACCGATTTGGCTGATTATTGGTTTTTTATTTTTGTGGAACTCCAGGAAAGGTTTAAGGTGAGGAAATATGGAGATATTATCAAAACTTTGGCGGTACGCCGGGACAGCTAGTGTTAAATAAATTAAGCAAAATTTTCCTTGTCGTTTTTACACATTATCTGGTGTTTGTAGACGTATTATTTGAATTTAAATCGAGACTTAACTGACTAATATCTAGTAGGTTATTATAAATGTTTTCTTCAAGAGAAATTTTATTGTATAAAAGTATGGATTTTTGTTGACACCATTGAAAGAAAGTTTTTATGTAGAATCAATCACCCCTTAGCTATTGCAATTTAGGTACATACTTTTTATTGTTATCTTTTTACAAGCTGGACACAGATTGTAAATTAATATTTCATCATTACACCAATGTATTTCATACCATACTGTCAAAGTTGTGTTTATCTTGCACACCAGTCAACTTTGTGGTCACAAGGCTAGACTGGCTAGATGGCTAGCTAGATTAGCTAAGTTTTTATTGTTTTGTGTAGGTACTACTTATTTATTTACTTACCTTCCCCACAAAGTTCTCACTTAAGCCTTTCCTAGTAAGGTGTTTTAGTATGTCCCAGTTAGGTGCTTTACCAGAGGAACAAGAAGTCAATCTAGTAAATCTAACTTAACACACAACTAACGCTTCATTGAATGGGCTGATAAACTGATATGATCAATATTCACATATCACCTTTGTTGGCTGGCGCGAGCATGCTGCTAATTGATTCTGACTCAAGTGCGGATCGCGTGCACGAGACTTCATTCATAAATATTATTTACCTACATGAACTGTCAAAGCACAATCCAAGGATTCAAAACAACAAAGACAATTAACCCTCCCAGGGGCGTCTGCATTAATTTGAGTTCAGAAACTTTACTGTTTCAATCCCAGTACATCGCTGCCCAAATACTTGGGCAAATAGTGAAGGAAAAGCCAAGAATCTCATTACCACCTGTTCATCACAGCAACCCCACGACTTCAGTGGTCCCCACGCCCAGAGCCAAGTCTCGGGTTCCAGACTGTAAGCCCACGCGAACAACTATCACCGTAATCCAAATAAATCATGCAGAACAGCAAAAACCAATACATACCAATCTTTATTTTCAATCTTTCTTCAACTCGCACTTTACGCGTATCGTTCGCCATGTTAAATCCATAACTATTTATCTCTTTCATCCGCTGTTATCTCTTTCGGTGCTCGGCCGGCTTGTCCCGCCACTTCCGGAGTGTCGTAATGTTCTGGTGAGCCTGTTTTCAACGAGTAGGCAGGTCAATAGAAATCGACGCACTAAGTTGTCCACATTTTGCAGCACTCACAAGTTTTAGCTCTGGGTGAGCCTTCAAGAATCACATTGCACATCGTGCTCAATATAACATGCTAAGCATGCACTATAACAACGAATACACACAATCGTTTTGTATTATCACTATCACTACTTATCAGTCGTACATACGCGATGTGAGTTACTATTTATCATTATAGACAAACGGCTAATACGACTATGTTATTCAGAATCTTTTCTTCAATGAAATGAACAAAAAGTATGAATGAAAAATTACGTCACGTCACAAACTAGCGCCTGCGCGGAATGAAATGAATGAACGAGTTAGTGTTTGAATGAAGAAGAAGAAGAAGTGCAGTGCTGCCAACATTCTATCGAGCATCCCTTTTATACCCGACTGCAATAGTAAACTAAAGTGACGTAAGTGTATACAGCATGTTGGTAAGTGATGTTTCCAGTTTTACATTATGTAGTAATAAGTCATGTTACCAGATAATATGGCTATGACAAAGAGTGAGACGGCAACAACAATAAATAATATTAATTACAGACTTCCTAAGTTTACAGGCTCAGGAATAATCAAACATTTTTTTTTCAAACTTTTGATCTCTTTATTAATAATTTGTGTACATATTATGTTTGTTCGTTTAGTGTTTAGTATCCAAGAGCATGACAAGAATGCTGATTAAAACGTACTTTCTTTTGTACTACAGCCAAGGCTGATTTTAACTGATGAAACTAAACTTGGCTGTGGGAAATTTAGAACAGACTCGTTAAATACAGATTTGTACAACAAATACAACGATTTTGAATAACGATGTGATTTTTCGTAGTCATAATTTCACTTTTCTCGGAAACATTCATTGGGCTACTCTTGGTAAATCGGGAATTTCCTTCCGCAACTGCTGCGGGTTTGCGGAAGTTGTAGCCTTATCACCCCTGTTACTCTACTGTGAGTATCAACGCGACTCTACCAAATTGTGTTTTCCGAAAGCACGAACGAATCACTATAAAAATAACCATTGAATTTCCTCGATTTGTCCAACATCCCTTCAAATCCTGATTTGATGACCATGGGATCACCTGGAAAGTATACTCTTTCAAACAAACAAGAATATTTTCAAACGGTCCAGGTGCTTTCCAGTAATCGGGGGGGATATTATGTGTAAAAAAAACCACACTGCGTAAAATATTGTTAATATAACATAAAAGTAAAGTTTTAATATTTTTAAGTTAAGATGGATCGCACGATACCTCTCAAACTAAAATCCATCATGCCTTTTAGGCTACAAAACGTAACAAATAAATACAAATTCATACAGATATGCCGCATGCATTCATACATTCATACATACATACATACGTACATACATACATACATACGTACATACATACATACATATATACATACATACATACATACATACATACATACATACATACATACATACATACATACATACATACATACATACATACATACTTAATTTATTTATGTGTGTTTTTAGCAGTCAGTTTTTTTTTATGTGAAGCAGAGTACACAATGTTCAATAACTTCGTTCAGGCAACTATTTCGTTCACTTTATTGTTCTGACTAAATATAATAAAAGTTATTCTGTTTTCTGCAAAAAACAAGTCTATGGTTCTGGGAGTATTCTCAAAATAATAATAAGAATAACTTATTCTGTGAGTATTCTTGATTTTTGAATGCGATTTTAATTTTGGTTTTCATTGGTTCTGTGATTTTCATGGTTTGATTTAATTGTTCTGTGAATTTCTGTCCTTTATCATTGTTCTGTGTCCTTCATCTACTTCAGTGTTGGGGAATTTTGGCGGGCTTTTGAAGAGGATAGGCGCGTTTTTTGAAAATTTTTCAAAAATATTTCTGAAAATTGTTAAAACTCGATAAACTTACGCTAAAAGTATTTAAAACATCGTCGTTAGGTTCGGCGAGATGAAAGATCGCCCGGGGGCAAAGCCCCCTGGGCTTTCCGAGGATGAACCTCCTCCCAAATTAAAGAGGGGGCGAACTGAGGACCATGGACGCGAACATCACGGCGAGCAGCAGCAGGATGATGGATTCAAGCCATATCTGAAACCAGGTTACAGGCGGCTGTACGCGGAAAATTTGGTGAGCGATGAATTCATTGTCTTTGTTGAATCCGAAAATGGCAGAATTGGTAATAAAAACCCTGACCAGCTAAACATGATCTTCAAAAATGACGTCAAGGGCGTGGTGGGCATCAAGCGCATCAATGCTAATAAAATTGGTGTGTGCTTTGGACAAGCTTCCAATGCGAACAACTTCCTGACGAATGACGAACTGCTGAAGAAACAGGGCTTTAGAGCCTATATTCCCGCGAGGTCTGTAGAGACTATTGGGGTCCTTCGCTTCGTTCCAACAAGTATCACGAATGAAGAACTGTTTAAGAAACTTGCAGCAGAATTTGAAATTGTAGGCGTAAGGCGCTTTACCCGCAAGGTCGACGGAGAAATTGTTCCGTACAGTTCAGTGTCTGTGACTTTCTTGTCACAGACACTACCGGAGTATGTATACCTAGATCTGTATAGATTTAAGGTCAATGAGTACAGAGCACCACTTCTGCAGTGCTTTAAGTGCTTCAGATTTAACCATGGAGCGAAGTTCTGTAAAGGACTGCAGAAGTGCTCTATCTGCTCTGGTGAGCACCACTTCACAAAATGCGACAAAGAGGATGAATTGAAATGTATCAACTGCCAAGGGCCTCACTTGGCAATTTCCAGAGACTGTCCAGTTAAAAAAAACAAGTTAGTAGAACATGTTAATAGGACTAACTATGCAAAAATTGCTGCTTCAGCCAAAAAACAAGACAATATTGTCAAAAACTACAACTCGAACTTCCCTCCACTGAAAGCCAAGCCTTCGCCAATGATTGCTAGGGCTCCCACAAAACCCATAGTAACAGAACCTCCACAACTTGTGATCTCAAATTCAAATTTAGTCAAAGAAATAGTCAAGAGCGACTTCATCTTAAATGGTTTGGTAGGAGCTTTGGTAACATTGGCGAATGGTAATTTGCCCAAAATCAATGCTTCCATTGTGCAGGAAGTGTTGATTAAATCACTACAGAATAATGGATAAATCATTTATTACAATAGTACAGTTTAATGTAGAAGGAGTTATTAACAAGAAGCCATTATTAATTTCATTTTTATTAAATAATGATGTAGACGTTTGTCTTTTAAATGAGACTTGGCTTAGGAACAATAGCACTTTTAATATTCCTAATTACAATATAATTCGACAAGACGGGAAAGATGGACGAGGAGGTGTAGCAATTTTAGTTAAATCCAATTTGAAATTCTCTACTGTCTCTGTTCCTTTTTACAATTTTATGCATTCTGCTGCAATAATCTTACAAACCAATGCTGGTAATTTATCAATTCTCTGTAGTTATATACCGCCTCCTAATGATAACCGTAGATTTCAGTGCAGAAGACTCAAACAGATTTTGAATATGTTACCGAAACCAATGCTTTTTTCGGGCGATCTCAACGCCCATCACGTCGCTTTTGGGTGTTTGAGGTCTAACTCTCGCGGTAATGAGATCTATAACACACTCGATGAGTATGATCTATGTATATTAAACACTGGTTTTCCTACCACTGTAGGTAGTCCTTCTAAAATGCCTTCTGCAATTGATATTTCTTCTGTCAGTCCTTCTGTTGCTCCTCTTTGCGAGTGGACAGTTCATGATGATGCGATGGGCAGCTATCATTTTCCAACAGTTATAACAATTCACACCACAATTCATAAATACGATATTGGTAATTCCGCTGATCGATATCTTTATAATAAAGCAGATTGGCAGGCTTATGCATCTGAAACAGAGAGAATATTAGGGCAATTTAATATAGACAGTAGTAACCCAGTCAAAACTTACAATGATTTTTGCGAAGAACTTAATCAGATTAAAGATGTCACTATTCCAAAGCTAAGGAAAACTAATAGCATTGTCATTAAAAAGCCTGTTCCTTGGTGGGACAATGAATGCTCAGATGCTGTTAATAAAAGTAAAGAAGCTCTAAATATGTATAGAAGTAATGGTAATATGTCGAGTTACATTGAATATAAAAAATTAAATGCTTTTAAAAAAAGATTATTAAAAGAAAAGAAGAAATACGGATGGACTAAATTAGTTGAATCTTTTAACAGGTATACACCTATAAGCACTATTTGGAATTACATCAAAAGATTCAAACGTGTAACATTACCCAAAATGCCCAAAAACGACGAATGGATTCCAGCCTTCATTGATAAATATGCTCCACCGTCTCCTCCTGAAAAAAACATAGACATAAACTCATTAAATGAAATCTTTAATAACACAGGGAATAGTAATTGTGCTCATCTTTCAGAACCATTTTCCTTTGCAGAATTCACATTTGCTATCAAATATAGAAAAGATACAACCCCAGGATTAGATGACATTCCTTACAAGCTTATTAGGAACATGCATGTTGATGCCCAAAAATCGTTATTGGAAATGTACAATGTATTGTGGATGACTCAGTCCATTCCTGAAGCTTGGAAAACACAATGCGTTATTCCTATATTGAAACCAGACAAGTCTAGTGATGACTTTAATTCATATAGACCAATTTCTTTATCCTCATGTGTAGGTAAATTGTTTGAGTTTATGCTTAAAACCAGATTAGACCATTACGTAGAGCAGAATAAAATCTTACCAGAGCAGCAATTCGGCTTCAGGAAGGGTCGTAGTGCTACAGAGAGCTTTACTTCACTCATCTCTGACATCAGGAATTCCTTTCACAGCCAATCAGCCACCGTATGTGCATTTCTTGATGTACAGGGAGCTTTTGATAATGTTGATCCATCTGTATTGGCAGGAATTTTATCAGAGATTGGTATGCCAGGACATGTCTGTAAATGGATATTTCATTTTCTTTATGATAGGACTATGTATGTTAAATTTAACAACATACTACACGGACCAGGACAAGTTTTTAAAGGTACTATGCAAGGAGCAACCATATCCCCTTTATTGTACAATATTTATACATCTCAGATAAATAAATATCTGACCCAGACTGGAGTTCAATTCCTGCAGTATGCAGATGATTTGTTAATATACTCTGTACATAAGGATGTAAATATAGCTGTAAATAATTTAAATTTAGCCCTCTCTCAAGTGCATAATTATTATTTTAATAAGCTCAAATTGGTTATAAATCCATTAAAGAGTGGAGCTATGCTTTTCTCCAAAAGGCTTTCTCCTTGTAATAGTTTGGTAGAATACAATAATCTCCCTATACCTTGGTTGAAAGAAAAGAAGTTTCTTGGTATATTGCTGGATCATAGGCTAACATTTGAATCTCACATAAATTATATCATCAAAAACGCCTCCAAAGCCCTTAATATACTTCGGTCTCTGGCAGGAGTACATTGGGGGTCTGACCCAAAAATATTATCTATGTTATATAAGAGCATTATGCGCAGCCATTTCGATTATAGCTCAATTGCTTATATGGGGGCAAGCCTTGCTTTGCTGAAGAAATTAGAAGTTATTCAGAATAAAGCTTTGAGAATTATTACAGGGGCTATGTGCTCTACTCCAATTAATGCAATGCAATGTGAGGCTTGCATTCCCCCTTTACATCTTAGACGTCTACAGCTAGCTGAAAGGTTCTGTTTGAAAATGTTAACTAAAAATAATAGAGTTGTCTTAGATCACATTTTACCAATGCATGCCACTGAATTGGGCAATTCAGTGGCTCCTTATGCAAATTTTAATCAGATATTAAATGGTAACATACCAACCTTATTAAGAATAGTTTTACATTTGAATGATTTAACAAAAAATTTGCATCAGGATAATTTGTGGCCCCTCTATAGGATGGATCTCGATATTCTATTGAAAAATAATTTTGTACATAAACCATGCATTACGAACCAACAAGATTTACTTGCTTTCCTGGAAAATAATCATCTGTATTCCATCTATACTGATGGCTCTAAAACAGTTGATAGGGTAAACTCAGCATTTTTTGACCCTCAGTTAAAGAAAACTAAATGTTTTAAAATTGACACTAGATGTAGCATTTTTACCGCCGAAGCTTATGCTATCCATCAAGCTTTAATTTACGTTCAAAATATTGATACTTGTAATATAATTATATTTACTGACTCACTCAGTGTATTATTAGCTTTAGAAGGTAACTGCCTTCGTTATAATGTAAATTATCTCATCTATAATATAAAGAATTTGTTAAATAGTTTGTTAGTTAGTGGTAAGGTAGTTAAGTTAATGTGGGTACCTGCTCACCGGGGTATCACTGGAAATGAAGTCGTCGATCGAGCTGCAAATCTGGACCCTGACGAGGATCACTCTACAGACCTCAAATTGCCATTTACTGATCTCCATGTTCATCTGAATGAGAATCTGAAAGCAATATGGTGCAACTACTGGAATGAGATCAGTAAAGAGAAAGGAAGCTGGTATAGAGACATCCAAGGAAGCCCGCCCGCCCAACCTTGGTACCATCGGAAAAAAGACATAAACTGCCGGAAATACATAACCACCCTAAACAGAATGAGATTCGGCCACTGCCAAACCCAAGCTCACCTTTATAGACTCAGCCTAGCCCAAGATTCGAACTGCATTTACTGTGGAACTGAAAACGCCGACCTAAACCATCTCGTGCTCAACTGTCAAGAATTTAAATTGCACAGATTAATACTTATCACGGAACTTGACACAATCAGCTGCGAAACGGGTGTCCCTACACCAACTCTTCTTCCAAATCTACTTAGCAATCCTACCTTTTTCGCCCCCTTATATAAATTCATTATGAACAGTGGAATAAAAATTTAAAGTGACTGGAAAAACTGAACATTATAGTGAAGTGATACGGAAGTGATAAGTGCTCTTATCTGAAAACTAATACTATAAAAAACTAATACAATACTCAAGGCTCAAAAGGACACGGATCCAGGGCCGTAAAACCCTTTATTAAAAAAAAAAAAAAAAATACTTCAGTGTTGCCAATATTGCAGGAATTGCCGTGTTCCACGGATTTCTGGCCGAAACAGTACATACGGTTTCTACACAGTTGCAGTTACCATGTTCTTAATAAATAATACACCATTGCATGTACATACCGCTGGGTCTAGAGGCTTCTCGTGCAATAGTTTACAAAGTTCCCATATGAACAAGTAAACACATTTAGACCAAAATGCGGCCAATAACGTAGGTAGGTACAATAAGATTTGAAATACAATGGGCATTATTCAGTAAATGTAATACTACAATTAATGATATACACTGTTTTCTTGTATTTTGTGAATCTACAATTCGTTTCAAATGTCAATGACAGTTAAATAGTTTTGAATAAAAAACGCAGATGGTGACAGAACTTTGTTTTATTGGACAACGCCAAATAGAAGTAACAATCTGAAGAGTCTAAACAGTACCTGATAAAAATCGGTCAATGCGAACCGGACTCGTGCACCGTATAAACCAGCACCGGGATCCGTATAAACTAGTGAGTGTGTATCATCCCGAGAATTGTATCTCGTTGTATTTTTGTTACAATATTTTTTAATATTGAACTACGGTACTTTTTTCAGATTTTTTTGTTTCCATACCCTATTACTAAGACAGCACTGTCCGTCTGTTGGTCTGTCACCTGGCGGTATTTTATGAACCGTGATAGGTAGACAATTAAAAATTTGCTCTATAACCATCAATACTGGAAAGAAATAAATAAATTTTCAGCGGAGCTCCTATACAACAAACGTGATTTTGCTGTTTCCTTGCTCGATAGGTAGAGATTGAAATATTAACGAAATTTTTGGTTGTTTATGTGAATAAATTAAAAAATAAATAATTAGATTGTTGAGTAGGATTCCCAAAAAACAATAGGTGTCTCACAACTGTATCCCGAAGAGTTGGGCAGAGGGCTGAGACCAGTGTTTGTATCTTACCACGATCCTAACAGAACTATTTCTAGTTACATAGACTAACGTACGTAATAATATACAAAAGCCTAAAAAAACAATTAAAACTTCTATTTTCTCCAAGTTATCTATCTAACAGACCAAGGAACTTATAGCCATGTCTTTTATAAATTCATGATAGTTTATTCATTCTTTCCTTTCAATTAGAACCAAGTTAGCTACTAGAGCGTACAACTAAATTTGAAATTGTTAAATTTACGAGAATTCTTGTATTATTCTATTTTCTACTTCAGTAAGTGACTAAATTTGGTGATTACTTTCGAAAAAAATATTTCTCAAATGGCTTCAGTAGTCCATTATTTCATTATTCAAAAACTGCTGGTGCACTTACAGCTGCTGAAGTAGAATTCTGGGGGGCAACTCTCTAAAATGCTTAGTTGTTCAATAGTTCAATAAGTCATACTAGTCCAGTGATGATCGTTTCATTCACACTATCAGTAGTCTTGTAACCTATCGCATTGCAATAAAATAACCCGTGCTAGTTAACACGGCACCTCGCGCGATTAGATCTTCTTCACGAGAGATGCCTATTTAATTTGCGCCGGTTATACCCCTGAATTAACATTGTACTGCTATTGCTTTGTAGACAACCAAATTGAATGAACAAATAACAACCATTGTCATGCTTATGACTTTAGGGCCAGGTATGATAATTTTCATTTAACCCTAGAAGCCTTATCTACGCCTCTGAGGCATACACGCATTCGGAAATTGTCTACTTCTTTTTAACGGGTGAAGTTACGGGTTCGTGCACTTTTGCCAACTCAGTGGCCGCCGGGAGCTTGCGAATGGTGCCCATATCGCTAAGGTAAGTTCCACCATTATTGAGTTATAGACGTGTAGTACGCCTGTAAGTCGTATGTTTAGGATTTGCGTAACTTTTAACCAAGTGTGTGACAGTTTGCTATTGTTAGTTTTTATGTGTTTATTGACGTTGTTTCGGATAAAATAGGGCACGGCCTAAACAGCTAAACAAGGCGACGTGTTGGCGATCTTAGACGAATAAGATACTGATTCTCTGGGAGACTCGGCTTCTGAAGACGAGGATGATCAAGTTGAGGATGATAAGATAAGATAAGATAATTATTTATTTGCACTTTTTGAAACACACACACTTGATATTCCGAGTAAAGAAGAAAAAGACTATGTAACGGAGGAGGTCTTATCTTTACAATCATTTACACTGAAGGTACGGTCTCTACACCTACTGCAGCTATCCATCCATCTACTCTTGCTAATTCTTAGGCTTCAGGCAGCTCAGTACGAATACATCGTGTTTCCAGAAGCTTCACGGTAAGAATGGACATTGTTTGGTCTACTACGGCATCTTCAACATAGCGTTTGTCCACTCTGTTGTTATTTACGTATAAAAAACAACAAGAAACCTCTAAATAGGAGAGAATTTATAAAGTAGCTCAATACAGGTTTGGTGAAGCCTTGGATGGAGAGGAGACTTGACGCGCCGACGTTGAAGAAAGCTCTACGCGAAAATATAACTCAAAGTCTCGTTAAACCTACTAATTCTAGCAAAGAAGTTCTAGCAGAAGAGCCAGAGCACCAAAAACGGAAATATTGCTCCATTTTTTCTTACAAAAAGAAGATAATGTGTAAATTAGTATTTCATAGGTGCAAAAAGTGAGTATCTTGTGAACAAAAAGTTGATGTATGTGTAGACTGCTCAAAACTGTAAGCTTATCACAAAAAAATTGATTAAATTCAATAATTGATTATAGAATAACTCATTAATAGTAAAAAAAATTTTTAAAAATTAAGTAATAAATAATGTTATCGTCAATTAAAAATAGTTACATTTTTGTTCCAATATGACGAGATTATTTTATTTTGTTTAAAAAAAATACTTTGATTAAAGATTTCAATGTTTAATTTGTGTTTTATTGCCTATTGAAATGCAACCTTAAAAATAGAAACATATTTATTGACCAATAATTATATTTTATCCTAGAAATGGTTATTTAGATATACACGCCTCTGAGGCGTATATTAGGGCATTATGTATTTTTTAAGAAGGTTAGCCCTCCAGGATAATGAAACGTTTATTCTCTCGCACTAATCTGGCAACCCTGACACTGAAGTACAGTCTACTCTGTGTTACAACACCGTAGAAAGGGAGTAAAAGGACTCGAATCCAGGGCCGTAAAACCAATTAAAAAAAAAAAAAAAAAGTAGAAAGGGAGGAAAGTGTACCTGTATAATTTGTGGAAAGTGAGTAAAACTCTAAACTCTTTGCTAGCTACGAGGAAGTTGCGAGGAAGGAACACAAACAGAATCAAAGAGTATTAGTGATTATATACTCTTTTTAAATAACCACAACCAATAATTAATTTGAACTTATTCGTTTGGAAAATAATAATTTATTTGCTAAATAAATTATTCATCAGTAACATAGCTTCGTCTTCTCTATGTTAGAATTTGCTCAGAGCACTGTAAGCCGATATTTATAGAATTTAAAATGGATAACTACAACCACCTCGACGAAACTGTTGTCTACATCGCGGAAAACATTCCCGGACCGGCAGAAGAGTCTAATGACTATAGGAATTTGCTAGAAGATTACAACTCTCAGTTATCAAGCTACTGTGAATGTGAACAACATTGCAAAACTAACTGCGCTTGTATAACTATATCAGGTATGTCGAATTATATTCTACAAGAAGACTGCCGCCAAAGAATGAAAATCAATTCGGCGAAAATGTGTAGCAAGACCACCTATCCTGTATTTGAATGTAACAGCTTTTGCAAATGCAGCAATAACTGTTCCAACCGTGTCATACAACATGGCCCCATAGATGGCCTCATTGTTAAAAACTGCATAGAAAACAAAGGTAAAGGATTGGGTCTTTTCTCATCCAAAACCATTCCTGCAGGCACGTTTTTGTGTGAATATGCTGGCGAAATATTAACAAAGATTTGTGCTATTCAACGACAGCAGCTGAATGTAGAGACAGGCAAAATGAACTATATATTCTGCCTAAATGAGTTTAGCAGTGGGAACATGACTCAGACCATAATAGACCCAAGTGAGTTTGGCAATATTGGCCGTTACATCAACCACAGTTGTGAGCCGAATGCTCAGATCATACCAGTAAGAGTTGACTCTCCCATACCTAAGTTGGCCATATTTGCTTGTCAAGATATTCCTCCTAATACTGAGATAACTTTTGACTATGGCCCTCACAGCTTGGACATAGGGATTTCTGTAAATGACAATGAAAAGAAGAAATGCCTATGTGGAAGTCAAATATGCAGAAGATGGATGCCGTTTGACAGATTTTGAAGCTTTCTGGTAAGTACAATAGCATTTAAGAAATTGGTTGTATTCTCTTTTCTGATTGTGCTATAAAGTGTTCTCTATCTATCTACAATATTTAACTTACCTCCTATAAATTAACAAAGGTGTGACTAAGTTTCTCAGCCAAAACTTGAGTCTTGATTCATTGCTGCTGGGAAAAAATCAGTCTCAGTCACACCTTTGCAATATCCATCCTTCACTTACTCTTGAAAACATTCAAAAAAATCATAAGATAAGAGACAATATTAGAGGTCAACTACAGGTGAGGCAAAACTTTTCAACTAAATCTGAAATAGCTGACCTACTGGTCACTGGCCTCATATTTAAGTGAATGTATGTAGCAATCACTAAGGTATGTCAACACTTCAGACACAAGGATTTCCTCACAGTATTTTCCTTTACTATTAGCAAGTGGTATTGCTACTACATATGTGGGACACTCAGAAAGTTTTGAGAAACTAAAAAACTAACTTCTAGGAAAAAATATTTTTATTAAATCTTTTCAAAGAACTCTCCACCAGCTTCTATACAAAGTTTCATGTGTCTGAACCAATTTTCAAAACATTTCCAGTCCTCTGCAGGCACCTCTTCCACGGCCATCTCAAACACTGCTAGCGACAGAAACTAGCGATCAAATTTTTCCTGCGCTCCTCGATCGCTTCACTTTCGTAGGCGTTGGTTCATTTTGAAACAGCCAAACTGTCGACTGACGCTTTGTTTCTGTATAATATTGATAAAGCCAGGATTCGTCACCTGTCACAATGTCGTAAACGCGCCGTGACTAGCCAGCATCAAATTTTTGTAACTTATCACGACACCAATCCACACGGGCCTGCTTCTGAGCTTCGTTGAGGTTGTGCGGCACCCAGCGGGAAACTATTTTCCTTATGCGAAGGTGCTTGTGCAAAATCTTGTGAACACTTCCTGAACCAATCTGCAGTTTATGCTAAATATCTGTTTTTAAGCCACATTTGAAATCGTAAAAAATCATAGCACGAAAATGTTCTCGAACTCGAAGCAGATCCATTTTTTAATGAGACAAGATGAATTGGCTCTCAACAAAATGCGGAGGGAAATTTGAAAATCGGACAGTAGTATTTTTACTTTTAAATAGGAATGGTTCTAAGGTTGTTTTTTAAATTTTCGTCATCGAGGACACTTATTTACCTTAGGAATGTGTTGTTTTGTTTGTATTATTTCTCATAGGAATGTGTTGTTTTGTTGGTATTACTTAATAAATAATTTTTAAAATAGTATTTATATCGATATATATTTTTCCTGCCTTATGCATAAGGTTGCAGTGGGTGCACGGGGAAAAAGAAATTCCCCGTGGACCTACTGGTGGATGAAGCTGGTGGGTGGACGGGTCGCGGCCGAAATAATCGACGTTTTCAAAAAAATTACAAGTGGCCAGTGTCTTATACATAAAAACTTTTTTTTGAAAAACTTTCTGAGTGGCCTGGTATATATATCATATTTACACAACTTAAAAAACAAAGTCATTGTTACGGGATTTGAACCTGGTCACTTCACCTATTTACAAATGTAGGTTAATGCTGCAGGCTTGAGTTTATTTATGTACCTATTTGGAACCTTGGAATTGGTTGGTGAGGTAAGGAATGCTAGACAATGTTTCAGAAAAGCAAAGTTTCAAACATTTGTCCACATTAACTCAATCAATTCACATGATGCTTAAAACTAAAGTGTTATTTAAATTAACACATTTCAAAAACATTTCTCTAAAACACTCCTCGGAGGCAGCTTAAATAATCGTCGTCTTTACCTTTTCCTCCAACTATTTAAATTGCTTGTGAGCGGAGTTTCAAGGAGTCATGTTTTTATAAATAACACTTAACCTTTAGCTTGGAAGTGGTCAAATTACGTATATTGAAAAACACTCAATCGTTCTCAGATTTTCCCTTTTTTACAGCACCACCTGTACGATTGTACAGAGAGTAAAAAACTTAGAAAAACGTCTGTCTAACATGCATGATATACTATTTTTTTTTTATTTTTAATGCACTAACCCGTGCTAAGGACAAAACGTAATACAGAGAATAGTGTAAAGAGGTTCGAAATTTCACTGTTACCGGTGAGTCGCCCATTGGCTCAATTGCCAGAGGTTGCGGGTTCGAATCCCGCCATGGGTGAAATTTTTAGCCTCTAAATAGGTTTTTTAAATGCATGATATATTATTAACCTTAGGATTCATTCGTTCGTTCGTTATCAACCCTTGTATGTTGGTATGTTGTTAGCAGTGGGGACTCCTGTTGCACGGGTCAGAAGTTATCAAGCCGCACATAAAGCCGCCCATAAGGCCACATGGCTTAACGACTGCCATTACATGACAGCCGGCACCAACGGTTTTACGTGCCTTGCGAAGCACGGAAGCGCTCGGAAAAATGCCACTAGCGATAGTCACGGGACACCCATCCTGCACCTGACCGCGCCTGTTGTTGCTTAACTCAAGTAATTGATTTCAATCACTCGGTTCGCCTAGGCCCGAGCGCTTCAGGCTTCTAGATTCACTTACAACTTCATTTTTTGTTTCAAGGAAGTGAATCCAGAATTAAGTAAGTTGATCATGTGCTTACAAAAGTTTTAGTTGTTTTAAATATCTTGTACTTGATACAAATGCAGACGGTCACAACATCACACAGCTTACCAAACCCCTGTTTCCATTCAATAGCAATTCAAATTGTGCCTACAAAGTAGTTGCTATAATTTTATCTCCAGGCACTCGACTTGGTATTTTAACCTACTTACATTGGGTTTTTTGCAAGTAGCTAGTAACGTAGGCACACTGTTATCAGAATCAGCATGAAAATATTGTGATGTTTGTAGTTCCGAGAACTGTTGTCCTGTGTTTGGTAGATGGAATAATTCATTACATCTCGGTCTTTATATTTTCCAATAAAAGATAGATAAAAGGCTCAAACAAAACAACAACTTCCTTGTATTCTTGTAGGTCTGTTTTTACTAATAAATAATCTTACCCTCTCATTATGAATGTGTGTCTGTTGGTTTGACATTCTTTGATAGGAGAAAACCAAGAGAAAACGGAACCCTTAGACGATCACTTAATTGTCCGTCCGTCTTTCTGTCGACCCCTTATCTCAGGGATATGTGGGGGTTGGAGGTGTAGACTTGTAGAGGCAAATTCCAGCAAACTGCGATCCCCAACCCGCATGCCCAGCGTGGGGATTATGGGCATTACCCCCCAATGATGGCACAACCTTGCGCTATGGCGCTCGTTAGGGGAGGGCTAAAGAGCGGTGGTAGCGGAACGGTGTAGAACGCCGGCTTCTCAATACTACTCGCTGATGGTGAAGGAAAACATCGTAAGGAAACCCTAGTGTCTGAGGTGTTAGCGTACCTCAGCGCTTCCTACGTACAATGGCCCAACTATGAGGCTAAGTGCGGAAATCTCAGGTCTAACTAACTAGGGGAGGGCTATGGCCAGCAGTGGACTAATATAGCCTGCAGAAGAAGAAGAATCGTCACCGGACTGGGTAGTTTCTTTAAGGAAGGCTTGTTTTAGATTCATATCTGGATAGAACTTTAGATGTAATATGGATACCTTTAGAAGCGCCTACTCAGTTACCTCCTTTATCGGCAACCTTGCAACCAGCTTAATTATATTCTTTTTAATGCACTTACCCGTGCTAAGGACAATTTTAAAAACCTATTTAGAGGCTAAAAATTCCACCCATGCCGGGACTAGCCAGAGGTCGCGGGCTCGAGTCCCGGCATGGGTGGAATTTTTAGCCTTTAAATAGGCTTTTAAACCCAATTTAATGTAAAGGCTTATCAGCTATGAACTTCACATCTTGGGTTATGGGGATTTACGAAGCGCTTACGATCTCTGACTCCCAAACTGGGGCCACCAAACTGAGTAGGTACCTAGTAGTTCTGTGTGCCGCGCTGATCCATCGCCACCACCAGTGGTTTTGGTCACGCTGGCGCCGCCGCTAATATTCGCGTCAGCATAAAATCAGTCCGACTTTACTAAAAATATAAATATTGAAAATATCCACAAATTACTTGCACATATTTCTGTAAATAGCTCTCTAAGTCTATTGAGCTACATACACAAATTTCACGCCGATTTCGATGCCGCCACCGACGGACGGGTAACCTCACGCAGCCGCCATGTACACGTTTAATGGATAGTCTATTTCGCTTATTGACAATACGTCAAAATATTAATCCTATAAAACCAGATAATGATATTAAATAGAGATATCTAAACTGTGATATGATAACAGAGAGAATATTTAAGTACTAGAAGTAATATCCAGAAGATGTGAACAATATAGCAACTGAAATATTTCCTACCATATTACCTATTTGAACGAATTTAATAGTTGGTACTTTAAAACAAAATATTTACTATTTGAAAAATATATTGAGGTACTATGGTAACCAGGTCCAGTAAAGGGCTAGGTAGGCCTCTGTAATGTTTTGCGTGTGCTAAATCCACTACCGCTTAACCAACAAACTACTTTTTTATCTTTACCGCACTTATCGGGCTTCCCAAATCAATATCTGCCGGTTTTTGTTACCACTTAATACTTATTTAATGTTCAAACTTCAAGTTATGCTAAAATGCTGCAGGTATGTGCATCTGTCTAATTGTCCATTGTTCTTATAAATGAGGAAGCGTGTGGAAAAACATCGCATGGTTACCGTTACCGGTTCTTAAATGAATCTTTTCTTTAGCCACTTCACTATTCCATCTTAAAGCGAAGAGCACATATTTCGAATGCCAAGTCTTTGTTATGTACGCAATTCACGCATAAACTGCCGTACGAATTTGGAAGTTTATACACATCTCAGAAAATTATTATTTCTTCATGACATACAGAAAGGTGGTTGTCTGAGAGCATGTCATGAAGAAATAATAATTTTCTACACTACTCTACACATGGTGCTTATCTAATTAACCCCTACGCATGAAACACTGTATTTGCTGTTTCTGTGACATAATTCACAAGATTCTTTTATTCGAATCCTACGTGAACGAAGTCGCGTGAAGAGCTAGGCAGCAGACCTCCATAATTTGAGAGCCGTAGTCCCTCTGACCGCGCCCGCACGCGGAAAGTCCGTGTTTGTTCCCCAGTGTTGCCAACTCTACTTTTAACCGTTGATTTACTGTTTTTACTAAGACATCCTGGTGTTCTACGTTGGTCCATATATCTTTTATTTCTACTGTTTTCTATATTTTAGCGCCATATCTCAAAAACCCTCACCACAATTTCAAAATCTGTCTCGCGCTGTATTAGGACATTTCAAATGTAAAAGAGACTACTTAAAAAAACATAATAGGTACGCAGCAAACCGTAATAATCTTTACGTATCAGTCAAGCAGCTAGGTGAGTTTTAGAGGTCACTAATTGGAAATATTTTTCTATCACTTGTCCTGGTCCCAAACTAGTATACCTGTGCCTTAAACCAGGCAAAGATATTACAAACGTGGAATAGACGACCTCTGTGGCGTAGCGGTAGCGCGTCTGCCTACCATGCAAGAGGTCCCGGGTTCGAATCCCGGCTGGGAACAAAAAAAAAGCCCAGGTCTTGGATGTTTACATGTTTGTGATGTCGTTGTTTCTGGTTCCCACGACACAGCGTAGTGTGGGGCCAGAAGCAATGTATGTGCTTGTATGTAAATGTTAAATACACTAATGTACGGTGGCCCCCAGTGGAAGTCGACCCTTGACCTTCCGCCTGGTAATCAGACGTAAATAAGTGTGTTATTCGAATAACTATAACAAGGAGTGCTAGCTTTAACCTCCTGTCCTGACCTTGAAAATAACAGGACTGAGGAGGAGATTCACTTTGGCTTGTTGTGTAAAACCGGTTGCTGTTTGGAAATTCTACCTCTAGTTGGAAATTTTAGTGGCATGTGTACATCATTCAGCGACATTTACAAAGCCGATAAAGTTAAGTCAGGATCGTAGGAAGTGCCAAACCTTGGTCGCTGCCTACCTCCGGGGTACATGTGTGAGTTTTTGTCCGTATGTAGGTTTTAATTTACGTAAATCTCGTATTACAAACTTAATACGAGATTTACGTAATTTTCAGTTGGAAATCCAAGTTCAACTGCAAAATTAAGTTTGTTATTGTTTGGAACACTCGGGACGGGACGTTTGGAGTCCTACTCACAATTGTCCGGATTTTTACTGCTGTTTGCTGCTTTTTAAAGTGGCAGGCTTAGCAACACTGGTGTCCCCAGTTCCCCTCAATAATGACGATTCCGTGGCTGGCATAATATAGCTTCCAAGTCGAGACGGTACCACTCAGTAGAAACCAGTACAGTGTCCGCGGCCGCAGCGAGCGCACGCCTTCCCCACACCAACTGCGGAACGTGCCTGAGAAGCAATTTTTGCAATCATCTTATTGAGAATAAACAAACCAGCAAGTGAGTCTATTTCTCTGTATGTACGTTGATTTGCGTAAGGCCCGGTGGCTAGATTTGCATGTGGAACAGTTAGCCGGTAGCCTCTAGTCAATTGTCTTGTTTTTGTTTGTCTCCCCAGATAGGCGATTGTGCTGCTGTTGGAGCAGGTATTACTTGTTTCGTTGCCTCCTTTAATCTTAGTTCTATATATTACTCATCCCTTCCAAAGTTACATATTAGTTTTAGGAGCAATCAAGTTTTACTAAATTATACTGAGTAGGTAATATCAGAAAACAAATGAATGCCCTAAACGACATTTAAATCGGACACTGCCGGTTTCTTAATTGAGAATTTAAAAGTGAATTAAAGTATTTAGATTTGTCTATGATCGTTACTCAGTAACACTTTCAATTGAGAAACCGGTGCTTAGGTACTTACTTACTTTCAATAAATTCAGGGTGCAAGCAGCCCTTAATATATCCTGCGTCATAAGCAAGACTCCAGGCCTAGTCCAGCTTTATCATCCTTCCAAAATCAACTTCATTCCGCATTCACTTGAATGAATGAAGTTGATAATGTATAGCGCTTACGAAAGTTTCCGTCCAAATTAGTTTATTTGTATTAGATATCGTCATCATTAAACAACAACAAATCAAACAACATAAGGGTTCTCGAGCCACTAGCTACGCAAGATTCGTCATAGCATCAGTCATGGTTTGATCTACCTACGCTTAGGCATGGATTCAAGTCCGAGTCCAAGTGATTGGATACCGCTAGTTAGATGTTGTGATTGCCAATCCTATATAGAAATTCACGCTCCTACCCGGCTCCATTAGCGATGTATGCTGATTACCAAAGAGTTATACAGAATCACCAGCCATCAAACAGAGACCTTCGGTTTACATGGAATCACTTGATAGGCAGAGCTGCCACTCTGGTTCCACCTCGATAGAGTGATACGGAGTAATGCGCAAACGGCGAAGTAGTGTTTTGTTTGTGGGATTTCCAAAAGGTATTTCAATCACCGTTGTTTCCTTCTACAGTGGATTGTACCTACATCAACCATTACCTCCTTACGTCCAATCTTATCGGTTAAGTTACGGCGATTTTGTAAGTTAAATGTAAATGTTTATGTGCTGTCACCTCTTTAATTGCATTAGATGACATTGTAACCTAGACAAAACGTCAGGGGGCTTATTCTGATAAGGCAAAAATTTACGTAACCAATGGAAAACCACTGACTACCAGTTGTTTTTAATACGTAAACGACACTACCCTAACCCCCGTCTTAATTTATATTAACAAGCGGTTAACACAATGTTGACTATTGCCAGTTGTATTTTTTTTCTATGCACTTTGGATATCTTACGTCATACAAGGTAAACTTTGCAGCAAACTCTAAAGTAATTATCATCAAAGACCTGTTTGGCGTCCGAGGCAGTTAGCATAGCAACAGATAAACAAAATATCCACATTTATGA